>CM052541.1:86154271-86239343 GCA_028533065.1 Trachops cirrhosus
GGAAAGGAAAGGAAAGGAAAGGAAAGGAAAGGAAAGGAAAGGAAAGGAAAGGAAAGGAAAGGAAAGGAAAGGAAAGGAAAGGAAAGGAAAGGAAAGGAAAGGAAAGGAAAGGAAAGGAAAGGAAAGGAAAGGAAAGGAGGGTGGGAGGGACAGGAGGGATGAAATACAAGGATACTGTTTTCAGATAAGGAAGCTATAAACCACACTTTAAGATTTTCCCTGTTAATTCCTCATTGGAGAGCCATTGCTTTGGTTCCACCATGAAAAAGTAACTGCGCCTACTCATACATCACGTCTCATGCAGACTTTTTTGGCAAAACAGAAAATCACCCAGATGACTCAGCCCCCCTACAGCCCAGATTTGGTGCCCTGTGACTTCTGGCTTTTCCCAAAACTACAATCACCTTTGAAAGGGAAGAGATTTCAGGCCATTAATGAGATTCACAAAAATATGATGGGGTAGCTGATGGCGACTGGGAGAACTGTGTGAAGTCCCAAGGTGCCTACTTGAAGGGGACTGAGGCGTCATTGTCCTATATACAATGTTTCTTGTATCTTGTATCACCTTCAATAAAGGTCTCTATTTTTCATATTATGTGGCTCGATACCTTCTGGACTGACCTTGTATATCTTTCCATATTAGCACATGAACTTTTTTTTTGTAACATGGACAATGCTTAAGTACATAGTTTGGACCCATGTTTCCAATTCCATTTTAATTTGAAAAAGTGATTTGATACAATTATTTATGGCTGCTGGTATGTTCTGCCAAGACAACTGGTGAGATTCAATTTACTGACAGCAGAAGGAGAACAACAGCTAATACTTGTGAAACATTTTATTTCCTCATTATGTTATTGTGAGTGAGATTTTGTTTGAAATAGCTCTGGTTGTAAGAGACAGCATTTTCAAACTCTTAGAAAAGACTAGAGCAGTTTTAGAGCTAAGTCACTTCTTTTATATAATCCCCCTTCAAAAAGTTATATAGCCTTTAATTTCCTCCTTCATTAGAAATCCACCTATGGTTAATCCCAAAGAATGTCTTATGAAAATTATTTCAGGAAAATAATTTACTTGTATTTTATTTTTGACAACCATGGCTATTATTGTTTCAGAGTCTGCTGATCATGAGTCTGCTACATAGCTAAAAGTACCCACTATATTTAAAATGTGTTTAAGCATGGAAATAACAATGTGGTGTTATCTTCATTGAAATAAATTGACAGCAAAATATGTCTTGTTAATAATAGACAATCTGTTATCACATTTTATCAATAATGTGATTTTTACAGGTAACTTGGCACACCTTTATTATAAAGCTTTTTAGAATAATCGGATTCAATTAACTATGGTTACAGTTAGAATATTGATAATTGTTCAATGAAAAACTACAGTACAAATAAAATTCTTAAGCTGTGACAAGAGATTTTTTCTAGAAGAAAGGCCTTGGGTAGAACATAAATCCAGACTTTAGCCTAACATAAGCTTTAAAAAGACAACGCTATTTAATAATGCTATCTTGGAATTGGGAGGAAATGATTACATGAGTTCCTCAGAAATCATCAGGAATCATGGTAATTTTTATTTTGGCTTAGAGTTGTGGGTTAACTGATTGCAAATACATGTCACACTTATCTGCTTACCCTTCCATTGAAGTCTGACACTTCTAGGACTTAGAAATTGCTTAATTATCTGTGCTGTGAGATAAATGTCTTTAGGGAGCCTATGAATCGTAGAATATCAGTGAATTAGAATATTTGCTAAGTAAGACTTTGTGGTAATTAAGAGTCATAACCTACATAGAAGAGAAAAGAAAAATCTTAAAAGGATTTAAGAAGATTAAACACACAGGCACAAAAATAAAATGGTGTTAATCAGCATATGAAGAAAACTACAATGAGATGATGTGAGGGTGATGTGAAGGACCAATACTAAAACTATGATAATAAAATAATAAACAAAGTTTTATTTTTGTTTCTTTTGATATATCATAGAGGCTAAGAAAACAAGGGATAGGTAATAAAAAAATACATAAATTGTGACCACAGGGAAGACCTCATTAACCTGTGTAAGAGGAATGATCACTAAAGAACAGTCACATAACCAAATATTTAGTGAGGTACTAAGTGTTTATACCTACCTTAAATGCTTGGCCACTGGCAGCATACACTACCCTCCAGAAGTGATACTTTATAATAAATGGCACAAAGTTGAAAATGCATTTAATTTTTTTCTCTTAACAAATTTTATTGAAAATCATCTCACAGTGACTTTAACCAGCAAACAATTACTATACCCTCTCATTATTACCACTTCTTGTGTTATGCCTCCTGTCCATTGAGCTCAGCAATTCCCAGTGATTCCTTAGCCTCTTCTTTAGTATTACTGAGGACCATCTAAGACATAATAGAGACTGCTCTATACTGCTTATTAAGCTTTTTCATAAGGGTTAGTATTATCTCCTATAAGGAAAATCATATTCTTAATAAGTGAGCAAATGCCTTATATGCACTCAGCATTCCACAAATGCTATAAAGAGTTGCATCCAGAATAGGTGTTTGTTTAATATCTACGAGTTACTTTATTAGTTTAAAAATAAAAATGTCATTGCCCTCTGTTAGTGATAACCTAATTGCTGAAGTATATGAGCCCATATAATCACTTCACGATTTACAAAGACTGTTTTCTCTTAACACATAAAAACAATAAACAGCAGAATGTTTTAGTCCAGGGTGTCCAACCCACAGCTTGTGGGCCAGTTGCATCCCTGGATGGCTATGAACACTGGCCCAACACAAAATCATAAATTATTTAAAACATTATAAGATTTTTTTGTTTTCATTAGGGCTTGTGTATTTAATGTGTGGCCTAAGACAACCCTTTTTCCAGTGTGGCCAGAGACGCCAAAAGGTTGGACACCCCTCTTAAGTCCATCTCTTCCACCTGGCCATCCTAAATACACGTGAAGACTAAGTGTTGATTTCCAAATGTACAAGAAGAAATAATTTTTAAAAATGATTTGCACATTGCTTTTATTTGTTGTAGCCTCCTGAGGCCTTATACAATGTTTTATGTACATCACAAACTTATCTAACAAGCAATATATTGAATCTTTAGTTATATAGAAAAGTGAGCAAATAACTGTTCAGTGGTATTTTATGGGTAGATTTTGAAGATTTGCTACAGATCATTATCATTTACTCTTAGGTAATCATAACTAAATCTAATTTTAAGATGACTGAATTTAACAGAAATGACAACATTTATATTTCTTTCTAAGAATAAAATACATACATTCATTTGTTTGAACAATTACACTAAATAATGATTCTGGAGTCGGAAATAATATTGATAGAATACTGAATTTTAAAAGTAAACCATTCATCTCAAACTCTAGGAAGGCTTCCTTTTGCTTCTTCCAGAAAACCACAACAGAGTAGAAAGAATTCAGATGGAAGGAAAAGGAGAGAAAAACCTAATAATAACTTTTTGTACTAGACATTTAAAAAAAATCTTGGAATTTGTATGACTAATTTTACACAAAAATATTGGAGGAAATATTCATTGTAAGGAATTATTATTCCTGGAAATATTGACTTATTTACTAAAAAGGATAAACAGGAAGAAAATGAAGCAGATGGTCCCATGGGTATTTTCCATCAATACATATACTGATTCTAATGAGACCCCAGCCCTAACTCTTCACCTAAAATTCTTTGCAAAGGATACAGCTGAAGAAAAGAAAGATATGTACACCTAAAGAATATTCTGAACAATATTGAAATGCATAATTAATTGTTCATTACTTACAAAAGTTGTGTTTTCCAATAATAATGTGGTAGCATTTGTTTCTATATTCAGTTTAATGACATGTCCATTTTCGCTCTTATACACCACATCTGTATCTGCAACAACAAAGATATTAACAATAGACAAACACATTGACTAGCTAATATAATAGCTGTAGAGGAAAAATGTGTATAATAAACAGACACATTAGAATGATCATTGTTAGCCTTTAATAACCTGAGCAGATTTCTAAACTTGGTCCAAATTAATCTTCTTTGATGATATGGAAGCCTGCCTAACCTGTGGTCTACTGTGCAATGAAAATAAGGTTAGTGAGAGAGCCACTCAGATTCCTGGTTTAACAATTAAAATATTGGCAGTTGGCTGCCTGTTCTGAGATGACAAAAACGGAACAATAAGTGCCTCCAGTTTTCTATGTAAGCTGTTACTGATTAATGATCACATTAAATTTTCAGAAAGTGCTGCCAGTTAACCATAAGTACACAGTTCTAAGTCAACGCACATTGAATCACCATCATTCAGGCTTTTTCAAGTATCCAGACTTACTACTATTAATTCCTACTCAACTTCTTTCTCCTTTGGGTTGAAATTTTGTCTCTGGTATTTTATCTGGTTTGTGTAATCACAGATAAAAAATTTCTAATGATAAGGCTCTTCTTGTGCATAACATTCTAAAATGAAGACATTTCAGGCTACACTAATTACCTCCAAATTTTTATGATGATGGGATTTTCAATAGATGTATTATATTCATATACTACATGCTGACCAGTGATGACTCCTTTTAAAAATCTTTAAAAAGTTTTTTATATTCATATGGTTTAGCAGCATATCAGTATAATGAAGCTTCCCTTATTTTAAAAGCCAAATAAAGATACAACCACTGATGGCCAATAGACATATGAAAAGATGCTCAACATTACTAATCCTCAGAAAAATGCAAATTAAAAACCACAATGAGATACCATCTCACACCTGTCAGAAAGGCTATCATCAATAAATCAACAATCAACAAGTGCTAGTGAGGATGTAGAGAAAGGGGGACCTTTTTGCACTGTTGGTAGGAATACAGCCACTGTGGAAAACAACATGGAGATACTTCAAAAAATTAAAAATGGATCTGCATTTTGACCTAGCAACCTCACTTTTGGGAATATATCTGAAGAAACCCAAAACACTAATTCGAAAGAACATAAGCACCCCTATGTTGACTGCAGCACTATTTACAATCATCAAGATATGGAAGCAGCCCAAGTGTCCATCAGTAGATAAGTGGATAAAACAACTATGGGACATTTACATAATAGAATACTACTCAGCAGTACAAAAGCAGAAAAGTTTAACATTTGCAACAATGTGGATGGACCTGGAGAATATTATGCTAAGTGAAATAAGCCAGTGAGAGACAGCCAAGTACCATATGATTTCACTCCTATGTGGAATCTAATGAACAAACTGAACTAACAAGGAAAATGGGGACAGACTCATAGACTGACAGCAGGATGACAGCCAGTGGTGAGGAGTGGTGAGGGAGGTGGAGGGATTGAGCAAAAAGAACAAAGGACTCATGGACATGGACAACAGTGTGGTGATTGCTGGGGGTGGGGATATAAAGGGACTAAATGGTAATAGAAAAATACAATAAAGATCAAATAAAAAATAATACTGATAAAATTTGATAAACATCAGGATTATAAAACACACAAAATTTCTGAAACAGCATACCATTGTATCTACTTTGTCAACTTTGGAAGAACGATGTTTTCATTTAAAACAATTAAATTGTTTCTGGACAGCTGTTGATTTTATATATATTTTGAGTTAAATTCAATCACATTCATCAGCAAATTAAATCTTAGGAATACCTCAGTCTAAAAATATCAAACTGAGAGAAAACTGCCAGAAAGCAATCTTGAATTGTTTTCATTCTAATAATTATAATATCTTTCCAGGCTTGCTACTAACCTTCTCTATGGTATTAAACATCCCAATGCCCCTGCACTTCTTGGAAGAAAGGCAGTATTGAAGAGGATTTAGTCCACTATTGGTAATGAATTGGGTTACATAAATTACAACCACTCAGATCCTAAATGTCTTCATCTGTGCAATGATACAAGTATACTGCAATGGAGGGTTATAAACATTATATAGAAATATCTGACACCTTGGCAAAGCAAGATTTTCTGACCTGTTTTCCAGTTATTTCAATATTATAAATAGTAACACCTACAAATTATACGGTGAGAAGCAATCAGTACTAGAAAAAATGAAGCTTGTTTTTCTTTCTGTTTCTGTTTCATTCAGAAAACTGAGAGTTCAATATGACTCTCCTATTATTAGAGTTAAGGATAGCACAGAAAGCCAATAGTTCCTGACCTTAATCACATAGGGACAGTGACATGTTAGACCCAGGGCCTGGAGTATACAGAAAAACAAATGTTGTTTTAAGAAAGGAGTAAAAGAAACAATACTTCCAAGTTACTCTCAGAGAGCCTGTATAGACTGCAAGATAGTCCTATGTGATTTTTAAAATAAGGCCTTGCAAAAAACTTCTAAGATTGATTGATTGACTGATTGATTGATTTATAATTTTTGGAGAGAGGGGAAAGGAGAGAGAAAGAAAGGACAAAAACATCAATGTGTAGTTGTGCCTCGCACACCCCGAAACTGGAACACCTGGCCCGCAACCCAGGCATGTGTCCTGACTAGGAATTAAATCAGAGGCCCTTTAGTTCACAAGCTGGCACTCAATCCACTGAGCCATAGCAGCCAGGGCAAAAAAAAATTTTAAATAGGAAAAATTCCCTGGCTTGTGTGGCTCAATGGATTGAGTGCCCACCTGTGAACTAAAGGGTCACTGGTTCAATTCCCAATCAAGGCACACGCCTGGGGTGTGGGGCAGGTCCCCAGTGGGAGGTGTGTGAGAGGCAACCACACATTGATGTTTCTTTCCCTCTCTTTCTCTCTCCCTTTCCCTCTCTAAAAATAAATAAATAAATTATAAAAAAAAAACAGTAAAGTAAAATAAAATGAGGCTTTTTAAAAATTATTGTTCAGTCCTGGCTGGCATAGCTCAGTGGATTGAGCGTGGGCCTGTGAACCAAAGGATCAAGGTTCAATTCCCAGTCAGGGCACATGCCTGGGTTGCAGGTGAGTTCCCAGCAGGGGACGCATGAGAAGCAAACATACATTGATATTTCTCTCCCTCTCTCCTTCCCTTCACCTCTAAAGATAAATAAAATTAAAAAAATAAAAAATAAACTATAAAAATTATTGTTCAAGTACAGTTGTCTCCATTTTTCTGCCACCACTTCCCCCTGCCCCACCTGCCCCCACATCCCACCCTCAATCCTTTCCTGCTTTGGCTTTGTCCAAGGGTCCTTTATACATGTTTCTTGATGACCCTTTCCTTTCTTTGTACAACCTTCTGAATACCTGTTGTCAGCTATATATACATTTGATTACTTTTATTATTAATTTTACCTGTTGTCCTTTCTAGTGATGTTGAAGAGATAACAGGTTTACACACACCATAAAATTTATTTTGATTCATATTTCTTTCCTATCTTTACTTTGTTTTCTATCTCAAATATATGATCACAGCCTAAGAGCAACACCCATCGTCAGAGCTACTTGATCTAGTCATTTGCTTCTGGTCTCCTGCCTTCTTGATCTCCATTAATGCTTGCTTGAATCAATAGTGCACCCAAAACAATCCTGTCTGTTATTTTTCTTGATATTCTCAATTTTGTATCATTTCTTGGTATTCATGAACACTACCATCATAGATTAGAAAGAAGAGACAAATAGCATGACTTAACAAATCATCAGTATAATAGTTTTACAATAAATTAAGAGAAAAAGGCTTTCGCTTCTGCTACTACACAATGGAGATGAATATAGCAAAAAGTCACCAGATGAGTGGCCCCACACACACACAGGGGAAAAATATACTGAAAAATTCTAAACGGGGCTGAAGTCCACAAACTTAAGGAGAAAGAAGAGCTTAGAGAACAATTTTAGTGTGAATGGCGGTTTTCCTACAATGGAAGAGACACAGTAACATGTGGCCCTATTGTCTCTCATAGCAAGAGAAAACTCCAGGCAACTGGGAGGTTGTACAAGAGGTAGAACAAGGAAAATTAGTTTACATTTTAAAGCGAAGCTTGTTTGAGAGGATAAAAATTACCTTTACTATGTTTTAAAGGTAAATTTTGTTAGAATTGAAATAAATCTACAGAAGTTGAGATTTTGTAAATGCCTTTAGATCTGCTCTCTTGTGAATTTTACTGTCAATGTTACATTAGTAGGAGATTTTTAAAAAATTCAAATGTAACTCCCTAGCTTAATATTTAATACAGATTTCTGCATAAATTATTTTAAAAGCATATAATGTCTGCCATTATTAATTTTTCTTAATTTTTTCTGGTCTTTGAAATCTGGTCTTTTGGGTGTCATATTTATCCTACTTGAATGATTTATAATCACTCATGGAAAATCCCAGTTATGAAATTCCCATAATTCCGTTTAATTAATTACTTTCAGGAAGTGTATTTCAAAACTGTCACCTCATATTTTGTTTAATATTAGGAAATGACATATGAGTGAATCAGGTCAAGGAGTGAAGTACATTAACAAAGGAAGGTTAAGGTAGGAATACTTGAAATATTTTAAAAACACAATACTATGCATGTCTATACAGTACTTTGATTGAATAAACTATCTTACTTTTCAGCTCAATGAAAGTTAAGAGTCAACTATCTGAAATATGTATTCAATTTAGTCAGTTTTTTTCATGAAGAGGTGTGAACCATCACTGTCCAGCCTCTCCATTCTACGTTCCAAGAATATATTTTTGATTTCTGTTCCCCTATATTTTTGTCATTTCTCTCTAATTCCTTTTCTAACAGCGGGAAAACAGTAGTGTATCCCAGTTCAAGATCTTATCAAGTAAATGCAACCTTTTAATTTATACCTTTTCCACACAAAGCCGCAAGTCAAACACTTCCCATTACATCTCTTTGTGCCTCCACCTCAACTGTCAGGACAATGAACCAAAACAGGCTACATCCATGAGATTGAAACATATGTTGCTAAAACTGAACAAGTTTCTTAATTATCAAACAACTGTTTACTTAATACTTACTTCAAGATGCTTACCTCTCTGTGTCCCTCAATCTTAAACTATTATATCCTGAAATGTGCCCAGCTCCGACCAGAACCTCATTAAAAGACCTGTCTTACCCAGCCGTATGCAGACCTATCTCCCCCAACCATGCCATGCCCTTCTTCTGCACATTGTGAATTGACAAAATGCTGTCATCCCTGATCGCAATAGGTAATAACTTAGCTTTTCTTAACCGGTTATTTTAGAGGTCTTCCAGGAAGTTGACAGTTGACAAAATTTACCTCCCAGGTATATCAGTAAAAAATCACCTGATTGGTTATTGTTAATGTTTTTGATAATTTGACATAATTTGCTTCTAATGTTTCAAAATCAAATCTATCTATATATATATATTGAATCAAGCATCTACCTAACAGGGGGAGTTTTCAAAAAGAGGGAAAATCAATTATTTGAGACACTTTAATACAAATATAATCTTCATCTTTTTAAAAGTCCACTTTGTTATAGCTAAAATAAAATTTGCATAACTTCATTTTTAAAATTTACACTCAATAAACTGGGCATTTTTAAAAACAGTATAACAAAATGATGAAATAGTTGTCACAGAAAATATTCTAATGAATGTAGCAAGGATTTGTTAAATATTAAATTAATAGTTGACAATTAATTAAATATATCAGTGGTAAATCTAGAATACTGAGCTAACACAGCAGGTCCCTCAATCGTCTCTCCTAAAACACTGGTCACAACTATGGAAAACTTTCCTCATTTTTTAAAGACACCCAAGTTCCACATATTTACCTGAGAAAATTAAGGCCATCAAAAATGGCTTTGTCACTTTCATCTACCTCAAAATCTTGCTCCATACACACTCTTCTTTCCCCCCAGACTTCTGATTTTTCTCCTTAACAAAAAGCTGTTGTGTAACCAAATCACTATGCTCCAAGTGCTTAGACATCTTTTTGTTTGTTTGTTTGTTTGTGACTTTATCTTTTAAGTATATTTTATTGATTATGCTATTACAGTTTTCCCAGTTTTTCCCCTTTACCCCCAATGCCCTGCGTCTCTCAACCCTCCAATCCCCCTTAGTTCATGTCCATGTGTTGTACATATAAGTTCTTTGAGTTCTCTGTTTCCTATACCATTTTTGATCTCTCCCCATCTATTTAATGCCTACCAATTATGCTTATTCTTCCCAGCCCCTTTCTCCCCATTCCTCCCTTCCCATTGAAAACCCTCCATGTGATGTCCATTTCTCTGATTCTGTTCCTGATCTAGTTGTTTGCCTAGTTTTTGTTTTCATCATTTGTCTTTTCTTTTAGGTTCATTTGTTGATAGTTGTGAGTTTGTTGTCATTTTGCTCTTTGTATTTTTATCTTCTTTTTCTTAGATAAGTCCCCTTAACGTTTCATATAATAATGGCTTGGTGATGATGAACTCCTTTAATTTGACCCTATCTGGGAAACACTTTATCTGTACTTCCATTCTAAATGAAAGCTTTGCTGGATAGAGTAATCTTGGATATAGGTCCTTGCCTTTCATGACTTCAAATACTTCTTTCCAGCCCTTTCTTGACTGCAAGTTTTCTTTTGAGAAATCAGCTGATAGCCTATGGGCACTCCTTTGTAGGTAACTCTCGCCTTTCCTCTTGCTACTTTTTAAGATTCTCTCTTTATCGTTAATCTTGGGTAACTTAATGATGATGTGCCTTGGTGTGTTCCTCTTTGGGTCCAACTTCTTTGGGACTCTCTAGGCTTCCTAGACTTCCTGGAAGTCTATTTCCTTCGCCAGACTGGGAAAATTTTCCTTCATTATTTGTTCAAATAAATTTTCAATTTCTTACTATTGTTCTTCTCCTTCTGGTACCCCTATAATTCAGATATTGGAACATTTCAGGTTGTCTCAGAGGTTCCTAAGTGTCTCTTCATTTTTTTTTTTGAATTCTTGTTTCTTCATTCTGTTCTGGTTGGAAGTTTATTTCTTCCTTTTGTTCCAAATCATTGTTTTGAGTCCTGGTTTCCTCCCTGTCACTATTGGTTCCCTGAATGTTTTGCTTTATTTCATTTTGGATATCTTTCATTTGTTCTTTCATTTTTCAACCAAGCTCAATCAGATCTGTGAGCATTTGGATTACCAGAGCTTTAATTCTCCATTTGATAGGTTGGCTATCTCCTCATTGCTTAGCTCTCTTTCTGAGGTTTTACTCTGTTCTTTTATTTGGTCCATGTTTCTTTGTCTTGGCACACCTGTTAAGCTGTAAGGAGGTAGGATCTTAGGTATTCACCTGGGCAGGGCAACCCTCTTTGCTACCTGTGGGGGAGAGGCCATAGAGGAAACAATGCAGCTTGCCTGCTCAGCTCTAGCCCACTTTCCAGTGAACTCGTGTTTGACTGGGAGTTTCTCCCACCATAGCAACTGCCATAGTCCACAGTCAGCTCTGAGTCTCATTTTCACATTCAGCTGGCCTGCCTGCACAGCCTTACCATGGTTCTTACAGGTCTGGTTGTTCTAGTTGACTGTTTCTTTAATTCCATGGTTGTCAGAGTTCCATGCAGTTCAATTTTCTGGCACTTTTGGTTGTTTATTGATTTTAGATTGTGTGTTATCCTCCTTTTGGTTGTGCAAGGAAGTGAAGGGTTTCTCCCTATGCCTCCATCTTGGCCAGAACTCCTGCTTCTGCTTAGATATCTTTGATTTTTGCTCTTTCTCATCAGCTTATTGTACTTTTCATGATGTATGTATTGCTTCTCTGTAATAATAATAATAATCACTACAATCATCTTCATTCTGTTTTGTACTCTCTCCCGGGCTATTTTCCTTTCATAGTAAGTCTCAATAAACATTTTGTGTATGGGGTGTCTGCTTTTTTCTGTGTGTTTGCCATACATGTTATTCTCTGTATCTCCCTGAAGTGCAACTTCAGTCCTCACTCTCCTGAAATTGCAAACTTCCAACATCATCCATGACCTGCAATAACCAAATCCATCGTGCACTCCCCCCACACTAAGATGTGCCTCATTTGACTTCAAGATATGTGACAATGATGAACAGTAGGGCTTTTAAATCTCTTCTGTTCACTTTGAAACATTGATTCCCCCTGAAATTCTTTCTTCAAAAATCACTATCTTTCACCTATCCAACTGCCATCTAAAAAAAGACATCCTTCAAAACTCAGTTCTGAACTTAATTTTTTCCCAGCCAGTATTCCCTGAGTGGTTCTTTCTACTCAGACCTTCTATATTCATTTTTAAACTTTCAGCTCAAGATCTGACCTCTCCCATATGCCAGTTTTATATTTCCAGTTTTCTGTTAAATCACATAAATGTCTTCCAGATACATAAAACTTGGTAGACTAATATTAAACTCCTCATACTTTGGGGTACACCATCTCTCAAAGTTATACATACACCTGTATCTCTTCATTTCCTATATTAATATGGTTCCTCAAATACTCTCAATTGGAAAATTTAGTTTTTTCTTTCTTTTTTAATGTTTGCTATGCCTCTAGCTAATTCTCATCACACAGCTTAACGTTCTGTGTAACACTTCATATTCTCTCATATGCTCCAAAGACATATGGGCTCTCATAGAGCCCTAGTCAAAATAAACTACACAATTAAAGACTGTCACTTAGGTTACTGACTGTGTGACTTCAACATATATTTTCATAGTTGTCATCACCTGATAGCCTGTAAAATAGTCCAAGTCATCTGCTGTTTACAGTTGTGCACATACCTCAGTTTTGCTTATGATATCCACTAATAAACATGCAGGTCTGGTCTAAACATGTCTTCTTTTTCAAAGCATTGTTATCCCCAATAATTCTAAAGTTCTCACTTAATCTCTCTCTTTTCTGAACTTGTATACCAGTCATTTAATATTTAGTCATAAAATGCCTTTAAAAATGCTTACTATTTTTATTTAGTTTTGATGTGTTTGTTCTTGGTTTTCAATTACTTTATACATTCAAGAAAGGACCTATTTCTTGTTCCATTAAGAACTGAAACTATTCACATCCATACATCTTATTGCCTACATTAATATGAGTTTATTCAACACTATTCAATTATCTGCAATAACATGATTTTAATATTCTAGGAAACTCTTGTCAGAGAAATGAGGTTGCAAATAACTTCATTTTTTCTTCAGGAACTTTCTGAAAATGCATTTACTTGAAAAATGAACTCCTTAACCAACTCTCACTAAAGTCAATCTCTCTCTAAGAACAATACTCAGCTCAATCAAATAACTGTTCACTATTCAAGAGCTTCTCCCGAACCCTCACCTCTCTAAATTCACTAATGCTAACCTCTTACAAAACAAACTTCATACAATCCTTATCAACACTGCTTACTGAAATACCTGTCAAAACAGATCCAAACAAACAAATGAACAAAAACCTTATAAGCATCCCTCCTTTATCCTCCCTTTCCATATGCTTCTGACTCTTGATAGAGACAGTGATATTCTGTACCACAGTGAGCAATAAACTCAGATGTGATTTCTCATGTTTGACAGGTTATTTGGTTGGTATTTTGGAGGAAGCAGTATTTAGTAGTTTGTAACTTCTATGGTATACAATGTGGACAGCTATCCCATTGAAGAAGGATCACAACAAATATTTTTCTTTGCTACAAGATTAAATTATTTTCACTATATTTATCATTCATATTTCATTTTTCCACTACTTTGACTTTATTTAGAGATACATTTAACACTATTGACAAAGACTCCCTCAATTGAAATTTAGTGTTTTCCCTGATCCTTCTTCTAGAATAGGCTTTCTCCTTGACCTGCCTTTAGTAAGAATCCTGCTAAGTCATTTCAGTGAGAATCCCCCTACCTTTGATATGTCTGTCCACTTAGTAATTTTTCAGCCATTGTTCCCCTCTCTCTATCCCTTGGCTATAAACACCCAGGAGTCTTTGCTGTATTAATTGTTGAGTTCAGTTTCTCAACCCTTATTGCAACAGTCTCTCCTCTGTTGTAATAAACTTAAATGAAGGCTTCCTTACTATTTCAACAAGAGTCAGGATAATTTTTCTCTACAACAATCATGCAAATCTAAACTTAGGTAGCCTACTTCCATTATGCCCTAAAATTAAATTTAACATATATTATAAGTTGATATAAATAAATATTAATTATCCCCAGCTGGTGAGGCTCAGTGGATTGAGCACTGACCTGTGAACCAAAGGGTCACTGGTTTGATTCCCAGTCAGGGCACATGCCTAGGTTGCAGGCAAGGTCCCTAGTAGGGGCTGCGCAAGTGTCAACAGCACATTGATGTTTCTCTCCTTATCTTTTTTCCTCCCTCTGTCTAAAAATAAATAAAAGAAAATCTTTAAAACAATAAAAATAAATAAATATTAATTAAATTAATGTAAATAATAGTTTTTCAATTTAGTTAAAATATTTTAATTTATACTAAATATAATGGATTAAATTATCTATAATCAATTATATATAATTTTATATACATATGGAGTGAGAGAGACAGAAAGTTAGTTTAGTATGTTAGACCAGGATATGACAAACTCTGGCTGTGCCTGTTGTCCAAATTCGTGCCCACCAAACTTGGCCCATAGCCACATTTATTCATTTACATATGTCTATGGCTGCCCTCACATGACAATGCAGACTGGAATAGTTACAACACAGACTTTATGACTCAAGAGGCCTGAAATATTTACTGTCTTGTCCTTTAAAGAAAAGGTTCACTGACCTCTGTGTTAGATTATTAATTGTTTGCATTCAAGAACATATTTTTAGTTACTTTACTTATGATAATCATTGATCATTGTAATGGCAGTAAAAGAATGCTCTTTTATCCCCAAAATATCCATATACTCAAAAGAGTTTTTATTTTCCAACTTGGTATAAGAAATATATTTGACTTAAAATGATTTCAAATCCTGATAAGTATTAGAAAAGTAGGTGTGCAAAATAAATGCATTTTTGTAGAAAAGTAACCAGAATAAAGGCTATCTTCATTTAAAAGTCATCATAATTGCAAGTAATCATCATTTATTCATATGGAAGTATCAATCCTGTGAATGGCACTTCCTGTGATAAAGAGTGCTTTTTAGGCTCAATAATGACTCAGTTGATGGCCACTCAACTAAATGATGTTGCTTTGATTGTAGCCAAACTAAGTGTGAATAGCAGCAATTCTCACTTGATCATTTCATTCTTCATATTATTTGCAAAAAAAGTTCAAATAAGAGGAAAATAAAACAACCCTCTCTAGAAATTTCAATTATCTCTTCGCACCAGCAACTGTTTGCACAGAAATAGCTTAAGTACTGTTTTAAACTGTTTTTCAACTTTCTTTAGCTAAAACCTTCAGAAGTCACTAGGGCTTTACTAAAAGCTGTATTAACTTCAGACTCATATATGCAACCAACTCTATTGAGTGGTCTAGTCTATTGAAGTTAGCAGGCAAAGGGAAGACATAAACAGATCCGTGCCTTCTCTTCATTGAACATATCATATAAAATGAATATACACTTTGGTTGGGTTTCCATGATCCTAAAGGTCTAGATGCCTACACTGCAGAGATACATGCAGAGAATAGAACTTATTTTAAAATAACAGGTAAACTGCAATATACAGAGAAAAAAAAGAGCCTGGGAAAATATGTAAATCACTCTCCTGTCTCTTAATTTTGTTTTTGGCAGGCAGTAAATTGTCACCATTTTTCCCTCATTCTGAAATTGTAATGGGGTGAAAGGGGGAGGGTCCCCCAAAACAGCAAAGAATATTCCCCATAGCCAATGGTTAGGAGATGGGGGAAGGAGATGGATACACAGTGAAGATCCTTCTCATAACAATGGCAAGTGGAGAGCAAATTAATAGTTGTGTCACTGCCCTGAGCAAAAGGTCTACATGACTTTCAGACCAAATAGTGACTCCTGACATAGCTGGGGGAACTTATAGTGCACCTGCAGGAGAGGCAGAGAACCAGAGGCTCTGGTGTCATGGGACACTCTTTCCCTAAAGATGGCAGCCAAAAGAAGGTAAATGTACAAGAGAAATGGCAAATGTAGCATGTTGTAGGAGGAGTTGGATATGAGGTCATGCAGTAAGGTCTGGGAGAGCATTTAAAATAAGGGCAGGCAAAGAGAGAAGGGGGCTGGTCTACCATGGGGTAGTGAGGAAACAATAAGCAACTGGTCTGCTTATTGAAGAGCTGGTCTGTGGTGAAGAGGCCACCATGTGAGAAGGACTCTACTATGCTGTGTGTAGTGAGGAAGGAGCTATATCTGGTCGTCTGAGGATTTAGCCATGCAGCCTTGGTGTAGAAATGAGATAGGCATGCTGTCTGTGGTGAGGTAGTGGTGGTGCAGGAGGAAAGGGTATAAGGAGAGAGCTGATAGAGCTGTGCAGGGATCCAACAAACCTGATGGAGCTGTATGAGAACCTGCCTAACCAAGCATGGATTCATGGGAGATGCCTAGAATGCTGAACTGTGAATAGGGAATGCTGACTTCTGCTTCTCAGGAGGGCATACAGAGAGGCCACTCTCTTCAGATATGTGTATTCCTGGACTTCACCATGATCCATTGCAACATGGCACATGTTTTCCTGCACTATTACATGGAGGCTGAAAACAACATACCCCAGATTCTGAAGAAGAGAGCTGCTGCAAGAGGATGGCAATTCTGAAACACACAAGTGCAAATTACAGAAGGGATAGAAAACTGTGCAGCTGGCTTAAGAAGAGATAAGGATAGGGGGAACTTTTGGGCATGTTTTTGGCTTATAGCCTAGAGGGGAGTAAGGGAAGTGCTGGATCTTGTGGGAGAGCAGGACTTCAAGCAGGAGTGCTCCCAGCCTGCCCATGGCTGGAATCCTATAAATAAAAACGTATTTTCCTCAACATTAATTCCTGGGCCATGTATCAAGACACCACATTCATGAGCCCCAATTTGCTTTGTTACAAAATTATACAATTGGGCTGATTTCAGCCTCCATATGAACTTTTGAAACATAGGCAGGCCACCAAGAATCCTATACAAAATGAGGGTTTTGTATTTTTTTTTTTTTTTTACTTTTACTGCTGTAAAGTATCTTACTGGATGTGAAGATACCATCTGGCCCTCACCACATTGCGCAATGGTGATTTATGTGTTGCTATGAATAATAAATTCTCTTTGTCACTGATTCAAAGGCTACACGTTTATATACATACATACATATATATATATATATATATATAAACCCTGTCCAGAAAAAGTCCAGCCATTGTTAATGTAAGAAGAGTAGTTTGCACAATATCAATGTGACCTGGTATCCAAGGAGAATGGACTGGAATGGATTACTTCACTGTACTAGTTGCTAGGGGTGGTAGACACCATTGAGTGAGCATGTGTACTGTGTAAGCATCATATTCTAAATGACTGAGTATAGCAATGAATCTGCATCACATTTTGCATTAGCTTGAACATTCTTCTCCAGAAACTATTTGGATGATTCAGAAGGCTACAGCTATGGGCAACTGGTAATTGGCGGATCATCACAACAATATGCCCACTCATGCATCACATCTTGTGTAGAGTTGTTTAGCAAAACATCAAATCACTGAGATGACTCAGCCCCTCTATAGCCCAGATTTGGTGCCCAGCAACTTCTGGCTTTTCTCAAAACTAAAATCACCTTTAAAAGGGAAGAGATTTCAGACTATCAGTGAGATTCTGGAAAATATGATGGGGCAGCCTATGGTGATTGGGAGAACTGTGTGAGGTTCCAAGATGCCTGCTTTGAAGGTGTCATTGTCGTATGTACATTTCTTGTATCCTCTATCTTCAGTAATGGCTCTATTTTTCATATTACATGGTTGGATACCTTCTGAAAGGACCTTGCATATGGTACTTTGCAAGCAGGATGAAAGATCAGCTTCTTCACAACTAATTTAAAAGCTGTTCTTCCTCATTTTTCATTGTTCTCTCAAGGTTTTAATTTTTATATTAGTCTATAATCATTAAAAAAGGGCCTCAAAGTGTTTAGTGGCATTTCAATAACTTAATTATATATCAAATAATCTTTCATAAGACTTGTAAATTAGAAACTCAAAATAAACATTAACTCATCACATCAAACTTGTGCTTTTGTGCTGCATCCCTGACAACCATTTAGAACTCTAAATTCCACTATTTAAATGCCTACATACATAGACTTAACAACCATTAATCCCTTAGCTATTTACTACCTTCCTTGGATCCTTCCTAGCCCGTCCATTTAGTAAGTACTTTATTTAGTAAGTATCCATTAACTATTGACAATGTTCCACTAACAAACATGTTTACTCTTCAATATCTTTGATAAGGCTGTGTCTTTAGATGCAATTTCTTGCTGCAATGAACACAGGTGTATATATATATATGTATATATGTATATATGTATGTATATATATATATATATACACATATATATATATTTGTAAATAAATATTTCCAAATTTTTCAGGTAGATAACCTGAGGAGGTATTGCTGAACCACATGATAACCTATTCTTAATTTTTGGAGGAACCACCATATCGTTAAACACAGCGGCTGTACCAGTTTACATTTCCACCATCAGTAAGTGAGCATTCTTTTTCCCACAACCTCTCCAAAACTTGTTATTACTTTTCCTTCTGATAATAGCCATTCTAACAGGTGTAAAGTAGCATCTTATTGCAATTTTGACTGAATTTCCCTAATAGTTCACTGAAACATTATTTGCAATGGCCAAGACATGGAAACAATTGAAAAGTCCTATGTTAGATGACTGGATAGAGAAAATGTGGTACATATATACAATGAAATACTACTCAGTCATAAGAAAATATAAAATACTGCCAGATGAGATAACATAGATGGATCCTGAGAATATCACACTAAGTGAAGTAAAACAGAAAAAGAGAACAATATTATTTTGCTTATATGTGCAATATAAAACTCAAAGCAACAAATGAACAAATGAGACAAACAAATAATTCATAGACACAGACAACAATATGGTGGTTACCAGGGAGAAAAGGGGGTGGAGAGGAGCAAAGGGTAAATGGTCAAATATATGGTGATGGAAGATTTGACTTTGAATTGATACATCATAGAATTGTACACTTGAAATCTCTATAATTCTATTAGTCACTTCAATAAATTTAATTAAAAATAAAAATAATAAAAATAAATATAATTTGTTGTCATTGGTCTTCTGGTTTAATGGATAGGTGAAGCCATTACCTTTGTCTGTCCAATGCGAGCTCATCTTATACATATTTTCTTATCCTATGAAATGTTTTTCTAGTCATGCTTAATATCAGCACACTGAAGATGAAAAGAGAAAAAAATGGAATCCAAGACGGTATCTTTCTTCTTTTCTGATTATAAATCAATTTATTTCATTGAAAAATGTAACATTGTATAAAGCTAACATCAATAAAAATAACTGAAAATTTAAATGTGTTTTCTTACAGAGCATATATTTGAGATATCAATGTACATTATGGTTTGCATCACTTTTTCTTCTCTTAAAAGTATAGATTAGGCATTCTACCATATCATTAAAAATTCTCCATTGACTATTTCAAATGCCTAACATATTCAGCCCAACTAATGTCATAGAAAGAAAAAGAAATTGAAACATGAAAATTGCAAATACAGAAGAGAAAAAGTAGCAATATTTAAAATGTCAAAAAAGGAAATTCAGATGTTGTGGCCCTAAACATAATTTTAGAAAGTAGCACTGAGGAATTCTGTTGCCTGACAAACTAATTCAAACATCTAAACAGCAGATGCTGTGAGTCTTCAATTGCATTATGGCATACCTTTATCAGTTTTTTCATTTTCATTAAATGTCTAGAGACTAAATTGATCACTGCACTCCAAGAAGTATATAAATGAACCATAAGGTAAGACTCAATTGAAAAGAAAATTGACTTGGTTGAATAAAAGAGAAGTGTTGCATTGATTTAAACAGGAACAACACTGAAATAAGTGACAAATATAATGATTAAAAATTCATATACTTGAAGACAATCAGACCCTGGGATTAAAAATGGAAATATAAAGTAGATGAAATATTTACAGAATGATTATCAGCATCAAAAAACTGGAATTAGTTCTATGAGTAAGTTTGGTAGAAATGAGGTAATAACTTTGAGCAATGGGTTTTTATTTTTGAATTTCAATGGATTTGCTTCTAAAGCATAAAGAGGCTTTTAAAAAGTGTTACAGTTCAGGAGAAAAACAGTGTTAAAGTTCATTAAAGAAAAATGCTGCTGAGTCCAAGTTATATAATAAGTTTACTCGTATCTGTCATATGCCTAGGATGTAACATACTTAACTATAAATAGTTACACAAATTGATGATTTCACAAGGTTGATCACATAAGGATACATAAATAAGTTATGGTTATCATTTTCTATTTCAGAGTAGGAGGTGTACGAAAAGTAAAGTATCATTTCTGTTTCAAGTATCAGAAGCCCCAATTCAAGTGGACTTAACTCCAACAAAGGACTGTATGGTACAATGGGCTTTAGGTACTTGATGCAGGGTCTCAAATGAAGTTATCATGATTATGAGTACTATCTTACAGTTTTCCTTCTGATGGTTCCATTCAGAAAGGCTTGCCCTTCATGATTGGAGGATGGCTATAGCACCTAGGAACCTTACAGCCTCTCACTTTCAAGCCCAACAGGAAAAAATAAGATTCTGTTAATCAGAGATTCATTGCTCTCATTGGCTCTGTTTGGGCGAGGTAAGCACTCTTACCCTGGGTGTTAGGTATATGCAATGTACTTAAGGCACAGAAATAATACTCATGCCCACACCTGCTGAGGACTGGATATGTGTTGATTTTTAGTAAGAAAAAAAACACTTTATGAATACCAGAAAAGGGTCAAGATTGCCTAGTGAAAGAGACAATATATCTATTACATAGTGTGTGTACGTTAATGATGACTGATTTTAACTATGGTGTTATTTCTAACAAAAATAATGCCTCCCCAAACAACATAAATCAGTGTTTCATCATGCAATAACATGTAACACATTTAATTATATGCATGCATTTGTGTGTATATGTGTAAACACAAGTGTGTATCTGTGTGTAATCTGTATTTACACAGATATACACTTAGATACACACTTAGCTACTAAGATACACACCTAGTAGCAGAAGGGTACATATAAGGAAATACATTTTAGTAATTATTAAAATTCTGAGAAAACTTTCCAGTTTGTCTGGGGTGCTGCCATATTACTAAGTTATGCTTCCCCTAGAGAAAAGTAACTTTGCCTGAAATAATAAGATTTTCCTGGCCCATTAGGGAAGTTTGCCAGGAGGAATATGTGCTTCTTCCAGGATAGGTAGTCAGAGATCCAGTCTCCTGAGAGGGGAAAAATATCTTGGCAGCAGGTCAGTCTGGGACTGCTGAGATTAGATATATGCCCTGGAAAAATCACATATCTGCATCAAATGTTTAAGTCTACTGTTGAGTTGTTCGAGTTATCAGTTTTGCCAAGGAACAGACTGAATTTACAAATAAGTCTTGTCAATCATTTTGTGTCTTGCCTGGTGAGGGTCAGTTGGTTGAAGCATTGTCCTGTAGACCAAAAGGTGGCCAGTCAGGGCATGTACTTAGTCTGTGGGTTCAGTCCCTGGCCAGGGTGCATGTAAGAGGCAATCAATCAATGTTTCTCTCCCTCTCTCTCCCTCCCTTTTACTCTCTTTAAAATCAAAGGAGATGCCTTTAAGTGATTAAAAAAAATTCAAACCAATCATGTTGTATTATTACGCCATTGTTGTAAATGTTCTTTTTTACTGTCACTATTTTTCTCAAATTACTGACACCATTCCCCCATTTCTATCTCTGATTATCATTAAACAAATTGTGAATACTTGAATACTAAACAACATCTGTAAGTTCAAGTTCCACCCATCCCATCCATCATGATTCCATTCTAAATTAAAAAATATGTGTGTATATGTGTATATATACTTATACATATATGTATATATGATTTATGTGTGTATATATACAAGAATATACAGTGCAATATATATAATAATAAAATAACCAGTATGTTTTAGAAATTTAAGATGAAATCCAACTCATACTTCCTAAGACTTTAGTTTTTGCATGGTTATATTTGCTATCTGTAATTTATTTTTAACATCTGAAATAGAAAAGAAAAAAATAAAAAGCATGCCCCAAATAAGTTGTATGAATACAAAAATACCCTAATACATGTAAAAAAATGCAGTATCTTATACAGAGCATGTGCCCAATAAGTGATCCTGTATTTGTTGATAATGGAGGGAGCAATGATGATTATGGTCATATGTTTAACATTTTTAAAAATTCTTCACATGACCTCTATTCCATTCTTACTATTATTATACATTGCCATTAGTCTCTAAAAAGAACATATATTCTTTCTAGAATAAAATAATCAAATTTGCTAATTTACCACATTACTTAGACTAGAACTGAGTGTATACTAGGTATTTATGTGTCTTACTGAATTAATGTCTTTCTATTTTGAGCACTGTGTAATCACTCTACACATTTGATGATAACTCAGCAAGAAAAACAGAGTGAATTCCTAAGGGTCAATTACCCAACCAATAATGATAAGGGGAGAAAAAGAGGAGATTAAGGTCCAAAGCAATTGATGAGTTAAAATAAACTCCAAGTCATGAACTGATGAATAGATAAGTAAAATGTAGTATATCCTTACAATAAAATACTATTTCCCAATAAAAAGAAATGAAATAATGACACATACTACAAGTATAAACCTTGAAAACAATCTAACTGAAAGCTGTATATTGTATAATTCAATATATAGGAAATATCCAAACAGGAAAATCCATATAAATAGAATGAAGATTAGTGGTTGCCAGGGCTGGAGACAGAGGGGGTGGGGACTGAGTGGTAATGAGTATTGGGCTTATTTTGGAAGGCAATTAAAACATTTTGGACATAGTTGTGATGACTGGATGGATAACTCTGAGCATAGAGTAAAAAGCAATACATTATCCTGGAAAGGGTGAATTTTATGGTATGTGAATTTTATCTTAGTAAAGTTGTCATTAAAAATACATAAATCAGAACAATGCTGAAAATTAAAAAAGAGAGGGCTGAGATGCCAAACGTTTAAAATACACAACTTTTTTTAGATTATTTTTGGCCATATAACAAAACTACTAATAGATAGTTTAAAAAAAAAGAAATACATGTACTATTTACCTGTTATGTGTTCTAGCTACTCAAAGCAAAGCTAAATACATAGTGTGCTTTTGTGTCAGCTACTCAAAGCAAAGCTAAATACATAGTGTGCTTTTGTGCTAGGATTGTTATCTGTAATAGCAACCATGTCTTTTCCTTTACTTTGAACCTTCTTATCCTTCTGTTAATTCAAAGCTCTTCACATGAATCAACTCTGAATATTTAAGACATTAATCATACAGATCTACTACTGGGTTAGTCAAAAAGTTCATTTGGTTTTTTTCCATAAGATTGTTCTGGTAGCTCTTAGTTGTCTTGAACTTCATTCAAAACAATTTTGTTAGATTATATTGTGACAGCAGTCATATCAGTGTACATTTAAAAAAGTTATCAAAACTGGTGAATTTTTGTGTAGCCATTTCAAACACTGAAGATGGAAGAATGTAAGCAACACTTTTGGTATATTATGCTTTATTATTTCAAGAAAGGTAAAAATGCAATGGAAACACACCAAAAAAGACTTGTGCAGTGTATGGAGAAAGTGCTGTGACTGATCAAATGTGTCAAAGGTGGTTTGAGAAGTTTTGTGCTGGAGATTTCTTGCTGGATGATGATACTCCATGCTTGGGTAGATAAGAACCACAACCTGTAGTTCCTACATCACTTCACCTGCATTGACCTTCATCATAATTGCTCTAGGGCACAGCTAAAAGCACAAATACAATAAACTAGTAGAAAACTATGTTCATAGATGTAGATATGATATAAAAATAAGTACAATTTTTGTCCTTATCAAAATGTCCTGCTATACAATACGATAATACACAGAACTTTTCGATCTTTGGTTAGAATAGCCAATCAACTAGTTTTAAGTGATCACCATGTTCCTGGGAAAAATGAAGGGAATGGTAAAGGCACCTAAAATCTAGTTGGTAAAATAAAATAAACTTATGTGGTATGTAAAAACAAACAACCATTTATTAACATCTGCAATAGGAAAGGGATTTTGTTAGGTATTTATACTTAGGACATTTAATTCTCACAATAAGGACCCTTTCACATAAGAGAATGATTTAGCCTCAGGGAACTTAATTAACTGGCCTAACATTTTATATAATTAAGAGAATGGTTGAGCCACCATTCTGATTGGAGACAGACTTTAAACACAAGTTGGTAATAAGAGTTGAAATAGTTGTCCCAGGGGATGCTATTACCCGATCTCTATCCTGGTCCAGCACACACCTTGCCCAGTGCTGACTTGTGCTCTGATGTGCAGTACACAGAGGCACTAGTTGACAGCTCCTGAAAATCCTTGCAATTTTCCCCTATGGGAAATAATTGAGGTCTGAACATGGCAAATTCAGGAGTGTATGCCTCCACATCTATTCTGTCAGCATCAGGCACCAGAATCACGTTAAAAAGTGAGGAGAGCAGCACATTAGCATTTGGCTAATAGTGGAGCTAGTTCCTGCTTGCCTGGCATACACAAACCCACCTCTTGAAGCTCAGCAAGGATGGGGTGCTAACCTCTATCCAATAATCTTGAAGTCCAGTAGGATGAGCTCAAAGAGACCCATTGAAACGCATTATAATCAACCTGTCAAAAGCCTAAGGCAAGAGAGAAGCAACTCATCACATAAAAAAGACACTCCATATGATTATTATCAAATTTCTCATCAGAACTTTGGTGGACTCAAGACTGATATATTTAAAATGTATAAATAAATAAACAAATAAATAAATAAATAAATAAATAAATAAATCTGTCAAGACAGAATTCTATATTCAGCAAAACTGTCCTTCAAAGAAGAAACACAAATTTCACTGAAAATGGTCTACAGGTAAAAGGGTTAGGATATTGTTAAGCAAAGTTAAATTTATTTGTGTGTTAATGCTTATTGCAGTGGTATTCAGATTTCTGACTGTGATGGAATAGTTTGCATAAAATCTATTGTCATTACTTCTACATACTTTATTCTAGTAATATGGAGATTTTATTAACATGTCATAAAATGATGGCACACTATTCTTTGGACATATTGCCAAATATAATTTGTATTTATGGAAAGAGCTGTGTTAGCTTCTTGAGGGCACTCCATATTTAATAACTATGTATAAATGAAACTGAATGATTACCAATGTGAGGGGGTGTTGTATTCAAAGGTAATTATTGGAGTATGGTTATTTCTTATGCTTCTAGAATCTCTGTAGCTGATTCCTAACTAGCACAAGTTTTTGAAGATTTTGTTTATTTACTCTTAGAGAGAGGGGAAAGGAACAAGAGAAAGAGAGAGAGCAACATTGATGTGTGATTGCTTCCCATGCGCCCCCTACTGGGCACCTGGCCCACAACCCAGGCATGTGCCCTCACTGGAATTCAAACCAGTGACCCTTTAATTCACAGGGCCATGCTCAATACACTGAGTGACACCAGCCAGGGCTCTGGTGTCTTTTTAAATGCCTGTCTTCATGGATTTAAACACTTTGAGCCTGGCTGAGAGGCAAGAGGACCCTTAGGGTTTCTCAACCTCCTCTCCTCATATGAAGTTTTTGCTTAAGTTTTTAGCAGTGTGGTGCTCAGGTTTAGAATTTTGAGAGAAAGAAAGATTCCAGTTAAATCTTGAGAAAAATCTATTGCCACTTAAAGAATAATTTCACTTTTGTGGTTATGGACACTCAGTGAATAATAGAATAGTATGTATTTATAATTGGCACTCCCCTTGTATAATGATCTACCTGAGGTCACAAGGTAGAGCAAATGCTAGATAATGACAGGGTTTAGCCATTCCTGGGTTCAAGGACCTAATATTTTATAGCTCTCTGAATTCCATTCCCATTCCTCACAGAAACTTTAATCCCATTACACACACAGAAGCCCATGGGAATCCAAAGTTCTAGGTCTTTATTGAGTTTAAAAGCCGTAAGTAAAATGCTTTCTCTTTCTTTCACAATAGTTTTATGAGAGAATCAATGATATGCCAGCCTCAAAGCATTGCTAGATATTGTTCACACACACACACAAACACACACAGCTGCAGGCCTGTACATAAAATATCACAGGAAAATAATCATTTTCATATCTCCCCAAAATTTACCTAAAACAACATCAAATAGTTCATTTAGACTGAAAATTTCTTTACACTAAGTAGACATAAAGTTAAATGATTTCTACAGTGTTACATAAAACTTCACTCTTTATATTCCTACATATTCTCCATGGCAGTTAGCCAGAAAGAACCTTTGAAGACAGAAAACTCATCCCGGAGCCATTGAGCTACCGAATTTACTCTTGTCCATTCTGAAAAATTGGCTGATAATGATCATTGTCATAAAAATTTTACCCCATGAGTCCCATAGGTTGCCAAGAATGTAATTGGGCTGAATGGAAGGTTGTTGGTATTAAGCTTGCATCTGGTTCTGAGTCAAGGAGCTCTCCCTCTCTGACTAGCATCAAGGAAAGCTTCTTTCACTTAGGGAAAACAGATGGAACACTTTGACTATAATGGAGTTCATTTTGAGGAACTGGCCCAGCTTGTCCAAACCTGTGGCAATTTGGATAGGATTTCAAATAAATAACGAACACCTGTAGGAGTTGAGTTTGCTACTACTGGCTCAAATACATAGAATTAGTATTTATTATGTGTCTACTATATATGAGACATATATCCACTCATGATTTGACCAAACACAATGTTGCAGTGCTAATTTGATCCTCCTTTTTCGCTACAATCGTAACTAAGAGAGCACAGTATTCTATAATAGTAAAGAAATTTTAGAATATCTTTAGACCATGTTTTCATTTATTATATTAATAATGGTTTTAGTAGAACTCAGCATTACATACATTATTCAAGTGGAACTTTAAAATATATCCTGTTGTCCCTGAGAGCTACAGCCATCTTCTTGAATTTCTTCTCAACATTCTTGCACCTATTTTGATTGCAATATTTCCACAATAAAATTCAATAGACATTTGTTATGTTTCTATTACATATCAGGCATGAGTCTATGTGCTAGGGAAAAGAAAATACGAAAATACATTCTTACTCAGTAAAGAAGCTCACAGTTCAATAGTGAAAACAGGCAAATAAAACTCTTTCAATATAAAGTGGAGTGCTGAGATTAAGAGTAAACACATGTGCCACCAACTAAAGGCAGTGATTAGCCACCACAGGTTTATTAAAACACTAGTTTGAACTGATATATACTGTAAGTATAAAAGAGACAATGTATTTTGAAAACCTTGTATAAAAAATAAAACATCTCATGTTTAAATACTGATTATATATATGCATACATGTATATATATATATGCTATTTGGGATATGTTGTATCAAATAAAATATATTAATGGAGTTAATTTCACAGCCACTTTTCACTTTTATAAGATATCCTTTATAAAATTTAGAAATTATACTGCATCTGTAATTCACATTAGATTCCGATAGGACAGCATTATTTTGGCCTCTGATGTTAGACCTCTTGTTTTTAAAACGCATTCTATCACTTACTAGCTGGAAGACTTTAGGCAAGTTACTTAATTTGTATTGCTTCAGTTTACTCATGTATAAAAAGAGGCTGATAATAATTACAGTAGTTTACTGAACAGGGCTGTTGGGTAAGCAAATGAAGTAAAGCATGTAAAGGGCTACTATTACTAAATAAGGAAGCACAGAGCATTAAGTAGGCACAGAGTGCACATCTTAGGCCAGGAGAAGGAAACTCAAGGAAAAATTCAAAAAAGATAAAATACAATGGTTTCAACTGATGTTACAAGAATGTCAAAAAACTTTCCAAATGTAGTAGGAGGGGAAGAGTATTCCAAGAACAAGGAGCAATGAATAAGTCATCAAAACTTGAAAGGATCAAAGAACCATAGTCCATTCCACAGGCTGAAACAGGTTTTCTAGGTTTAATACTCTGAACTTTGTTGAAGCAGTGGTTGGAAGAGAGACTAGAGAAGGGGCAAAAATCCAGGTCACTGTGCTGTACCTTCTGTACTGTTCTAGGGAATTTATGGGATTCGGAATTTTCTCTATAAAATTGATCATACTACCCAGGAAAGTCAAGGGAAATATACAATGAGAAAAAAACAAAGTGGGAATAAGTGATATCATCAGGAGATATCATGTAAAATATTAATTGAAGCATTTCCAGGAAGTAAGGTTTCCACCCCACTTCACAAATTCTCAAGGCAGGAAGGTAGCCAGTTATCTTTTTCTACCAACTGAGACTATTAGGTCTCCAGAAATTTGTACTCAGTTAATATACCCACTGTATACTAGGCTATAAAAACGAATTTTGGATTTTGTAAATATCCAACTAAATATCCATGCTCAGACGCTATTGTGATAGTGAATAGACACCAACACTTATACATTTCTTCTAGCTTATAAAGACAAAATAGACTACCTCCCAGGTCAAAGAGAAAAGGTTGGAAATTCCCAAAAAAGTGTTTGTCTTAGAGATATAATTAGTGTTATAAGATAAACTAAGACACAGTAAAATTTTCAAGAGTTTATTTAAGTAAACCCATTCAAATTGGACAGCACAAGACAGACAGTTGTCAGGAGCTCCCTTTTGACAGAGGCTTGTGGAAAGATCTTTATAGAGAAGACACAGAAGTCAAACAAATAAATTATTTGATCAAAATTAATAATACCACAGCTTAAGCATTCACCGTACTTGCAAAAGCCTATTTGGCTGTTTGTGATTAGTGTTTATTAAATTCATTTTTCTCAAATTCTAGTGCACTGACTATGTCTTAGCTATTGGTTTGCTTAGTGGGTTGCCAAAATATTAGATCTACCTCTATAGGCCTCCTTGTCTAATTACTTTAACAGCAGTTACAATGGTATGTCATGAAGGCAATAAATAAGAAGAAAGGTGACTTCTGGAAGGATTATGATGGACTAAATTTTAAATATCTTAATACAAGGTAACATTATAGAAGTAAAATAGACAAATATAAGTATGCATATTCATTAATTCAATAGACTAAATTTGTGATAGAAGAACCTATAAAAATAAGTAACAACCAAAAATATCTGAAATAAATTTTGACTTCAACTCATTTTGTTGTCTCAATGTCTTAAACAGCTAGATTATAAAAATAGCAGGTCTGTGTCAACATTCTATGACAGTACTGAAGTGCACTTTCCTAGATGATAATGTCACAATCGATACACCCCCATAAATACTCCTTGGTAGCATGTTGTTAGCATACTTCTCAGAGTTTTTCTGTGACCCTTCTCTGTCACATCCCACCTCCATGATGAATGTGCTCTGTCTGTGTGTATGGCACTCTCTCCCTCTCAGGGCAGAGTATAATCCTTTTCAATCTCACTCATACACTGTATCTACCACTCATTCATGGCTCAACATTATAACTTTCTTCCATTTATGTGTTTTCATATTAGATTTCTCCATATATTGTCCTTTAGGTTTAAAAATTAATGACAGTAATTTTAGAAAGAATAAAACTATAAGACTGAGATGCATCTTCAAATAAATGATACATAAAAATTAAAAAAAGAGTAAATATTGCACTACATAACCTCTAATATTATTTCAGAACTTAAGCTCCTTAGGGGATCTATATTTTTACTATTTACTAAACTGCAAATCTGAGACTGTTTTACAAAGGAGAGTATAGAAAAAACAATTTTTTAAAACAATGAGCAACTCAGAGAAAAAAATGATGCAAAAATAATGGCATTAGTTTTGGGAGAACAGATTGGGAAATCTCAGCTCAAGCGAAGAGTGATGGAATGTAACAGAAGATATTAAAAATCCAAATCCAGCAAAGCTTTCATTTAGAATGGAAGGGCAGATAAAGTGCTTCTCAGATAAGGTCAAGTTAAAGGAGTTCATCACCACCAAGCCCTTATTTTATGAAATGTTAAAGGGATTTATCTAAGAAAAAGAAGATAAAAGTCATGTACGGTAAAATGACAGCAAACTCACAATTATTAACAACCACACCTAAAACAAAAACAAACTAAGCAAACAACTAGAACAGGAACAGAACCACAGAAATGGAGATCACATGGAGGGTTAGCAACAGGGGAGTGAGAGGAGGAGAGAGGGGGGAAAGGGTGTAGAGAATAAGTAGCATGGATGGTAGGTAGAAAATAGATAGGGGGAGGGCAAGAATAATAGGAGAAATGTAGAAGGTAAAGAACTTATGACACATGGACATGAACTAAAGGGGAGGAATGTGGGTGGGAGACGGTGTTCAGGGTGGAGGGGAATGAAGGGGGGATAATAGGACAACTGTAATAGCATAATCAATAAAATATATTTTAAAAATTTTAAAAAAAGAAAAAATCCAAATCCATAAAACATTCAAAACGCTTCTCCTCTGGACAGTTTTTTTTTTTTTTTTCTTAGTCTGAACTGCAATTGCAACTAATGGGCTTCAAACCTCTCAACCACTGCCCAGTGAGAGAGGTCTGTTTATGCTCTATAACATTTGGGCTGTCTATGTGTTCATATGTTATGGTTTGATGCCCAGGTTTCTTTCTATGCCATTAAATCCTGGTCCAGGATGCAACTGGAAAAAGATGGTGCCCTGACAGGATGATAAATGAGGTTCACCACAGTAAAGGTGGGCCATCCTTTTATATTGTTGGCAACAGAAACAGATTTACCAACTTGTCTGCCCAGAATCACATTCTTCTATAAAGCTTTAAAGTCAAGTAGCCAATAGCCACGTTATATCAAAAACAAACAGGCAAGTCTTCTTTTTGTTTGATACCCAAGTTGTAAATTTTTGCTTTAGAACAGGGACTTGTACAGATGAGGATTTTATTTGTTGTAATTGTAACCAAACTCATATTTTAAAAATTACAAATTGAAAGGATATATCAGGGTACAACAATTGTATTTAGTGAGAACTGTTCCCCTTAAAACAAGATTTGTCATGTTTCACTTTAAAAATGAATTTATCCAATGCACGCAAATGCAATAAAATGTACAGAAGTAAACTATTATCCAAAATTTTAATAAACTGGTCCTTAAATAAAACCTAGAGAAGCATCTGTGAAAAGTAATTTAATTTGAAAGGAGGTTAGTTCTTTGAACAGAGACCAAATTGAAGTAAAAAATGTTTTAGTCATAATAGTAGAGAGGCAACACCTTCTAAATACCAGACCTTTAAAACTGGCTGCAAGCTAAAATCACAAAGTAAAAAATAATCCAGTAAATCCATCATGTGGTTTCATAATCTCAGTCAGATACTTTATATATTGTCACCTAAACTTTAATAAACATGTCATCAGATGAAACTGCATTTGAAAACTTACTTTAGAATGCTTTTAATTTGGAAATCAATTTAGTTTCCCTCACCTCCTTCCAAATAATTTTTTAAATAATTTTATATTTTATTTTTTTACATTATTTTCTTGATTCTCCTTATTCCTTCAAATTCTCTAACACACATTTAGCAAAGCTGGAATACAGTGTTTAAATAAGGCACCAGTTCTGTTATCCCATTTTATGTTTGTAATCTCTCCTGATCAGTAAGGGTTATAATTTTTGTTTATTAACAAAGTAAACAAATTTTGTTATTGTTCTACATAATAGAGCTTGCCACAGAAACTAAAAGTGAATACTTCATGTGGTATTACTCTAATAATAATTTTTAAAATGTCATTAAAATGTCTTGTGCTCTGGCTAGTGTGGAGTGCTGGCCTGTGAACCAAAGGATGGTCAGTTCGATTCCCAGTTATGGCACACGCCTGGGTTGTGGGTCAGGTCTCCAGTAGAGACATGCAAGAGGCAACCACACATTGATGTTTCTTTCTCTCTCTTTCTCCCTCCTCTCCCCTCTTTCTAAAATCAAATAAACAAAATCTTTTAAAAATGTCTTGTGACTTTAAGTTTGCCATAATAAGGAGTAGTGCAGTTGAGTCAATTCCAAAAGAATAGTGAATATCATAGTCTATTCTCTCCAGTTTTTTCCCTTTGTTGATTTTTTAACCTTTTTTATAGTATATTTTGATTATGCTATTACAGTTGTCCCATTCCCCCCTTTATTCCCCTCTACCCTACACACCCCTTCCTACCCACATTCCCCCCCTTTAGTTCATTTCCATGGGTTGTACATATAAGTTCTTTGGCTTCTACATTTCCTACACTATTCTTAACTTCTCCATGTCTATTTTCTACCTACCATTTATGCTACTTATTCTCTGTACCTTTACTACCTCTGTCTCCCTCCCACTCCCCCACTGATAACCCTCCAGGTGTTCTCCATTTCTGTGATTCTGTTCCTGTTCTAGTTGTTTGTTTAGTTTTTGTTTTGTTTTGCTTTGTTTTGTTTTATTTTTAGGTTTGGTTGTTAATAGCTGTGAGTGTGTTGTCATTTTACTGTTCATATTTTTTATTTTCTTTTTCTTAGATAAGTCCCTTTAACATTTCATATAATAAGGGCTGGGTGATGATGAACTCCTTTAACTTGACCTTATCCTGGACGCACTTGATCTGCCCTCCCATTCTAAAGAGAGCTTTGCTGGATAGAGTAATTTTGGATGTAGGTCCTTGCCTTTTATGATTTTGAATACTTCTTTCCAGTGCTTTCTTGCCTGAAAGTTTTCTCTTGAGAAATCAGCAGATAGCCTTATGGAAACTGCTTTGTGGATAACTGTCTCTTTTTCTCTTGCTGCTTTTAAAAGATTCTCTCCTTATTTTTAATATTGTCTAATGTAATTATGATGTGCCTTGGTGTAGTCTTTCTTGACTCCAACCTCTTTGGGACTCACTGAGCTTCCTGAACTTCCTGAAAGTCTATTTCCTTTGCCAGAGTAGGGAAGTTCTCCTTCATTATTTTTTTCAAATAAGTTTTCAATTTCTTGCTCTCCCATTTCTCCTTCTGGAACCCCTATGACTCAGACATTGGAACGTTTAAAGATGTCCTGGAGTTTCCTAAGTCTCTCCTCAATTTTATGAATTCTTGTTTCTTCATTCTGTTCTGGTTGAATGTTTCTTTCTTCCTTATGCTTCAAACCGTTGATTTGAGTCCCAATTTCCTTCCCATCACTGTTGCTCCCCTGTATATTTTTCTTCATTTCACATAATGCAACCTTCATTGCTGCCTGGGTCTTTTTTATGCTGTTGAAGTACCCAGGGAGTTCCTGGAGCATGCTGATTACTAGTGTTTTGAATTGTGCATCTGATAAGCTAGCTATCTCTTCCTCACTTAGTTGTATTTTTTCTAGAGCTTTGATCTGTTCTTTCATTTGGGCCATTTTTTGTTTTTGTCTGAGCATGCCTGTTTTGTAGTAAGGGGCAGAGCCTGAGGTGTTCACCAGGGCAAGCAAAGTGGCCATGTTGTGACGCTGTATGTGGGGGAGGGGTCTGAGAGAGAACAGTGCTGCTTGCTCTGCTCTGCTGGCTTTCAGTCACTTCCTCTGCTACCCACAAGCAAATTGGGCCCTTCTGGTGCTGATTCCCTGGTAGGTGGGTTTGTGTACATTTTAGGACCCTGTGGGTCTCTCCAATGAACTCTCCTGTGAGGCTGGGAGTTTCTCCTGCTGCTGCCTCAACCCCCACAGGTATTTTGAGTCAGAAGTTTTGAGGCTTTATTTCCCCACACTGGAACCCTGGGTTGTGCAGTCTGCCTCACTCCCCAGTTGTTTTTGCCAGTTTATCTGTATGCGAATGCGGGACTGTCCAGTCTGCAAGCCACCAATTTGCCCATCCTGCTCCTCCAGCTGCCACATTGCCAAGAGTCCTCTCCACCTGACTTCTGGTCTCCGCCCCTCCTACAGGTCTGGATGAATGTTTCTTTAACCCCTTGGTTTTTGGACTTCCATATAGTTTGATTTTGTGGCAGTCTGGTTGTTTTTTGTTTTTAAATTGTTTGTTGTCCTTCTTCTGGTTGTGCAAGGAGGTACAGTGTGTCTACCTATGCCTCCATCTTGGCTGAAAGTCCTATTCTCTATTTTTAATGACATTTCATTTGTATGTTTGTGGGCATATGCACATGCATGTATTAACATGCATACATGTATTTATATATTCTCTTTATTGTCATCAATGAAGTTTATGCTTTGGCTGTTCTTCTTTGGCACTACCCCAAAATTCCCCTAGGTTTTCCAAGTTTCTGAGGAAACTTTAACCTTTTATAACAAGCCTAGGTACTTTCTCAGAATAATATTTAAATTTTAAGAAAATGGATGGAGAAGAGAGGTGAACTGTGACCAATGTTCCCACCATGGGACAGGTTTTTACCATACATGTCATCTCTTTAATAATACAACCTTTTTAGGAAAATAATATTATTACCACCATTTTATCTATGAGTGCACATACCTAGTAACCTGCACTTAATCATACTGATAATGAGTAAAGAGCCCAACACTCAACTACACTTCTGACGAGAACATCTAAGCTTTAGGGCTACATCATAGTATTTCAAAGTGCTATGTAGATTAGTAGTTATATAAATAGTTAGAAAGCCAAATTTTAGAAAACAGGTTTTATTCTGTAGCTTTTTGAATTTGTCACAAATGTAATGTGATTTATATAACTTTTTTCATTTGCAATTGTTATATATAAAATATAAAATATTAGCACTATAGATGGACTAATTTCATTAAGTTTATTATAGGATATTTTATGGGAAATTCATTTTGGTAATGATCTTCTAAAACTGAAATAAATTATTAGTGATACAAAAATAAGAGTAGGTGTCTAGTATAATTTGGGAAGTATTACTCTTCCTAGAAATACTGTACTTGTAAAAATTGTTTCCATTAAAGCATTTTTCAATGTGTTTTCTGAAGAATACCTCTGTGCAAAATATTATTTGCTGATCCAAACTATGGGATCCATGACTTCAAATACAGAAACACTGTATTACCTATAGTTTTAATCTTCAACATTTCAAAATGAATTTTAAAGAATCAGAAAGGTCCCCAATTGGAGGCATGAGGATAGAAATTTATAAGGATTAATATTCCCATGTTAGTTTGAAAGGTATAGGGCTATTACTTTTTTAGAGGGAGAAAATAATCAGAGATCTGTGGATAAACATCTTGGTGAAATTGCCCCAAAACAATGTCTTTCATACTTTTAAATTAGTATTTTCTTAAATAGTTAATAAGGGTATTTTTTTAAAAAAAATACCATTAACCATAGTTATCTTTAATGGAATTTTACAACACATCTTTAAAAAGGTAAATTATTATAAAAGTAAATTAATTTGAGAACCTTTAGTGTTTGACTCATGGCATACTCAAAACCTATGAACATATCAGCTAAATGACCAAAATGTCCTGTTTGTTACCTTGCACTTTCTAATTCAGTACATTTAGCATTTCCTCAAATCTTAAAATATAATTTTCTAAATTTGAGCAAGTACTATGTGACTATTACCATTTATCTTTATTTTCTGTACTAAATATTTTTACAAAATACATTTATTTCAAGTTTTTTATCCCTCATTGTAGCAAATATATTAATCTTTTAACATGTATTACTTCTACTGTTTTTAAAATGTTCTCATTTTTAATCATGTTTTAATATAAAATGTTATTCTAAAGTTCACATTGCACAATAGAATAACAATATTCTTTAAATAAATAATGGACAGAATTATTTGCAGAGTTAGAGGAGTTAAATGATAAATGTGAGTGCATGTTACTGTAACCTAGAGTCAAGGGTGATATTTATAGATAACAGGGAAAATGTACTGCAAATATTAAACAATACCCATTGATTTTACCTTTGTATTGTTATTTATTTAAATCTATTCTTTTCTAAGATGGCACCAAAAATTTATTTTTCCTAGGAAGAGTGTGCTGGTGATTTGTCCTTGTTGGGGATATAAAATGTGAATTAAAGTATGGGATGGTTAAAGAGAAGACCACAGAATATTAAATAAGGACAGTGGTGGGTAGGGGCACAGAGCTTTTCCACTTGAGATTATAGAAATAAACAACTCTATGCTAATCAAGTACTGCTCTTAGATGAAGAACACTTGCCCCTGAATTTTGCAGGATTCTCTATCCCTCCTCCAGCTGCATACCTTTCTACTCATGGGGCAAGGATTCCATGAGGCATAGAGGATGTCAGAGTTTCCTACTGGTAACATACCCATCCAGAATCCATAGCTTCTCAGGACCCAAGAAACTCCTACCTGAGCCCTCTTTCAGAGCCTACAAGAGTCCATTGCTTGGGTCTTTCATCCTCAAAGTATATCGATCCACCTGTGTTGACATCTTTAGATATAATGAATAGTCCAGGATAAATGTTTGTGGGAGGGTGTCAACATCTTTAACATGCAGGCTGAGGTATCCACACATGTTTGTTTAAAGTTCCTCAAGGCACTAAGAGACAGGGGTTAGACACAAGGCCAGATGCCAGGTGCTAGTTCACCTGTGCCACTGAGTTTTGGTGCAGAATTCTAAGGAGTCAGACAATTCCATTCCAAACGTGACTCTCCACATTAAGGAAGAATCTTTGTCAAGGTGAAAGGATGGAATGTATTTCATTTCACAGTACAACCCTTTGATTCATAAATTAAATATTTAATGTGAAAAAGTATATCCATTTGTATTCTTGCTCTGGTCCCAAAGACATTATCACTGATCCTGTTCTCATTTCATCCCTCTTGATAATGATGAGAGGCACACCATATCGTTTAAATCATTTGGGATAGATGATGAGTAGAATTGGATAAGCAAAAGCCAGGAGGTTGAATGGTGAAGACCTGATGAAGGTTGAAGCCATGATTAAGAATGTCTATAGAACCATCATGAGCCAAGGGAAGGCTAAATAGACAAAAGAGTACCGTTCAATGTAGATGACAGATGCCAGCCTGAGCTCCCCCACTTTAGGAACTCAGCTATTAAGATCAACAGAGAAAGCAGCAACTATGGTGTGGAAGATAAGATGAAGACAGGCAAATCCAGAAATTCTGGAGGGCATTGGAATGCATGGATCTTATGTCAGCACCATGAGATTACAAAACCAGCCCTTCCCAGATGCCACTTTTAAGGTGAAAGTCATCAGAGGGGATTAGCAGGAGAATCAGCATGGCATAAAGGGACAATTGAATCTAGTGTATTATAGGTTAGTGCAATAGATTAGACATAAATGGACCAAAATAGAGTGTTCCCCCCTACTCAGTAGGTAGTGGCTTGTAAGGAAGACCAAATCAGTTAAAGAAAAGATAAATTTCAACTTATGTGTATGTTTAAGGTAAAATATTAGCAATTCTGTGTGTTCGTAGGCAAATATTTATTGATACATCACTCCTGTCCATTTAAACAGATGGGTGATGACAGTATTATGACCATTTACCCAAGTTCTTTCCCTTTGAAAAACCTCAAAACCAATTGTTAAAGTATCTTTTTGGGTTTCATTGATCGTAAAAGCCTAGCATTAAAACCTTGGAAGCATTCTAATTCTTTCAGCTTAAATGAATCACATAAAATATGAACAACTATCAGTACTTTGCCAAGGTTTGGTGTTTCCTAAGTGTCAGATGCCAGACGATGTCTGGGAACCTCTGAGATGAATCAGTTCTTGATGTTGTTTTCAAGCATCTTACAAGGAAAAGCATAAGAACAGAGTGTTCAGTGCTGCTTCAGACAATTATAAATAATTACCAAATGTAGTGGATGCTTGGGCTGAGTAGCTGTTTGACCTCTTTGGGTAAGGCCATTCAAGGTAGAGGAAGCAGCTTAAACACAAATGCAGAGGAGTTAGACAATTTATCATGGCTTAGGAACTTAGTTCAAGCTGCTATAACCAATCATTATGGACTGGGTGGATTAAACATCAAACACGTATTTCAGTTCTGGAAGCTGGGAAGTCAAAGGTCAAGCACCAAGATTTGATGAACATCCACTTCCTAGTTTGCAGATGGCTGTCTTCTCATTTTATCCTCACACAGCATAAAGCAAAGAGAGAGCACAAACAATTTCTCCAGGTTCCTTTTATAAGTGTACTAACCCTATTCATGAGGGCTAAACCCTCATGACCTAATTACCTCCCCAAGGCCCACTTCATAACACCATTACATTACTATGATTTCAACATAGTAATTTTCAAGGAACACAAGCATTTGGTCTATATCAGGGACCAAACTATTAAACATGATTGGGTTCTGTAAATGTGGGAGAGGTGGACAGATTACACATTGTGGAGGACCTTATGTATCATACTGAGGGATTTGGATTTTAACCTACAAGGGCAATGAGAAGCCAGTAAAAGTAGATTAAGCCAGGAACTGACATAACCAATATATTATACTGTCATGTTGCTGCCTTAGGGTGCATAGATTAGATGAAGAAAAAGGTTCAAAAAGCACATGCAAAACAAGCAGTAGGCTAGGCAAAAAATGAGTGGGGTCTGAATTCAGGTGGAGGAAAGATGATGAATACAAGGAGGTAGAACAGATTGAAACTGAATGTCATTTAGATATAAGGGATCAGGAAAAAGGAGTCAAGGAGGAACTCATGATTGACAGGTGATGTCATTATTCACCATAGTTTGGAAAACTGCAAAGTTAGTGGGGAACAATGGTAAGTTTGATTTTGAATGTGTTGAATTTGAGGTACCAATAGATAGTTAAAAATATGAAATTTTTAGTGGAAACTTAGTAAAGTAAGGTGTTAAATTCTCAAAATACTGTTCAGTTTCTGAAAGACATAATTGAATAAAAGAAATTTCAAAGTACCATGGGGTCATAGAGACCTACAGGAAAGGGCATTGTAGAATGCCAATTGTTTATGTGCTTAAAACAGAAAGAAGGAAGGAGAGAGGAAAGAAGAAAGGAAAGAAAGGAGATTGAAATTACTTTTTAATCTATAATTATTCCACAATCAGAGCATAAAAGCAAAGGGGAAGTAATCTTAGTGCATTAATAAATACTGACAATATTATTTTTAATAATACTTCTACCTGAAGTAAATATTACACATAATTGTCTATCAGAGAAAGATAAAAGACTATTTTTGAAATCAGCTTTCTTTGGGTGTAATTTATATATAATAAAATTCACCCAGTTTAACATTATAAATGAATAAGTTTTGAAAAGTATAAATAAGCATATAATTACTGTCACAGTGAAAATATAAAATTAATTTCAACTACTCTAAGGCTTTCCTGTTTAGTGACTAGATTTTTTAAGTTTTACAAAAAAAGAAGGATATATATGCATATATGACCATGTTTAAGCATATTTGGGGCTTTTAAGATGACAAAATGTAAGAACACACTTGTTTTAGTCACCTTTTATCCTCTTGACATAAAACACATAGATGAGCTAATCAGTAAAAATAGTTAATAATGAATTTTACATCATGAATATATCTCTATTGCATTTAATTTCATCTTTCCCTTAGGATATATACTCAAAACACACTCTATAGTTATTCCCCCATAACTGATTCTTTAATCTGAAATGGTCTTTTTCTTTAACTCATTATGTGAAAGGTCCCTGCTCTCAAATAGAATCACCCTAGATATAAGCTGACTTTGATCAGGCTAGACAATATCTCTCAATCAGATTCACTTTACAATTTATTTGCTCATCATGCATATCACCTCTTCTCTCTTTTCATTCGTAAATCTAGCAGTGGCTAACTCAGACTTATATTCATTGCAACCCTGATGTGACCTTTCTGTGACATTTTCCAGGATTCTGATGGGTCAGCATGAGAGAGACCCAGAATCAAAGAGTGTAACCACTATTATGTGTCTAGTACCTTGACAAAATAATGCAAATTTCTAGAGACATGTACGGACAACTGGGCAAGTAAAAAGCTAATTTAAGAACCAAAGCCTGAATACATTTATAAAGATAAATGATTAAATTTATGATAAGCATGTTTACTGCAAGAACAGCACCACCTAAATCCAGATCTAAATTAGTTTGTTTTGAAACATACAACCAAGAAGGCTGCCTGTTGAGCCATGGAATGTCACCTTGGGAGATATTACTTGAGTTCAAATAGATAAAACTCTTGGTACTTTATTATGTCTCTTCTACTTATATGCCAACAGAGAATAACTAATAGAAAGAGAAAGAAAGGTTTTACATGGTCAGCTTGTTATGAAAAATCCAATTCATTCACACAAAAGAATGTGTGATTACTTATGTGGACAACAGACAGAGTTAATGGGCCTCTGCAACCTATTATGTCAGTCACCAGAAAGTAACTATTAAGCTAAAATTTGAAACCCCCACCACCACTAAATATTCAGATAAATACTATGGTTACCAATCCTAAAAAGGAAAATTACTACATTTATTTCTGAATACTGAGAAGAAAGAAAAAACAAATGCAGTTTTGCATCCTTGAGGACAAATTCCATATCCTATTTGGCTTTATTTCTGTACTATCTAGCATAGAGAAAGTAAACAAAGATAACTCAACATATATGTTTCCTTATGTAAGCCCTACAATCTAAAGGTGGCCTGATGGCATGATCAACCATTCACATTCTTTAAAACTCTAGCCATAGGACTAAAATTCAATCTCAGAAGTTAAAAATTATCCCAATTATTCATTGTTGGAAATTGAGAAGATTTTATTTGGAATAGCCTTACTAATTTGAATTCATATTAGTTTTTATTCCTCAAAACTTTTATTTTTGTTGATCTCTTTACAGGGCACTTCAGGCCCACCTTTTCTTTGGTTGCCCTTTTCATCCCTACAGAGCACTCAGTTAAGGGAAGGACTGGGAGGCATTCTAGGAAAGTAAGTTTGCTACATTTTTTAAAATTTTGTAATGCTAGCACTACCTTTAAGGAAGACTAAAATATTCAATTATTGCCATGATAATAAAACCATGGGAAGTGCATGTGGTTTAAAACTTTAAAATCAAACTTGTAAAATAAAAACTGACTTATTCCAAATTTTGACAACTGTCTGCTGTATGTCCACCCAAGTTAACAAGGTGGCCTGCAAAGAATTTAACACAGGTCCTTGTCAGTGCTCACAGTCTGCAGTGGCAATTATCACTTGTCATCCTCTACCACAAGATACACCTCCTCACACAGATGTCTCTTTAGCTGCCTCTGCTGTTATAAGGTAGGCATAATGGAAAGAGCTATGTCTTAATTAGGTTACTACTCAGTGAGATTAGAGCGGATATATATATCTGCAATATATAAAGTAAGCATATATTGTTTGCATGTATATTTTACATTTAATATTATTAGGGTTTCTATATTCAATAAAAATAGAAACACACGTAATATATGTAGACAGGCTACACATATATAGGGGTCACATTGTACAAATACAATTTGCCCCACCCCTTTCACTTCAGAAAGTTATTTTTCTTTTATTGGTCCTCTATATCATAATTTATTTTAATATAGTTGATAACTCCAAAAGCCTCAATATTATAACAATATTCCAAATAGTATGTGAGAGCTTGATTAAGCACACACACCCAGAAGTCATGGATGCTTAGTCAATACAGTCTGAATATGGTTTGTCTCTCTAAGGAAATCTCAGATTCCACTCTCCATGACAAGAGAAAATAAGCCTAAATAAAACTGAGCTGAGACCTTAAAATGACATTTACCTATGTAGTTTTAAATTGCAAATGTTGAGATTAATGGGAGACAAGTTTTTAGACAGTAATATAGTCTCTGTGCTGGGGTAAACATTTTACTTTAGTATTGTTTATTATTTTTATGGTAAAACATCCAAACATTTACAATTCTGAAAAAGTGCAAATGTTTAGAGAAGTTTAAGAAGGAAAGCATCTATGGGAATAACAACTGTGGAGGCAGGCACAGGAACTCTCCAAAGAATGCTCTTGAATTGCATGCACTGCTTCTAAAAACTGAGTTAGCCTGTCTTCAGCTCTCTTCTCTCTGCCTCTGAGTGTCTCTAGCTCTTTTCTTTTTGTCTTGGCTCCTCTGGATGTTTCTGGCCGTCTCTAGATGTCTCTTCCCTCTATGTGTCTCTCCCTGCCTCTTTTCTCTGTCCACTTTTTATCTGACTATGTCCACCTGCCTCCTTTCTGACTGTCTCTGATCCTCCAGCTATCTTCTGACTCTGGGTTCACTAGGACACAAGATTTTATTTTTGTGAGTAAGCCTGAGGGATCATGGATTGTTATAACCTGCGCTTTTGAGAACTCTAGGAATTGGTATGAGACTGTGATCAGGCCCTACCTCTGCTGACTGGTAATATTAAATCCCCAACCTCCCACCCCATACTGCATTTGTGACTCTCTTCTGATATTCTGCACCTGCCCTGAGAAGCTGGGGTTGGCTGACACAGAGCCTCTACCCTCCCTCCATGGTGCTGCACTGTCACCAATAGAAAGTTCTTGGGAAAAAAAATCAGATGACACTATGTCTAAAATCTTCTGTCCAAAATCTAAATGATGTTTATTCCTATACCAGCCACATCCCACAACCTTCTGTTTTCTTTGAAACACATCTGTTTATAGCTTGTTCCAAATACATATTATTTATCTTCATATCATCATCATCATCATCATATCTATCATCTTTTACTGTATAGCAGTATTATTACCACCTTGGTCTAGAACCTATTAATAGAGAAAACATACATATTATTTATCATTGTATTGTCATCATCATCATCATCCTATCTATCATCTTTTAGTATAAAATGGTATTACTACCATACTGCTCCAGGATTTGTTAATAGAGCAAAAATATCCTTGACCCTCTCTGACCCTTATCAGTAACTATCAGCCAAATGTTAATGAGAATCAAATCCTGTTAAGGACCTGCTAGCATAATAAATTTGTGGAAACATCCAAATCTTCATAACTATTTTAGCAGAAGTACAAAGGTTTACGCACCTATCACAATGCATTACTGCCACACTTGGAGTCATCTTGGCTTTTTAATTGCAACTAGTTTTATCTACTTGGTTGCTAGCAATCTGTTCGCAAACAGGACATCCTGTAATGTGAAAACCAGAAAACTGAAACAATTTGCAGTTTGCTTCAGAGTCAGAAGATACTGGAACATCTTCCTACACCATAACCAGGGCTTAGGAAAACGTTTTGAAATACAATGGATGAGTAACTACATAAAAGACTTGAGGAGGAATAAATTCCCAAGGTAATCTATGATTGACAGAGAATGTTATATAACTTAATCAGTAAGAATATGTTGATGCATTATTAATACAATATAAAGTGAAAATTACAGCCTTCACTTTAATTACGTTCAAAGAGCAGGAAAGATCAAGTCACTCAATCTAGTTTATATAAAAATAAATCCCATTTTAATTACATGAGATTCCTCAAATTGCTAGAATATGTTAAGTTTAGAACATAAACAGGATGAATTATTTAACTTCAAAACAGTACTAATCTGAGAGTATTCATTCAGTAACTACTTGAAAAAGAGAGAGGAAAGAAAAACACACAATTAGGGAGCAGGGGGAAAGTGAGAAGACAAAAGTTGAAAGCAAGAAAAATTAAGTAGTATGTGAAACTAAAATGGTCAGAATTTAGATCTCGTCCATTTAAACTGGAGATCAAATTTCTTTAGGACTACTATGTTGAACAAACATGGTGGCATCCCTTTTTACTTGCTTCAGAGAACTTTGCCATGCACTATAACAAAATAAAGGACAGAGTATGTTATGTGAACATTATATGGTATGTGTGTGTGTGTGTGTGTGTGTGTGTGTGTGTGTGGGTGTAGGGGGCAATTGGTGGGGGAGGAAGTTGACAACAAGGATTTGTGCCTAGGGGATAGTTGGCAATATCTGGTAACATTTATTTTGGACACAAATGGCAGATGCTGCCTGCATAGTGGTAAGAGGTCAGGAATGTGGCTAAACAGACTACAGTGAAAACCATAGATCCCCACACCCAAAAATTTCCTGTTCCAAATATCAAGAGTGCCCAAGTGAGGAATCATGACATGAGTTAGTTGTTTTCAAACTTTAGCCACCAGAACCACATGGTGGGCTTGTTAAAAACACAGATTGCTGCCCTGGCTGGTGCAGCTCAGTGGATTGACCTCGGGCCAGCGAACCAAAGAGTCACTGATTTGATTCCCAGTCAGGGCACAGCCTGGGTTGCTGGCCAGGTCCCCAGTAGGGGGCACGTGAGAGGCAACCACACACTGACATTTCTCTTCCTCTCTTTTTCTCTGCCTTCCGTTCTTTCTAAAAATAAATAAATAAAATCTTTTAAAAAACACAGAATGGTTTAATATTTCTGTCCCATTAGGTCTGAGAAGGGGCTCTAGAATTTGCATTTCTAAGAAATGCCTTGGTATAGCTAATGCCACTTGTCTGGGAATCACATTTTGAGAACTATCATCTCGACTTACATTGCATTGATATATCCACTCATAAAATCCCATACTTCCCCTTATATAAGATTGATATATCTACAGTCACAAATGTGATTTCCATCTTCCCTTTTAAATTCTACACTCAATGTCTGTTGAGTTCATCACTGCTTTATTTGCATAGCAGCACTCAAATTTCTAGTGAATAAAAAATTCTTGAATGTAAGTGCTTAGCCTAGTACCACAACATTTCAAAGTCAAAGAGTTTGAAGACCATTTCTTTTATAGAACAACAACAAATTGCTTGTTAACCATAAAATTTTGACATCAAGAGATAAAAGTCTGGGAGGATAGCATTTACTACTGCTTGTAAATCTTCTGACTTGAATACTGAAAGCACCAACAAACTGTGCTCACATTGTTTTAAGCCTTGAAGAGATGCTTTAAAATACTTTACAAGTCATTGATACTAATGAAAGTAATTTGAATATCTCATAACTCAGGCTGACCAAATCAAAGGCATAACTTATTAGAATATATTGTTAGATTTTTAAACATTTCATTAGCATGAATGTAAAACAAAAAAGATAAACCAAAAAAGGATAAATAATAAAATAGTTTATAATACAGACCAGTAGTCTCAACCCTTGTTAAGGCCTCACTTCTTTTATCAGACAGTATTGCCCCTAGTTTTCTATCCCTGTATTCTCAGACAAAACTAAAGCCACACAGTATACAGAGCTGTGAGAGACAACTCTTCTTTTACAGCTCATGGACCAAACATTGATAATTCCTCCAAGTGTTAAAGGTTCAATTTTTCCCCCTTATATTTATCTGAATTATAAAAGGCTTTAAGGAGAAAAATAAGTCTGTGATGGTAGTTTCTAATACAGATGCAAGAAATGCATTCAAACAAGACAGACTTCATTTAGTGTTTTTTCAGATTTGTGTTCAATTTAAAACTTGATATCTCTCATTAATCATCAAAGGCATTACATAAATAGCATCTTGATATACTGTCTTCTATTTTGTAATCTACTCATATGTGAGTAATCAAGAAAGTCTTCCAAAAACACTTAAATCTCCATCCTCTTACAAATCTTAAGCAATGTTCCACTGAATACTGAATACTGAAAAAATATGACTCCAGAAAATCAATATTTAGGCAAACACAAAAACACTTTCACAATAACACCTAGAAATATACATGCACACACAGCTACAGTACAGTTGTACTTGCAAGACTGAAATAAAAGTGGAAATTGAGTGTGGTAGCCAGCCAAGCTCACTGGTAAAAGCAGCCCTTGTGTGAAGGAGCAGGGGCACTAAACTTAGTTACAATAAAGGAGTTGGATTTTGTTGTCCATACAAGGCAGAACTCAATCTACTGCTTTAAAGCCAAGAATTTACAGCAGTGCAAGCCTAACGAAGAGAAAACCTTCACTTACCAATGCAAGAAACTAAGAAAAAGTTTGTCTTGACCTGGATCTCAGAAGGATTAAAAATCATAATAATCATTTATACTAAAAGCGAATAAACAAGTGGGAGTAGAAGAGTTTCCTGGAAGAGATGATTGTTCATCTGACTTCAAACTGCAAATAGACCACCTGTATGTCCTCTTTGGAAATGTGTTTATTCATGTCTTTTGCCCATTTTTTAACTGGATTATTTGTTTTTGCAGTATAGAGTTTTATAAATTCTTTCTAAAGTTTAGATACTAACCCCTTAACAGATGTATTGGTGAGTATGTTCTCCAGTTCAGTGGGTTGTCTTTTCATTTTGTTGATGCTTTTTGTGCAAAAACTTTTTAGTTTAATGTAGTCCCATTTGTTTATTATTTTTCTTTTGTTCCCCTTGACTAAGGACATATATCAGAAAAACTATTGCTACAATAAATACCCAAGATTTTACTGCCTATGTTTTCTTCTAGGGTTTGTATGGTTTTGAGTCTTACACTTAAGTCTTTAATCCATTTCGAGTTTATTCTTGTGTGTGGTGTAAGAAGGTGGTCTAGTTTCATTTTTTCTGTACATATCTGTCCAATTTTCCCAACACCATTTATTCATCCCATTGTATGTTCTTGCCTCCTTACAGAGGGCCAGTAGACATATGAAAAGGTGCTTAATGTCACTAATCATTAGAGAAATGAAAGTTAAAACCACAATGAGATATCACTTCACACATGTTGGAATGTGTGAACAACAAACAAGTGTGACAAGGATGTGGAGAAAAGAAAACCCTTGTACACTGTTGGTGGGAATGCAGACTGGTGTAGCCACTGTGGAAAGCAGTATGGAGTTACCTCAATAAATTAAAAATAGAACTGCCTTATGACCCCAGTGATTCCACTTTTTGGAATTTATCTAAAGAAACCTGAAACACTAATTCAAAAGAATATATTAACTCCTATAGTAATTGCAGCATTATTTACAAGAGCCAAAGTTTGGAAGCTGCCTAAGTGTTCATCAGCAGATGAGTGATAAAACACCTATTGTACATTTATACAATGGAATACTACTCTGCTGTAAAAAAACAAGAAACATTTACCTTTTGCAACAGCATGGATGGAGCTGAAGACTATTATGCTAAATGAAATAAGCCAGACTGAGAAAGACAAGTGCAATATAGTTTCACTCATATGTGGAATCTAATGAACTAATAAGCAAAACAGGGACAGACTCATAGAAAACAGGCTGACAGCTCTGAAGTGGGGATTTAGGGGTTGGTAAGATTGAGCAAAAAAGAAAAAATGTGAAAGAACTCATGGACATGAACATCAGTGTGGTGATCTGAGGGGGGAGGGGGTAGGTAGAAGTGGAAGAGGGTATGGGGGTATAAATTGTAATGGAAAATATACAATAAAATAAGTTTTAAAAGAAAGAATGAATTTGCAAATAGACATATATTGATCATATGAATTGACCCTTCCCAACTTCATCCTTCAAAGTTTTATATAGCAAAGTCTTTATCTCTGGATTCACAAAACGCAATTAGTTAACCACACTTTTGGCTCTTAACATTACATTGATTTCTTTTCTTTTTTTTTCTGGTGACTTACTTTATTATTTTATTTTATTAGATTTGACTTAACTAGTTATCTCAAATTACTATTGGAGTTAAAATAATAAAGTCAACTGTGAAATCAGAAAATATGCATAACACTAAATTATAAAGAAGATTACAGATAAAAGGAGATTTTTTTTAGAAAAAGGAATAAAATAGATAAATGAAGCTCTTATATGGCTCATTCAGTTGAATATGTCATTGAACTTACTGAAAATTAATGTAAGAGAAAAAAGTCCTTTCAATAAACTTCATTTTTTTATTTTATTTATTTATTTTTTTAAGATTTTATTTATTTATCTTCAGAGGGGAAGAGAAGGAGAGAGGGAGAGAAATATCAATGTATGGTTGCTTCCTGTGCATTCCCTTCTGGGAACTGGCCTGCAACCCAGGCATGTGCCCTGACTGGGAATCGAACCGTGATCCTTTGGTTCACAGGCCCACACTCAATCCACTAAGCCACACCAGCCAGGGCTCAATAAACTTCATTTTTAATGAAAAAAACACTTTTTAGAAAGTAAAAATTTTTTTAATAAAACCACTTTTCTTGTCTTATGAAAAATATCACACACATAGACAAACACAATTACCTATCTTTTTCTAAGTGACAGATTCCTCCAGGGCAGGTGGTTTATTTCATGAGCATAATACTAAGAAAAAAATGATGTTCAAATGAAACAGTTGATTCACAAAATGAAGAGTCAGAATAAGTAGCACTTAATTATTTCTTTTTGAATGTGCACAATTACTACTGGAAAAATCCAAACCAGCAACTCTGCAATTTGATAGTGGTAACTCAGCATAAACTAGAATTTAAAGGGGCAGCATACGTTTTCTAATATGTTCTAAAATGTTTAACAAGCTTCATCTCATATCTCTTATTATACAATTTGGTCTACAGATTTTATATGTTTAAATCAAATATACCCCAGATCCTCAATAAGAGTCCTATTTTGCACTCAACTTAAAACAGAGATCTGGATAAATATATACATCATAGTTTTGATTTTATTTAATGTTAGCAAGTAAAATCTTACTGCCCAACTGTTTGAAAAACCAGATAACATTTTAATGAGAATTTAACTTATTTCTAATAACTGCCACCTAGGAGTAAGATAAAGGTATCTAGATTTAGGGAAATTGAATCACATTCCCTAAACTCCAAATAAAACTGAATTTATTCATATGCCCTAAAAGTTTCTAAACTTCTGTTTTGTATTTTTTCAAGCAAAAATATTTCAATGTTTTTATTATGGTAAAATATACAAAACATAAACTTTCCCATTTTAACAATTTTAGTGTACAGCTTGATAACATTAAGTACCATCACATCATTGGCAACCACAATCACTACTCACCTTCAGAAGATTTCCATCATCCCGAAGTAAAACTCTGTACCCATTAAACAAATCTTCTCCATTGCCCCCTGTCCGCAGGATCTGGTAAATACTACCCTACTTCTGTCCTATGAATTTAACTGTTACAGATACCTTGTATAAATAGCATCATTCAATAATTTTCTGTTTGTATCTGGTTTAATTCTAGCATATTTTTTTCAAAATCCACCCATGTTGTAGCATGTATCAGAATGTCATTGTTTTTTTTAAGGATGGGTAATATTCCATGTATCATTTTTGTCCTTTCTTAATGATAGCTTTTACAATACTACCAACACAGTCATTTGGTTCCTCCAAACTTCACACCTATTTCCCACTGAATGAACTTAAACATATTAGTAATATTCTTAGTATGTTCCACATGCTGTAGTGCAAGCTGTTGTTTACTACATGATCAAGGTAAAGGGCACAGTTATGAATATCTAAGTTACCATCTGCTTTCTTGTCCAGCATCATTTCTATTTCTAAAAACACCACAGAGACATTTACCTATGAGATTACTGTAGTCATAAACAGCTTCATACTAATGCCTTGTTTATCAACCTGAACTTTTGGAGAATGAAATTATGCTCTGCTCTCTTAGACTCAATCTACATGTATAAACACACTCCATTTCATATACAGAATGAATGTGACTGAGGAAGGTCCTCTCCTAATCACTTCCACTACACCTGGAATTCACAGGCAAGCTTTTCTGGATCTATGTCACAATTCGCAATCTCCAGGGAAGAAATGAGATGGATTCCAACTACCTGGGCCAATAAATATTGTACTAAAAATAAGTAGGAGCTGCCGAAGCAAGTGTTTGGGCATGAAATCAGGCTGGGTAGAGTTCTGGGTCACAGCTCAAGCTGCCCTAAAATGTGTAGAAGTTGGCAATATATATTTCTTCCTAGCAGCTGGAAACCTAAGTGGTTAAATCAAAGGGTGGTTTGCATTTGCAAAGGGCCTACACAGCAGAAACAGAGTTAAGTCCACTGCCTTTTACACACTAGACAAGTATAATTCACCAAGAATCTCCATGGTAATAGGGGATGTCTTACCAGAACTTAGAGTCAATTTAAACATCATCTTGACCATGGAAATTTCTGTTCAGGTGAAATCATGTAGGGGACTGGATTAGATGACACGTATCATTCTAAAAGTATGCATTCTTGGTACATAGTTATCAGCAAATATATTCTGATTCAATTCATGCAGCCATGTGTTTAATCACCAGTGTGACCTTATGCTTCCTTTAGAGAAATACTGTATCTTATACTTTGTGAAACTGTTCCATCTTACAGATTATTAAATTGAAATTTTGAATTAACTGTTGGTTAGTGGAATAAATTACTGTTATTTTGGGAGAAAAAATTTATTAATTGAACTGAGTGCGGTTCATTTGGAAAGTGTTTCATATAGATCCCAGTCTTCACATTAGCAGTTGTGCACGCAAATTGAATAAAAGTTCAGAACCAGGAACCTTTAAACAAGCAGCTTTCCATGGTTTTAAAACTTCTCAAGTTTTAGTTTTTTATCTTTTCCACTCTTATTATTGTCTCTTTTTGGTACTCCCTCTCTCCCATTCACTCTATATCCAGATATCAATAACATGCCAAGGCTCCAAATGGGTTTCAATGAATGCATAAGTGGCATTTGGAGTGATTGATATAATATATCTAATATTTGAGCACTGATGCGTGTGCAGAAGAATCCATTAATTATCTAAAATCAGGTGTTTTCATTCTTTCTCTTTTCTTAGCTATAGATTTTTAGAGAGAGAGGAAGGGTGGGAGAGAGAGAGATTGAGATTTGTTGTCCCACTTATTCATGCATTTGTCAGCGTGAGTTGATTCTTGTATGTGCCCTGGTGGGGGTTCAAACCTGCAACCTTGGCATATGGGGACAATGCTCTAATCAAGTGAGCTACCCAGCCAGGGGTGAAATCAGATGTTTTCTGATTGAGACCTACAACGTATCATCATTATACCATATAAGCATTTGACGTAGTGTTTAATTAAGTTATATTCAGTAATGCTTAATAAAAATATATTGGAATCATCTATTTATAATTCATGTCAGGATCAAAAACAGTTAATCATATCAAACCCCTAAGCATTTAGACATAAATTTGTAGATAGTAATTTAAACCAAATACCATTAATTTTGTCTACTGCACTTAGTTTATATGTGATGCTGAACATATAGGTAGGCTTATAGAACAAGTTCAACATATCATTGTAGAGTGAACACTTTTTTGTCATTATTGTAATTATTTTATTTTGTTAATTATTTTATTGTTGTTCAAGTACACTTGTCTGCATTTACCACCCCCACTCTAGCCACACCCACCTCCCTCCCCTGCTTCCCTCTCCTCCTTGGTTTTGTCCATGTGTGCTTTATAGTTGCTCCTGAAAACCCTTCTCCTCTTCCCCCTGTTATCTCCTCCCACCTCCTCTCTGGTTACTGTCAGATTGTTCTTAATTTCCATGTCTCTAGTTATATTTTGGTTGCTTATTTATTTTGTTGATTAGGTCCCACTTATAGATAAGACCAAATGGTATTTGTCTTTCACTGCCTGGATTATTTAATTTAGCATCATGCTCTCCAGTTCCGTCCATGCTGTCACAGAGGGTAGGAGATCCTTCTTTCTTTCTGCTGCTTAGTATTTCATTTGTCAATGTACCATAGCTTTTTGATCCATTCATTCGCTGATGGGCACTTAGGTTGCTTTCAGCACTTGGCTACTGTAAATTGTAGTGCTAGTGCATTGTTGGTGGGAATGCAGACTGATGCAGTCACTGTGAAAACAGTATGAAATTTCCTCAGAAAATTAAAAATGGAGTTTGTCTTTTGACCTGGCAATTCCTCTGCTGGGATTATTTATACCCTAAAAACCCTAAAACACCAATCCAAAAGAACCTATGCACCCCAATGTTCATAGCAGCACAATTTACAACAGAGTGATCACTTCTTAACTGTGATTTCAGATTTTTATAATAATTCCATACCCAATATATTCTTTTTACTTTACATTGCAAGAGTTTTTTAAAGTTTTATTTATTTATTTTTACAGAGAGGGGAATGGGGGGAGAAAGAGAGGGAGAGAAACATCTCACAGGGTCCCCACTGGGGACCTGACCTACAATCCACGCATGTGCCCAGAGTGGGAATTGAACCAGCAATCCTTTGGTTCACAGCCCATGTTAAATCTACTGAGCTACACCAGCCAGGGCTGCAAGAGTTTTTTAACTGATATCTTTGAAAAAAATTAGTTTCTGCTCTAATGTTTCCATTACCTGAGCTCTTTCAGCAAAACAAAACATAATATTGTCACTTCCAATAATATCTGTCCAATTGCTTTTATTTAAAAAAATAAAATTCATCTGCTAAAAACAAGAACCCCAGAATTTCATCCCTTTTAACATTTCACATCTTATTTCTTGTGACTTTGTCCACCAATGTTCCTTTTGCTCAAGCCAGCTTTCTCATTTCTGTCCATCTGCCTAGAATGTCTGTGTCCCATAATAACTCAAAGTTTAGGATCACTGCTAACATGTCTGGCACTTGTGTTTTACACTGGTCAAAGAATTTCCTTTACTTTCTTTCAAACTCAGTCACATCATATAAAGAACATGCAGGCAATCTTTGCTTTACACAGTATGTGGGAATGCAGAAATGTTTATGAAATCGAAACTACACAAAGATCTTAACCAATAGGAAAATTATGATTGTTGTGTGACCTTTGAAAAAAATTCAAAACATTAAGAACACTCTTATCACTGGTTATAAATATATGAAGAAATGAAAAAGTAGTAAAACTAATATTTATTTAGGACAATGTAATTTAAAAAAATAGAAACATTGAGGCATGAAGATTTTTTATTTTTTATAAGAAACTCACTAAAAATATTCTGAACAATGCTTGTCATTTTTTAGATTGTATAACTTAATGGTACAAAATATCTTCTCTATATCTTAATGAACTACCAAACTCCTTTCTATTTGGATCTGTCTCCCACACTTTAACTTTTGTGCCTCAAATATCTTGAAAAATCTTTGAGAGTTCATTTAATGTGAAGTTTTTTAGTCCCATGTCACTTCCACAGGGACACCTTCATCTGTTTTTTCAAAGCCACTTTCCTCATCTATGTCAACATATTCCCCTTCACTGAGTTCCTCATACTTAGACTCTTGAATGGCAGTGATGTCAACATTCCCCCATCAGCAATTTATTGTACAATTCCATTTATACTGCATTGAATTTTCACTTTAGCCATGATCACTTTTCACTTGTTTCATGCACTTCCATCTTTGTTGTCATTTCCTTCTTTTGATTATCCATTTTTATAAAATGCCATATGGGTTTATCAATTTGACACAAGGGGAAAAGACCACTACAAGCCTTGCTGTCTCCCTGAGAACTGAATAAGGGATATGCAGTGACCACTCACAGACAAAATGTGAAAAAGTAATGTGATTGGTCATTGATCATGATGCACATCTTTTATTTACTTAGTGATCTGAGGACTAAAGAGCTAGCAGTAAACTATGTATGTTATGCAAATTATACACAGTTACCATGTTAACTAAAATTTGAACGAGACTGCCTTGGCCAGGCGGCTTAGTTGGTTGGAGCATTGTCTAGTACACCAAAGGATGAGGGTTCAATTCCTGGTCAGGGCACATACCTGGGCTATGGGTTCTATCCCCAGTCGGGGCATGTACAGGAGGCAACTGATCAATTTTTCTCTCTCAGATAGATTTTTTTCTCTCTCTCCCTTCCTCTCCCCCCCTTTCTCTCTCTAAAATCAATGAACATGTCCTTGAGTGAAGATTAAAAAAAAATTGAACCATGCTGTTTAGCTAATCCATGGTAACTACATTCATGCGTACCAGAACTATACAGAAGGAGGACTGTGTGTATGAATGTATATGCATTCCAACGTTTTTATGTGTTTTCTGCTGGAACAATTACTTAGCCAGTCTCACTTTTGGAAATAGAATTTATAGGGTTTTTCTGTCTCTTGCCTCATACTTCCTTAGCTGATCCAAAACATTGGCAGTGAGGCTGCTTTCCTCTTATTTACTCCATCTAATAATACTTGTCTCTAACAGGTGCCTCACCTTAAAAACTAAAATTGAATTTTTTCCTTTTAGCAAATTAAAATATAAACAGTAATAAAATAGTAATAAACAGTAATCTAAGGAACTATTTCCTTAAAATCAACTCAATTCAAAATACTTTAATTATTTATTGCCTGTTTTTAAGATAAGAATGTAATACATAGCCTAAAACTCAAGGAGTTTCCAGTATCTCTTAAAAGAAATCACCAAAAAATGATATTAATTAAACCAATGTACAATTAAACTATATTATATGAAAGAGGCCAGTATTTAGCTAGAAAATATATAATTAAAATATAATATATAATAATAAAATATTTACATGCATATATTTCTGATCATCAACTCAACTGACCATCAAAACCACTTAGAGCCTAGGTTTAAGGAGTGGCTAGCTTTACATGGCTGGGGATAAAAGATAGGTGCAAGAGGATGTAAGATTATAATCAAGAAAATGACTCTGAACAGAATCATGAAAAATAAATTAGTGCCTATCAAGTAGCTAAAGAGAAGAAGTGGGCCATTTCAGGGAGAGAAAGCTGTTAGAACTCAAGTTTAGCCTGCTGTTTCAAATACAGGCAACTAACCACTCATCCCCCTTTCTGTATACCCCTTGGATAACGTGTCATCCATATTTTTGCACACCATTCGCTTCAAGGTCATCCTGGATATTCATTTCAACCAACTGACATTTGTATACATCTACAGGAGAGAATGAGAAACCTTCACAATATATTACTGCCACTAAAATATATACTATTGATAACAATGAAACAATAGTAAGATAACAATACCTAACACTAATCAAGGAGTCCTTCCATTATGCCTGCTGGCACACGCACACACACACACACAGAGAATCTTATTGGATTATCTCAACAACTCTTTTAAAAGGTATTATTTTTAATTTGACAACACTGAATAACTTACTGAAGATTTAGAAGCTGAGCAACATGCCAGCACATAGTTAATTATAGACGTGGCAGGAATTCAAACCTACATCTTTATACCTTCAGAGTCTCAGGTCTAAAGGCTTTGCCAACTGCCACTGAAATAGACTGAGATTTGAAATTCAATCAATGCTCTTGGCTCTGAATAGAACAATGTCCCAAATACTTTGAATAATACTTGCATAGCATGTTTTCTCATTTTAAATGATCATCAAAGAGCTTCTATCTGCTAAAAATATCAATTTATATACCTTATATTTTATAATAAATTAAAAATGAGTGTTCCTTTTTCTCTAAAACCTTTCCAATACTTGTTATCATCTGTCTTTTTTATAACAGCCATTCTAACAGGTACAAGGTGGTATTTCATTGTAATTTTGATTTGCATTTCCTGAATAGCTAGTGAAATTCAGCATCTTTTCATATATCTATTGGCCATTTGTATGTCTTCTTGGAAGAAGTATCTGTTCAGGTCTTCTGCCCATTTTTTAATTGGATTTGTTGTTTCTTTAATGTTGAGTTGCATGAGTTCTTTATATATTCTGAATATTAACACCTTGTCAGAGTTGTTGTTTGCAAGTATCTTCTCCCATTCTGTTGGTTGACTTTTTCTTTTGTTGGTGGTTTCTTTTGCTGTACAAAAGCTTTTTGTTTGATATAGTCTTATTCATTTGTTTTTGCCTTTACTTCCCTTGCCTTTGAGTCAAATTTATAAAATGTTCTCTAAGATCAAGGTCCATAAGTTTAGCATGTATGTTTTCTTCTATGTAATTTACTGTTTCATATACAATATTTAGGTCTTTAATATACTTTGAATTAATTTTTGTATGTGGGGAAAAACTGTAGTTTAGTTTAATTCTTTTGCATGTGACATTCCAATTTTCCCAGCACCATTTGTTGAAGAGGTTTTCTTTTCTCCACTGTATGTTTTTGGCTCCTTTGTCAAAAATTATCATGCTATGTGATATAGCATATCATGCTATAAGTCAGTCATAAAAAATTAAGAACCATATTAATTCACTCATATGTGGGATATAACACTGAAACTCATAGACACAGACAACAGTATAGTGGTTACCAGAGAAAGGGGGTAGGAGGGTAGTGAAGGGTAAAGTAGATCAGATATATGCTAACATAAGATGATTTAACTTGGGTGATGGGCACACAATGCAATATACAGATTGTGTATCTTAAAAATGTACACTTGAAACCTGTATAATCTTATTAACCAACGTTATGACCCAAATTTAAAGAAGTTAAAAAATATTTTACACTTTTGAAGTTGATAGAACATGTATTCAGAAACTTGGAAAGTAAATTTATCATAAAATTATAAGAGACACACATATCCAAAGAATGCAATGGTTTAGAGGAATGCATACGGAAAAAACTCCAGTTGGCAAAATGTGTTACACTTCCACTCATATCATTAACTACCTTAAAAGGAAAAATAAATAACTAAAATTTCCTCAAAATACACAACATAAATCTATTCTTACCAAAGTGTGTGCATGTGTGTGTGTAATAGCAAATCATCTTTTCTTGGTGAATAAAATATTCCTCCAGAAAAGAAAAAAATAATTAATTTGGTATTAAACATAAAGATATTCATACTCTCTAATCCAATGAAAACACTTAATGACTTTTTGTACAGCTCTTCAAATTGAGGATGATCTTATTGATGGTCTAAGGAAACCTACAGCCCAGGATATTGACAGGCACCATTCTTAAGTCAAATCAGTGGTAGCAATATCAGCCTTGTCTCCATAATAGTTTCTAAAGCATTTACCAAAGACCTTTGCTTGAAAACAGACCAGAGCTTCAAAGAAAAATTGTCCCCAAATATTTCTATGTTCTTGAAGATAAGAACAGACACATAAAATGCCAATTAAATTATTTCCTCCAGAGTTCTGGCCAAGATGGAGGTGTAGGTAGAAACCTTTCACTTTCTTGCACAACCAAAAGGAGGATAACAATTAACATAAAATCAATAAACAACCAAAAGTGCCAGAAAATCAAACTGCATGGAACTCCAGCAACCAAGGAATTAAGGAAAAAAATCAACCAGAATAACCAGACCTATAAGTTGGACCACATGGGCCAACTCAGAAAAACCTCAACAAGGCAGCTGAGGGACAGGGCTGGCTGGCTGCCAAGCTCAGTGGGCTGCACAGGGAGGGGCTGACTTAAGGGGAAAACTGAGACTCAGAGCTGACTGTGGGCTATAGTTGTGAGGTTGCCAGGGTGGGAGTTCCTCCCAGTTTGACACGACACTTTGTTGAAAAGTGTTCTAGAGACCAGCAGGTAAACCACACAGTTCCCTCTCTGGCCCCTTCCCCACAGGCAGCACCACAGAGCAGCAAAGAGGGTTGCCCTGCCCAGGTTAATACCTAAGGTCCTGCCCCCTTACAACTTATCAGCTGCACCAAAACAAAGATATATGGTCCAAATGAAAGAACACAGCAAAACCTCAGAACTAAGTGATGAGGAGATTGCCAACCAATCTGATGGAGAATTTAAAGCCATGCTAATCAAAATGCTCACAGATCTGATAGAGCTTGGTTCAAAAAAGAAAAAAAACAAATGAAAGATACCCAAAATGAAACAAAGCAAAATATTCAAGGAACCAAGAGTGACAGGAAGAAAACCAGGACTCAAAACAATGATTTGGAACAAAAGGAAGAAACAAACATCCAACTGGATCAGAATGAGGAAACGAGAATCCAAAAAAAGGAAGAGAGGCTGAGGATTCTCTGGAACAACCTAAAACTTTCCAATATCCGAATTTTAGGGATGCCAGAAGGAGAACAACAACAGGAAATTGAAAACTTACTTGAACAAATAATTAAGGGAAACTTCCCCAATCTGGCAAAGGAAATAGACTTTCAGGAAGTCCAGGAAGCTCAGAGAGTCCCAAAGAAGTTGGACCCAAAGAGGAACACACCAAAGCACATCATCATTAAGTTACCCAAGATTACAGACAAAGAGAAAATCCTAAAAGCAGCAAGAGAAAAGGAGACAGTTACCTACAAAGGGGTTCCCATTAGACTATCAGCTGATTTCTCAAAAGAAACCTTGCAGTCAAGAAAGGGCTGGAAAGAAGTATTTGAAATCATGAAAGACAAGGAATTACATGCAAGATTAATCTATCCAGCAAAACTTTCATTTAGAATGGAAAGACGGGTAAAGTACTTCTCAGATAAGGTCAAGTTAAAGGAATTCATCATCACTAAGCTATTATTATATGAAATGTTAAAGGGACTTATCTAAGAAAAGGAAGATTAAAAATATGAACAGTAAAATGACAACAAAGTCACAACTATCAATAAATGAACCTAAAAGAAAAGAAAAACAATGAAAACAAAAACTAAGCAAACAACTAGAACAGGAACAGAATCAGAGAAATGGACATCACAGGGAGGTAGTTCAGTGGGGAGGGAGAAGGGAGGAATAGAGGGAAATGTACAGGGAAGAAAAAACATAATTAGTAGGCATAAAATAGACAGGGAGAGATAAAGGTGGTATATGAAGCAGAGAACACAAAGAACTTCTATGTACAACCCACAGACATGAACTAAGGTGGGGAATGAGGGAGCACTGGGGGAATAGGGTGGAGGGGGGATAAAGGGGGAAAATTGGTTAAACAGTAATAACACAATCAATAAAAATACTAAATAAATAAATAATAAATGAATTTCTCCACTCTGAGGTTTGTCTGGAGCCATCCTACCAAGAGCAGTTTATCAGTCAGTGTCTGTTTGCTCCAATCTTTGTTTGCTCCAAGCAGTGTTTGTTGTACGTGGTACCTTCTATTACAGCATCTATCACAGCATCTGTCACTTCTCTTCACCAGAACTTGCTGCTTTCTTTAAAAAGGATTTTTTATTTATTTACTTTTAGAGAAAGGGCAAGGGAGGGAGAGAAACATCAGTGTGTGAGAGATAAATTGATCAATTGCCTCTCACACTCTCCTAAATGGGGACCTGGCCCACAACCCAGGCATGTGTCCTGACTGGGAATGGAACCAGTGACCTTTTGGTTCTCAGGCCAGCACTCAGTCCACTGAGCCACACCAGCCAGGGTTGGAGTGGCTTCTTTTTGAGGACAAAGAATGAATGTGACCCATTCTGGTATTTCCCAGTACATATTTTAATGTGTAATAAATAATAAGTGTTCAATCAGCTTTGTTAAATGCAAAAGGACACAATTAACTCGGCCTTGAAATAAGCCAGTGTTTCAAAGCTTTGGTGATAAAGATTGAAATAATTATACAAATTCCCAATTATCAATAAATAATATGGTCTATATGTATAATTACCTAGGAAATTTCATACCAAAGGTTCTTATTTGCTCTGGTCAATTTTATGTTTTTTGCTCTTGCTATGGCTATCTAATACCTACACTATTATCTAATAGATACATACTACCACTGTCACATATATATGAAATTAATATTTTTCAGAGTTCCCTAATATTTATTATTGCTCCTTATTTCTAAGACACATTGAACAAAAAGCTACGACCATATGATTAAAAAAGAAAAGGAGCCACCATATACAGATGACATTTATTTAGAGATACATGGGGAAAAAAAACTGTTACAGCCAGGCTGGAATTCAAGTCTTTAGAAACATAAAATCTTATATAGCAGAAATCTGAATATGGATATGAGCAAGTTTGTCATGGTATCTGAATGATATGTGAAGAATTACTTGTAGTTATATAAAGTTAAATGAGAAGCTCACTTAGAAAACTTCCTTAAAAAATATACCAGTCCTTTTGTTTAACTGGAATAAAGAAATAAGGGGAATAAATAAAGGAAAAAGGAGAAGAATACTGGATATATTCAATTTGTGAGGCCCTGTGGGTAGATACAGTGTATAGGATAGCCTCATGTTAGTTTGATGTTCTGTTTTTAAAGTGAAATCAAGAGAATATAAAATACTTAGGAAATGTGATCTTAACTAGAAAAAAAAATGTCTTATAGAAAAGAAAGGATCTTGCTAATGGATTAATGAAATTATGGGAATAGAAAATTTAGTTTTTTATTTATAGACACACTTTTGCTTTTCTAAGCATGTGTCTTCCCACAGACACACAAAAATAGCTACATCAGTCCTGCACAAATAAGATCATTAAGATTACAGAAATCAATGAAAGTTTCTTTACTGGTTGTTAATTACCTATAAGTATGCAGAAAACCTAAGTGGCAATCCTTAATATCAATTGTATTCATAAAATTTCCAATAAAATAACATGAAAATCTAGAATGCATACCTTTTATAGCTCACAAAATACTTATAAAAGTTATACATTAGGACACAAAGAATATTTTTTATAATAAAAAGAAATACACAGAGTGAATTCTCTAATCATGTCTATAAACCTCATAATGAGGTGGGATCTCAAACGTGTGAACAAATATGGTCTCCAAACTCTAGTGCCTCAGACAAAAAATACAGATATCCTTTCCCTATGCAGGAAAAAGAATCTACTGTGTCTGATTCAGGTGATAAGCCACTTCAGAACTGACCACAGTTTCCAGAGCTGGTTGAAGAATTTCTCAATTTTGACACTATTAAAATTTTGAATAAATACCCTTTGCAACAGCATGGATGGAACTGGAGAGTATTATGCTAAATGAAATAAGATAGGTGGTGAAAGACAAATGCCATATGATCTCACAAATAAGTGGAACCTAATCAACAAAACTAACAAATGAGCAAAATAGAACCAGAGACATGGAAATAGAGAACAAACTGACAATGATCAGAGGGAAATGGGGAGGGAGATAATGGGGAAAGAAAGGGAAGGGTCATGAAGGAATATGTATAAGGGACCCATGGACATGGGCAACAGGGTGGGGATTGACTGTGGGAGCAGGGGGAAGTGCAGGGGAGAGCAATAGGGGAAAATTTGGGAGAACTATAACTGAACAATAATAAAAAAAGAAAAATATATACAATTTTGAATAAATATTATTTTGGGAAGGGCTATATATTAGAATATTTAGCAGCCCCTTGTGTCCTCTGCCAACTAGAACCCAGTAGCCCCTCCATCTCTGAAAGTCAAAAATGGCTCCCAACATCGCTCAAAATCCCCTCGAATGCAAAATTGGTCCTCCATTAAGAAGCAATAACTTAAAGGATACACATACAAACACACTCACTTGTACATGCCTTTTAAACAAGGACCCCTCAAGAGCAAGTCAAATGATTTCAAGTACACAAAATTAAACTACAGACAACCAATCATTTTGTGTGTTCATCAGTGATTTATTGTATACTAAAAAGAAATGATCCTTCTATATTATCAAGTCTAGTACCCTGATGTCACAGACGAGGAAGCGAAGACCCATATTAGTTCAATGGCGTTCCTAAAGTCTCTGATATAGCTAGAACATAACAAAAGCAGCCAGCCAAACCTTTCTATTTACATATCTTTCTCATTTAAAATCAAGTCTTTAATTATAAGAATTGTTTCCTAGAAGAAAACTGTCCATTCTTTGATTCGGACTCTAGCAAAATCTATAGCAGTTTATATAAAAGACCAGGGCACTGGTAAGGCCTGTCCTGAAGCTGAACATTACAGCTAACATAATTAAAGGTAGTATCCAGAGAATTAAAGTTTTCAGAGGAAAGGCAACTGACAGACAACAATGAACTCCAGAGTAGCAAACTGAGCACAAATGGAGAATACATTATCTCAAATCCTTTTTTTAAATGGTATTTTGTCTGCTTTTCTATGTTGACTATTGTAATTTATACAGCTTTGATTAGCCTGATTTTCTCAGAATAAACTATATGGGTTTCCTGCTCAGCTTTGAAAATAGCTTATTTGCCTTATTAGCAATAATTCTGACACTATTCTAATCAAATTCCAAATCAACTTCATAAACATCCTGCAGTACTGAAGATTCAGAAAACTAGTGTTCAAAATGCAGTTCACAGGGACATTTAGGCAGATACAAGTCTGCTTGTCATATTTTTAATTCATTTTTGTTGCCACCATAATCAAATTTTTATTCCAATGGCACTAATACAGCTGGAAGTGCTCATGGTGACACTGCACAAGATTTTCTGCCTTCTAGTGCATATACTATTTTTAAATTCAGGTTCCCAAGAAGGGAAGAGATAGTGTTCAGCTGAGAATGGAGGGTATGCGCTGGGTATATACTCAGAGCATTTGGAGATAGTGGGGTCACAGACACAAGGAAGGAAGTGATCAGATTGGACCACCAAAGTGTGAGAGACCAGGAAGAGGTCAGAGCCTGTGGAAGAGTAAAGAATTTGCTGTGATTCTTTTGTATCATTTAGATTCCCTGTCCTAAAGCTATAAATGGCTTTCTTTTTCTTTTTTTGGTCTATTTCCCATTCAGAGACCACTGGTCTTAAGTAGAATGGTTTAGGTAGCACCTTCCCTCCATAACTTCAGTATCATATTACATTTTTCCAACCCAAGTGTACTTTGTATGTAATCAAGATCCTGACCTGCTAATATTTAGAATTTTTTCTTCAGACTCCTGATTCCATGACATAGTAATCATGTGCTAGGGTCACTAACCACTGTAGTCATGGACCTTTTATCCCTGGATCCCTTCATGTCTACTCCTTGTCACCCGAACTCATGCTCAGGTGCTAGTGTTCACATTTCTCTAGGATGTGGAATTCATGAACCTGTCTCTAGGCTCCTGAAAGCTTCTCTTGCCTAGCTTGATCCCGTAGAACTCTCACAGGACAGGCTGTCTAATACTATCACAGCATCCCTGGGTCCTCTTCTTTTGCAGGATACTAGTTCATGAAGAATCACTGTGGATTGGCATGAATAACAGCCCTGAATCCCTACTTTGATGTCATCTAATTTTCATTACCTTTAAAAAGCTAGTACATATCTGTTTAACCAACCTAATATAATATGCCTGGCAGAGTTTGCACACAGATTGGATCTTAATAAATGAGGAGGAAAATTTATGCCAACTTACCTCAGTATGTTTCATTTAAGTTTTCAGAGTAACTGCCCCATGTAAGAAAAAATATATATATAGTGTTCCATTTAAGGCCTACCTTTAAAATACTATGAATGCAGGAGTCGAGTGAGCAGTAAAACACAGAGTAATTTGTTCATTTACCAATCAGGGATCTTGGCAGTGTGCTGTCTTTATTAAGTCATAGCTCAAAACAGCACCATTCTGGCAACAGTACTGCCCAAGGCTGTTCAGTTAGAACATTCACTGGAAAGCAAAAACGTGGGGTTATCAACTCAGCTGTTTCTTCCTCTGTGTTGTAAAAGGAATGCTATTTTCTAATGTGTTTCTATTAGAATGTATTATATTGTTTCACTTGTTCGTCGTCTTATTTTTTGGTAAATAGCTGAATTCCACAAATATTCGAAAACTTTGATTATTACTGTTTTTCATTTTTTTCAAAGCTAAATAATCTCATTTTCCCTATCCTACATTAATAGATAAAAATACTGTGCTTGTGTTTATGTGTGTGTAGTTTATAATGGTTCACATAAATTTCCTATCTGTCAATTACTAAGCATGGAAAAAAGAAAATCTGACCTTAGATATGATACTATTTGAAAGATTTTAGGATTGTCTAGACCAGGAACTCTTCCAGTATTTGAGCCCTACTCTGTAGTTAGTTATTCAGTTAAAGCTAAATAGCAAGCATCACTTTGTGAAAGAAATAACTTCACTAGTGGACCGGTCTGCTCATTATTATAATATCTTTTCTTAAACCAAACACAAATCTACCAACCACCTCCTAGCTTCCAACTGCAAGTCCTAGTTTCTTCATGGCAATATATTTTTAAGTCTTGAAAATGGATATATGCACCTCTTGGGTCCATCTTTTTTCCCCTAGACCTCTCCAACAAAATGCTTTCCTCAACCTGTTGTCACATATAGTGCTTTAATATTCTACACACCAGCCCCTAAACATGGTCCAGGTGGTTTATGTATATATTTTAAAAATAAAAAGAACTGAACACAGTACTACAAGCATGGCTTCTTCAACAGAGTAGTGTGATAATCATGAGTCATTCTAGATTCTATATGACTGAGTGAATACCTGTACCGCCACCTTCCTTACACTGTTAATGCTCTCAACATAATTGTTTACTTGTTTTTCTGAGGGGAAGGTGATGACAATGTGGACCGAGTAAATGTTCCAGACAATACTTGATGCTGGGGAAGTGAGCACATAAGAGAGTTGCTTAGTTAATACTTATTCTAATGACAACATATACATGAGTTTTTAAAAGTCCTGGAGACATTATGGATATTGTGTCTGGGAAGTGTCATCTGCATTCTATTAATATGATTACAAAATAAATAGCTCCTTTGTTGAGCTCTTCCTGTATTCCAGGCAGCATGGAACTACATTTTTGGGCATCATTTTATGCATTTTAAGCTTCATTATTACTCTATTTTATGATCACTCATCCTGTATTATTATTTATTTTTCCAAACATTATATTCACACTAGCTTGTTGAATTTTATTATCCTTGTAAACCTTTTTTTTTCAAATAAGGTGAGAGAATATACTAATAAAACAATTCAGTTTAAATATCATAGTAGTCCCAAATAAGTAAAGCATATTCATGTATAAAATATTTATTTTATTTAATATATTCCAAAAGTAATGTTAAGATTTGGAAGGGGCACCTTAAATGTATAAAGAAAAAAATGAAATTTACTCCCTTTTTCACAAGAGTTTAATTCACACAAATCACTACCAAGTTTAGCATGTGTCATTTCAGTTTCTTTTTAAGCATATTTCCTTTCTTCCTTCCACACATTTTTCAACCCTTCCAACCTTTCCCCTTTCCTTTTACTTAGTGGGCAATCAATTATCTATCTTTTTTAAATCTTGCTATATACATGTTCTTCTTTTTTTAAGCAGAATAACATTGTAAGAAAGCACATAATATTTTAGCCACTTTCTTATTTACAGAACATTAGTTTAATTTCATTGCTATAAATAATGTAAGAAATCTTTTGAAGTTTCCTAGAAGTGACACTGTTAGTCCAAAGTTTGCATGTTCAAATGAACTGAAATATTTGGTCATCCACACTCCTCAAAAAACACAACACAACATAACAAAACAAAACAAAACAAAAAAAAGCCAGCGCTAGCTGATATGCCTCAGTGGACTGAGTGCCAGCCTTGGAACCAAACGGTCACGGGTTCTCCCATTCTAGGGCACATGCCTGGGTTGTGGGTCAGGTTTCCAGTTGGGGGCATGTGAGAGGCAACTACACTGATGTTTCTTTCTTTCTCTTTCTCTTTCCCTCCTCCTTTCTAAAAATAAATAGATAAAATATTTTAAAAAACATAAAAATTAAACATTTACAAAGAGTCCACAATGGTCTCTTTATCAAATACATTCTGTATTTATGGATAACCTTAAACTCTCTATATTCTTAATCAGTCTTAAATCACTCACCTTTTTTGACAATATTTATCCCCTTAACTTCTCCTACAATTCATTATATGGATCGAGTAGATTCAGATCCTTCCCATATGTACTGCTTACTCTAGTCAGTCTCAGAGAAAAAGATGTGGCCTGCAGCAAGCCTTGGTGATGAAATAATTCTCCCCTCCTTCACCATGATCCTTCTCTTTCCAACACTTAAGGAACAGCAAAATCAGTTTTTGGTAACAAAATTTAAGAGAAACAGTAAATAATCTCAGAGGAATTATGCAATTTCCAGAGGTTTTAGCAGGAAAAGATATTCTTTAATATTATTCACAATGTCAGGTATTTATTGTCATAAGAATTTGCCAGCTGTTGGAGGGGAGTTGGGAGGGGGCCCTGGAAGAAAGAAAGTGAAGGAATTAGCTAAAGAACATATATTAATGACCCACAGACAAAGACAATGGTGTGCAAATGGGCTGAGGGAGGGGGAGCAGGGGCTACCGTGAAGTGGGAAAGAGGAGAAAAAGTGGGGACAACTGTAATAGCATAAACAATAAAAAATAAAGAAAAATATAGTAAACAAACAAAAATAATTTGAATTTAATTTCAAAATCGTATTTAATACCTAGAGCAGTTTCTGATCAAACACATATTCCCTTAACTACCATTTCCTCATGTCACAAGCTGTCTCATTTAATAATGCAAAGTCATTACTCTTCTCCAGTTGATTACATAATAGAATATGCCTCTTAGGTGCCCACACCTACTATTGAATGTCTGTTTCTTCTAAAGCCCTTCATCCACAGTGTCCTTTGCTCTCCTTAGAAATTAGTGATGGAATTCTTTCCCCACAAAGCACTTGTGTATTTTGAAGAGCAAATTCTTTATCCTCCATCCCCCAGCTACAACACTTACCCTTTCCTGTCAGCTGAATATACGCATATTTTGCCTTCCAGACATGTTAGGCAATCTAGAGTGCCCCTTACAAATAGCCCATTACAGCAGACTCAACACAATCTCCTTCTACAGACAAATGGTTATATAATGTATCAATCAGAACTTCAAATCACTTAAATTGACGTTAGCAATAAATATTATGACTTTTTGTCTTAATGACTGATGCCAATGAAGCCAAGACCCATGTCTTAATTATTATATGAATCACCTACTTCTTTTGTTTCATTAACACAGTTCTGTAATCTCCAACATTATATACATATATAATGAATCTCACTTTGATCATGCTCTACAATCTATTTAATGTGTTCTTAAATTGTTTGCTAATATTATTTTTTAGAATGTTTGCATCCATATTTATCAGGGATATTGGCCCGTAATACTCTTTTTTTATAGTATTCTTATCTGGGTGAGTATCAGGTTATGCTGGTCTCATAAAATTAATTTGGAAGTGCTTTTTGTTCTACTTTTTGGAAGATTTCTAGAGGTATTGACATTAATTCTTCTTCAAAGGTTTGCTAGCATTCACCTGTGAAACCATCTGGTACTTGGTTTTATTGTTTTGAAGATTTTTATTATATATTTGATCACTTTGCTTGTTATTTGTCTGTTCATGTTTTCTATTCACGATTTAGTTCTGGTAAGTTGTATGTTTATAAGAATTTGTCCAATTCTTCTATATTATCCAAGTTGTTGCTGCATTATTGTTCACAGAAGTCTCTTAAGATCTTTTGTATTTCTGAGGTGGCAGTTATAATATTTCCTCTTTCATTTATAATTTAATTATTTTGAATCATCTCTCTTTTTTCTTTGTTTAATTACAGAATGTCATTTTTCATCTTTTCAAAGAAAAATCCTGGAGAATGTTCCATATGCAGTTGAGAAAGAATGCATATTTTGCTGCTGTTTGGTGAAATGTTTGTATATGTCTGTTAAGTTCATTTGCTCTAAAGTATAGTTCAATCTGTTGTTTCTTTTTCTATTTCTGTCCAGATGATCATTCCATTGTTGAAAGTGGGGTATAAATGTCTCCCTATATCACTGTGATGCTCCCTATATCATTTTTTATTTGAAGTCTGTTAATAATTGTTTAATATATTTAGGTGCCTGATATTTGGTGTGCATATATTTATAATTGTTTTATCCTGTTGATGAATTTGACCCCTTAATCATTATATAATGACCTTCCTTATCTCTTGTTACAGCTTCTGACTTAAAGTTTATTTTGTCTGATAGAAATATAGCTAACTCCACTTTCTTTGGATTCCATTTGTTTGGAATATGTTTTTTAATATCTCCATTTTTAGCCTGAGTGTGTCCTTAAAGCTTAAGCAAGTCTCTTGCAGACAACATATAATCTGGTTTTATTTTTTAATCCACTCAACCACTCTGCTTTTAATTAGAGAATTTGAACCATTTATATTAGGGTAATTATTAATAGGTAAGGGTTTCCTGTCACCATTTTCTTCATTGTTTTCTGATTTTTTTTGTAGTTCCTTTGTCCTTTTTTCCTCTCTTGCTGTCTTTCTTTGTGAGTTGGTGATTTTTATAGCTGTATATTTTGATTCTTTTCTCTTTATCTTTTGTGTATGTATTAAAGATCTCAGCTTTGTGTATACCACAGTGCTTCTACAAGTTATAATTACAATTGTGTGTTTTAAGCATATAATAACTTAATTTCAATTGCAAAAATAGTTCTACATATTTATTTTTCTACCACCCAATTTATGTTGTTGATGTCTCAATTTACATATTTTATGTTGTGTGTCCATTATCAAAATATTTTAGCTATAGTTATTTTTAACAATTTTGTCTTTTAACATGATACAGTTCAAAGTGATTTAATATCACTATTGCAATAGAATATTGTAAATTTGAATCCATATCTACTTTTGTAGTGAACTTTATACTTTCATATGTTTTCATATTACTATTGTCTTTCATTTCAACCTAAAGAGCTCCTTTTAGAATTCTGATAACACATGTCTAGTAGTAATAAAATACCACAGCTTCTGTTTACCTAGGAAAGTCTTTATCTGTCCTTCATGTCTGAAAGATAACTTTGCTGGTCAAAGTATTCTTGTTGACATTTTTGTTTTGATTTGTTTTACTTTGTTTGTTTTATTCCTGTGAGTGTTTTGAGTATATTCTATCCTGATCTGCAATTTTTCTGCTGAGAAATTTGTTAAATATCTTATCAGGAATCCCTTGCATGTGAAGAATGCTGCTTTCAAAATTTTCTCTTCGACTTTGATTGTTGAGAACTGGATTATAAGGTGTCTTGGTGAAATTCTCTTTAGGTTGAATCTGTTTGGTGGTCTTTGAGCTTCATGTTATCTGGTGAAGATATCATGTTATATCTCTCCCCAGATTTGGGAAATTTCCAGCCATTATTTTAATTAAATAAGTGTTTTGTCCTTTTCTATCTCATCTTCTTTTAGGACTGTGTAATGACAATATTATTTTGTTTGATTGTATTGCATAATTCACATAGGCTCTCTACACTCTTTTTGATTCTAATTTACTTTTTCTCATCTAATTGGATTATATCTAGACATCTGTTTTCAACTTTGTAGATTCTTCCTTTTGCCTTTTCAATACTGTTATTAAAACTTTCTATTTATTTTTTTATTTTAGTCATAGTATTCTTCAGCACAATGAAACAATGAGACAATGTTAGAATATATTGGAAAATTCCAATTTGTAAGGACATTCTCTGATTTGTAAGGAATTTGGTTCTTTTTTATGATTTCTATCTATTTTTAAACTTCCTGTATTGTTCATATATTGTTAGTCCATGCACTCTCTTGAATCTCACTGAACTTCCTTAAAATGTTCATTTAAAATCTTTTTCAGGTACCTCACAAATCACCAGCTCTTTGGGGTTTGGTACTAAAAATATATTGTGTTAATTTTATTGTGTTAATTTTAGTGTCACGTTTACTTGCTTTCTTCATTTTCTAATTTAGCATTGATGTTTGTACATTTGAGAAAACACTTATTTCTTCCAAAATTTTCAGACTGCCTTCAGTGTGGAAAGGCTTACCTAAATGTAGATGAAAAGGCATCAGATGGGTGGGGAGTAGTAGTGTTTTGAAAATCCCTGAGAACACTCAGCAGCATTGTCTCTACGAAAGTTTATCAGCCAAGCTCAAACTTAGTGCAGACTGTGGGGGTCTTCTGTAGTCAAAACCAGAGATCCTGTGAATGGCAGTGCTGTGAACAGAGCAGCAAGGCACTGTGGCATCCTGATCCTAGAGAATTTGGCTGGGCACCCTGGATGCAGGTCTCACTATATCTGTGGCACAAAGCATGTAGAATGTGAAATATATTGGTAATACTTATTTTGATTACATGATGAAATGCTAAAATTTATGAGTTTACATTATTTTATTAAAATTAATTTTGCCTGTTTTCTTTCTACTGTGGCTCCTGACAATTTCAACATCATATGTTTATATTTGTATCTTTCATTATATTCCAAGTGGAGTGCAAGGTTCTACAGAGAACTCAGCTAGGATATTTTCAGGACAGTGGCTACACAATATAAGGGAGTGGCATTTGAAGGAATTTCATTGTCTCAATACTAAATGATTAAAAAGTCGACTATATACACAAATGAATCTGAGCAAATGGCCCCAACACTGAGAAAGTCATGGGACATGAACAAATTTATAAAGGTTTAGTTAATTCTCCTTAATTGAACTAACACAATATCTGAATCAGCATCACTGGAGATTATTTATTCTTCTCATATACCAACCAAAGTTTATTTAGAATTTAAAAAGTAAAGAAAGTAAGGAATATAAAATGTGGTTATTTACTAAAAGTATATTGAGTCATTCTCTGATTTGTATGGACAGAATGAAAGTCATGGGAAATCACCATCCATAGATGATGCAACTTCATCATTTGCAATTTCAGTCTTCCAGCAATATTTGCTCATCTGGAATCAGATTGTCCTTTGCTTTGCAGAAAGATGCACATTCTTATCATAAAGAAATATGCTACACACAGACTTCTAATGTAAACTGTCAAGCTAATATTGCCCCCCACCAAATGGAACTGCTTTCAAAAACACCATTGATTGAAATAAATACTACTAAAATATATTAAGTAGGAAGGAAAAAAAGAAATTGAACTAAATAATTCTCTGTTGTCTGCTCTACACATATCACTATAACAATGAAGTTTCCATTTGGCCTCACACAGTGAACAATCCTGGGGTGGACTGAGCTCACCCGAAAGTAACAGAACTCATTTAACAACTTTGCATCAACAATTTTCTCCCTTGAATTTATTTAAGTTCACTAAGAAATCTCCTATGGAAACTCACCACAGGACAGTCAATTTTCATCTGCTTCAGGAAGAAAGCCTAGAGAGATGAAGTTCCTATTTACATCACCTATTCTATAAAGGGCCTTGGGATGGAGGCAGGGTTTTAAACTTAGTGAGAGATAGAAGGGAACTTTGAAATAGAAAGCAGTCATTGAATTTGACACCCTTACATTTTAAGAGATGTGAAAAAATATGCATGTATATTTAACTTAGTCCCCTCATGGAATTCCCTCCTATATTTTTCACTATCTGCTTAAGTCTAATTGATTCAGATAACTATAAATGAATTGATGTTGCTGAAGATCATTTTCAAGTTTGACATTCAATGTGTATAAACAGGTATAAAGTTCTTAATGGTAAGAACATGATAAGGGTTTATAAATAATCAGTGTATTAAATGCAACTGAGAAAGAGTGACCAAAAAAGTAACAAATTTAAGTAGGGCCACTACATTATAGACTAGAAAGGAGACTGCTGTCCTCTGGTGTTGAGGCAGCAGCAGGCCTGTGTGTTTGCCATCAGATCCAATTTTGGATGAGTCCTGGGAAAAATGTTACAAATTGGGTCATGCTAACAGTGAAATCAATGATGTATTTCTGCCTTCTATTTCCAAATATTATTGTGACATCTCAGTACTCGCTGACTCACTTCTTAGCCATCCGATATGTTCTTAAGTATCTGATATATCTCCCAATCTCTGTCCTGATCCTCCCACTGATATGTTCCCATAAAGTTCCTGTTGCCAGAGCTGCTAGCAGATGCATCCTGATACATACCGGTGCCTCTGAAATTAAGGAGGGAGTGGGGACCCTCCTTCTTTTGGGTCACAGATGATGTTTTTATCTCAGAGAAGGGATTCACACCAGTCTGTGCTTCCAGGAGCTCTTGATTCCCTCATCCATAAACCTAAGTTATAAACCTGCACTGTATTTTTGGAAACCTTCAGCATATCCAAGTAACACGATGCCTTGCACCAAAGAGAAGAGAATCCCACTCTATATTTATTGAACTGTTTGACAGAGACCCAGAAGTACAGCTCTTGAACCCTGTGTCTTATACTCTTTATAGTGAAAACAGTTCTTTGTCACTATTACACATAATTTCTGTTACACATAGTTTCTAATTACTTGTGGGATGTGACTGAGAAATAAATGGGAATTGTAGATATTCAACTGCTCAGACAATTTACTTCCAGACCTCACCCCACCCCCTTTTATAAAAGGCTCGATGAAACTCAGATTTGGTTATTGGACAAAGCCACAAAAGAACTCACCTTAGGTACAGAGCTCAACCAGGACTCATCTCACTCACTGTGTGAAATAGATTCCTGGTGGTATATTTCCACCAATTGGTCAGACATTTTAAAATCTAGAACAGTAGTCAGAGACTATATATAAACTGTATGAACAAGAAAAATACACAAGGGAAGGGTCGAATTCTGGTTATGGTTCTATAAAATTTCTCTGAAACTCTAAACAAGTCACGTAAGCCTTGTGGATTCCCATTACCTCTTTGATTCAATCAGGGAGTTAACGCAGATTCCTACAAACTAATTGCTGTCTCCCAAATATCTCAATCCAGGTGAAAATGCAAAGAGGCTCAAAATCTTGAAAACATTATATTTAGCTTCCAGAATACTTATCAAACTAGTCCTGGCTCCACACAACCCTTTTCCACATCTTTCTCTGAAGGATGAGTTGCCAATCTTATTGGTCAGACTATAAGGTATTTATTGGAATACAATAGTGCTATAATAAGCAATCTTCCATGACTCATTTCCTCCTTCCCCTTGCATTTCCATTTCAACTCTATTCTGTGCTATCTGCATAAATAAATTCTTTTGTTTCCGTCATAGTTCTCTCTTCCATGCAAACATGTTGTGTATACCAGTAACAAGTCACATACTAATGGGAAAATAGAAAGTTCTCCCAGGCCTCAAGTCGAGGTCAGTTTGCCAACTCATTCTTTGCTATATCTGACTTGCAGGATAGGACATTGACATAGCTATTGTTAAGGTGACACTTTGATACTAAAAATGCACAGCTTCTCCAAATACACCAGAACTCCATAGCCACAATTCATCATCAGCAGGACAGGATTGGGGTTTTTAATATATCAGACCAAAATAACCTGGAAAAACATCAAAGTCTCACCTTTACCCCTAATAATTTGCATTTGGTATTTCACATAAAGTATGTCCACCTGAGGCAAGAGTACTTTATAAAACATATTTGATCACTCAGTTAACAAACATGCCATCTATGGGTATATACAATTTCAACAGGAAAGTTTAAGAACCCCAAGTTGAGAAGATTCAACCCATTTCCACATTATTAATACACTACTTAAATAAGCAGTGTCCTACTTCTCATTTTAAATACCACTAGGGAACATTTTAATGGCTTTAGATATTTTAAAAATATATTTCAGTATTTTCTTTTCTATAGAATTCAAGCAACACATACATTTTTGAGAAAAAATGGATTCATTTAAGTCATAAAACAGGAAAAATGGCCTATTTCAAACTACACGTTTGAAAGCTTACTTTAATAATTTGGACAGGGTGATAAATTGGGCAAAAGATTAAATCACGAAACTAGTGATGGGCTTTATCTCTTAATCCCACTCCTAATAATGGTATACCTCAAAAAGTATTTGTAAGTATAACCTTTGTGACTCATTTCAATTTAAATAGAACTCATTAGTTTCCTTTCAAGAGAATTATCTTCTTTATATTAATTCACTCAGCAAATGAATACTAGGCTCTCTTAATATATTTTCCTAGCACTGACATCAACAGGTATTTGTGGGGCACCCCTTAGCTACAGAGGGCACCCTTTACATTCATTACAGTCATTGTGGATTCTGTATTTAAATATGTGTCCATTTGCTCCTAGGTATTTAATTCTTTTTGAAGAAATTGTGAATGGGATTATTTTCTTAATCAATGCAATTCCTATCAAGATTCCAATGACACATTTCACAGAACTAGAATGAATATTTCAAAAATGTATATGGAACCACAAAAGGCCCCACAAAGAAACAACAATCCTGAGAAAGAACAAAAAAATTGGAGGAATCACCCTACTTAATATTAAACTATATTATAAGGCCATGGTATTCAAAACAGCATGGCACTGGCATAAAAATAGACATATAGATCAATGGAACAGAGTACAGAGCCAAAAATAAACCCATACCTTTACAGTCAATTAATATTCGACAAAGGAAGTCGAGCAAACAAATGGGAGTACATTACACTAAAAAGCTTTGCAACAGCAAAGGAAACCAACAAAATTAAAAGAACCTGCTACATGGGAGAATACATTTGCCAATACTCCTGACAAGGGGTTAATATCCAAAATTTGTAAAGAACTTACAAAACTGAACGGCCAAAAAAACAAACAAAAAACCTCAAACCTCACATTCAATTAAAAAGTGGTCAAAGAACCTGAATAGACACTTCTCCAAAGAAGACATACACATGGCCGATAGGTATATGAAAAGATGCTTAATGTCACAAATCATTGAAAAATGCAAATTAAAACTATAATGAGATATCATTCCACACCTGTCAGAATGGCTATTATCAATAAATCAACAAACAAGTGCTGGTGAAGATGTGGAGAAAGGGGAATCCTTGTACATTGTTGGTGGAAATACAGACTGGTGCAGACACTGTGGAAAGCAGTATGGAGATATATCCAATAATTAAAAATGAATTTTCCTTTTGATCCAGTGATTCCCCTTCTGGGAATATGACCAAAGGAACCCAAAACACTAATCTGAAAGAAAATAAGCACCCCTATGTTTATTACAGAATTATTTACAATTGCCAAGATTTGGAAGCAGTCCAAATGCCCATCAGTAGATGAATGGATGAATCAAATATGCGGCATTTACACAATAGAATTCTACTCAACCATAAAATAGAAGAAAATTTTACCCTTTGTGACAATATGGGAGGACCTGGAGTACATTATGCTAAATGAAATAAGTGAGTAAATGGAATACAAATACCATATGATTTACTCATATGTAGAATCTAATGAACAAACTGAACTAACTAGGAAAATAGAGACAGACTCTTAGGTAGAGAGCAGGAAGATGGCTAGTGTTGGGGAGAGGAGGTTAGGGGGTGGAGGGATTGAGCAAAAATGTAAAAGGACTCATGGACAACAGTGTGGTGATTGATTGGGGAAAGACCTATAAGGGGATTAAACGGTAATGGAAAAAAATACAAAAAAAAAAAAAGGAAAAAACACTAATCTACAAAACAATAAAAAATGTGTCATTTTGTAAAATAGCTCTTTCTAAATTGTACAAATGCACCACTCTCATAGCTGGTCAATTCAGATATTCCCTTTCTCCTCAAATGTTGCCTCTTCTCTCTTCTATTTTCACCAGATGTCATTGTTTCAGAGGGAATACAGAAGCCATCAGGACAGCCCTATCTCATTCTTCCAGCACCTTATATATATGCACCTGCTTGTTTCATTGTGCTCTGCCTTCCCTGTTACTGTGGATCAACTATGGTACTCCACTCTCTAAAAATACCTACTGTTGAGACCTAAATCCTAATCTTTCCACCTTCTCAAGTACAAACCTCTAGGAATTAATTAATTGATTTGTGGAATGTTCATTATCCAATGTCTAGAGAAGATGTCCCAAGCGCCTCTTCTTTATTATAAGCTTAAATTAGTAGTTAAGTATTTGACACAAGGGTTAGTAAACACAAGGAAATACTATACAATAGTAAGGATCTTCCAGAATGTGGATTCCTCTTTCGGGCTGCTTTGTCTAGACTCAGCTATGATTTCCAACTGCATTAGCTACACTGTGACAATGCTACCAATTTAAAGCTGATTGTTTTTTACTTGAAATGGTCATGACACTAGTATCAGCTAATTGTGAGACCATAGAGAGGAATTGCCTGATTCCAAAAACCCAAAGTGCACTGGACTACACACCAGGGAACTGGGAAATAAGAATTGGTTTTTGAATTCCATCAGCATTGTATCCACCTTGTTACTTCCCTCTGTGACTTGGCCAAGAAAATTACTGGGTAGCCATCAGGGTAGTCATTCTATGGTAATATATATATTGCAATACAGCTGCAAGCAGCAAAATACTATTTTAATTTTGGAAGGATACATTGCCATCTAATCAGCTTGATAACCTCAGAAGATAGAATAAACACAAAAGACTTCAAGTTTACTGTTTTGCTTTCAGATTTTGTAAAGATTCCATTTGAAGCTGTACAAAGAAATGCAACAATCCTACCATGAGAATACTACTATATTAAAAACATAGAGCATATTCTCAAATATTTTTTCATTAAAATATATGTGAATGCACATATATTGTATTTACATAACCTTGTCAGGTAAACAGACCCATTAGAATTATTTCTCTCCAGCATCAGGTCAGGAGCCCTACTTTTTAACATGCATATATGCAAACTCCACTTACAGCACATGCATATCTATTCTGTAAATGGTAAGTACAAAGATAAGCAGGGCACTCATTTTATGCATTAGCACAAAATTAAGGGAAGGTCACATGTTTGAGAACTACAGTCAACAGAACCCTTGCTAAAGCAAGGTGCAATTAAGATTCAGGCCCTGTGTACTCCAAAAGCTTTCATCTATCCAGCTTTTGGAATGGGGTCCTTAATGGGCCTTTTAATTAATACAGACCTTATTACTTCCTATTTTCATTTTTAGCAGAGATCATATACACAAGGGTAGACTTTAGACGTTAGATATTTAGAAGCAACTACTGATAGAATATTAATGCACATGGACATAGATACCAAAGATAGATAAAGATGCAGATGTTAGTGTAAATATCTTGTCTATGGTGGGGCCATGGAATTTTCTAGCAGAGCTCAGACTTGAACTGAAGAAATAGGCAAGCATCAAAAATGAATAATCTTAAGCAAAGGAACTGGCCAAAGTACAGCCATAAAGACAAGTGCTGATGAGATGAGGTACAAAGCAAAAGAGACCCAGATAGAGAACATGTTCCCCGACAGCCCATCACTGGGGGAAGGCGAGAAACAGATGATATGTCTTAAGATACTTTTCATAACAATGGCAAGTTGATAGCCATATCCTTCCTGAAGGGAAGCGGTGTTGCCACATGGGTAAGGGTCTATGTTATCTTCAGTATGAACAATGCTGGGTATGAGGTCACATAGGAAGCCCTAGGTCAGCATTTACAATTAGGGCAGCCAGCCATAATGGGGCAGCCATGCCATTTGAAAAGGTGTAGAATGGCCCTCACTGATCTGCCATGTGGTCTAGTGTGTAAGGAGGTGTCACACATTTTGGAGTAAGGAGATGCCACACAGTTTTGGATTCAGAGCTGAAGAAAGAAAGAGGAGACATGCTTGGAATCCTGCCTGGAAGAACATGGTGGCATGGCTGATGTAATTGCAGAAACCTGAGCAGCCAAGCACGATTAATGGGAGATTCCTGGAATGCTGAACTGTGGCTGGGAATGTTGAGCCATGGACTTCTGTTTTTTCTGAAATATAGTTCCTCTGACTGGCATATTCTGAAAGTAGTCTGGCTTGGCAAAGGGAGGCAGGACTATGTAGGTGGGTGTTTTACAGGGAGTTGGACTTAATGGCAGAATTCCGCCATTATTGTAAATCTGTATAACTTTTAAATAAACGATCGCTTTCCTTTTCACCAAGCTCTGGCATTGGGAGTAACGCTTCTTGTCCAGAGGCAAACAGACCACACAGCTGTTCCAGAATAGCACAGGTTGGGGTTCTATAACACTGAGGCAGAATAATAATAAACAAAGAAAGATTAAAGCTAGTTGGTGAATCAAAAGGAGAAATTTAAGCAAAAGTAACAACTCTTTTACTAGGCAAACAGACTAGTAAAGCTGGATTAACAACAGACCACATTTTACAGGCACAAATGTAAGATTTCAAGAATAGAAAAGGTCATAGATATGCTATGATATGAAATATTAATAAAGCCTCACAATGACACAGGAAGGCTCAAGGATGATGTTGACAATAATAGCAATCAGAGAAATCTGTCTCCATCTTAACATACATGGCTTATCAGTGAGAATCTGGATATTGTGAGTCAATGGCTGTGCTTTCCTTCCAAGGTTCTTCCTAAAGAGTATCATGCCTTGATGTTGAAATAGTGGTTCTATATTTTTACCTTTGATACATGCTTTGCCCAAGATATTTCAAGATCTCAGCAGTTTTCTTGCAGTTTCTCTCTCTCTCTCTCTCTCTCTCTCTCTCTCTCTCTCTCTCTCTCTCTTTCTCTCTCTCTCTCTCTCTCTGAGTGAAGCATTAATGTCATTGAAAGTTTAGAAAGTCCAGGCTAATTTTATATTTTTTGGGCAGATCCTGGCAGAGTCCAAGGTTCACTTTCATATATATTAATGAATGCTATTTGATATTAAATATACACCTGTCTCAAAATTGCCATAACAACATATCTTTTGGAAATAAAATCTTCTCCCAAACCAAGTAATAAACTAATATATGAATCTGACATGTACTAAAAATGTACTCAGTATTCAATGAGATATTAATTGATATCCTACTGTGTGTCAGGGACTATATTAAATGTTGGGATAAAATATGAATGCATGGGTATGTGCCAGACCAGGGCAGAACAAGCTTATGGCTAGAAATAGGAAGATACAGATGCAGGCTATGTTCAGTCATGAAATTTGTGTATAATCTTAGCAAGTTGATTGCTTCTCTTAGACTACACTTACTCATCTCTTCAATAATAGAGTTAGATTAAATTATTTTTAAAATCTAACTTTGAAATAAGGTACTAAAATTTGATCCCATCTTGTAGAATTTGGCAAGGTAATTGTATGTCTGCATTAATCATCCATGTGGCACCTGGATAAACCTGGCATGAGCTTAGTTTATACTAATTGAAGGAAGAAGTTCAACTCTTCCTCAGAATAAAATACATACCTCTAAAACCATTAACTACTGAATTAAAAGCATATATCAAATCCCTTAAGCTCTGGTCAGAATGTCAAAGACATCTGTTATGACAGAGAAATCTAAGTGGACAAAAACCACTGAGAGCTGTAAAATTACCTGCTTTAGACAAAGTCAAATGATTAAAACGGTCAGCTGGAGAATTCAATTTGATGACTAATATGTTGAAAATCCCCATCGTCTACAACTGCCTCTGAACTGAAACATAAGGTAGAAATCTATGCCTGGCTTTTATTCAGAAACTAGGCTTTTCACAGTACCCTAAATATGAGGTCTGAAAAACTGCATTTTGCCTAGACCAATCAGTATTTCATCCACAAAGCAAGAGATGCAGTAGCTTTTACAGAGTCCTGATTATAAACAAAGGAAAATCTAGGTCAATCAAGTTAGTGATTTTTTTCAAAATTTTAGATGCATTTACATTATTTGAATATATTGTTCTGATTATACAAGTAATGTTTTCTTATCACAGACCATCTACAAATAAATATTTTTAAAAAAATTAAATCTAATTTATAAAAATCTCACTATACACAGATAAACTATTGGGGCTCTGCCTCTATTTTCTGCTTTCTGACATTTATTTCACTCTATTTCATGAATTTTACTGACTCATGGTCTCTGTTTACTGACAATTTCCTGCGTCTCCCTTTACATCTGTTTTCTGCATGCTTTACATTCAGATACATAAGAAAGAGTAGCTGAATTGCTGTCAGTGACTATTTATCAGCATAACTGTTGAGCAGCAGAGCTTGTGGAGTAGGCCACTTTGTGACTTCCTGGTCAGTCTATTGGAAATATCTTCTTCCTTCAAAACTTTGGTACAATTAGCTGTGTTCCCAATGGGACAGCTCCACAGCACAAGGCTGGGTGGCCCTTTACAAAGTTGAATATGGCCATGGCATACACAGTGAGACATCTCAGAAAAGAGAACCTGCATGTGATAAAACACTCCATGGCATAAGAATTTTAAGGGCAATTCTTTACAGTAGTAATATAAAGAAATAAATAAACAATCATGCATATTCCACTGGGCCCTCCTAGTAAAATAGGGACCCTCTAATGAATCCCCCTAAGTAACACAGTGGAAGCACCCATCTATTTAATTTACATCAAAAGGCTCTATACTAGGATTAGGAATTCATGTGCGCTCCCAATAAAAGTTAAGGGTTTTGTTTTTCCAAAATAATATGTTAACATGTGTGAGAGGAAAAGCTGTTCATTACATTAAGGAGATAAGAATGAATAATCCCAGGTAATTATACTCCATTGAATGGATCAAAATAGCTTAGTTCTGTGCCAATAAAACCCCTAATATAGTCACCCAGAGTCACTATAAAGGAAACAAACATTGTATAAAACTGTATGCCAGACCTGGACTAATAATGCTACAAGTATCAAGATGAAAATATGTCTCCAAATTCATTGTGAAGAATTCAGAACAAATTTATATTTCAAATACTCTACAAATACACATCTGTCTCTATAGGGTTTGATTATTATTGTTGTTGTTTCTCAAAATCTGCCCATTTTAGTCAAATGTCCACCAAAGATGACTGATTCTCCATGAATCTAGAATTTATACTAATAGGTGATTTAAAGTTATGTATTGGGTTGACCAAAAAGTTCTTTTTGTTTGTTTGTTGTTGCTTTTGTAAAATGGCTCTGGTGACACTTAGTTGTCCTCAACTTCATTTGAAATAATTTTAATAGATTGTATTTTGAGAGCTGTCATATCAGCTTGCATTAAAAAACTTATCAAAATTGGTGAATTTTTGTGAAGCCATTTTAATATTCAAGATGGAATATACAACACCTTTGGCATGTTATGCTTTATTATTTTAAGAAAGGTAAAAATGCAACTGAAATGCAAAACAGAAAGAAAAGATCGCTGCAGTGTATAGAGAAGGTGCTGTAAGAGATGGAATGTGTCAAAGGTGGTTTGGGTAATTTTGTACTGGAGATTTCTCACTGGACAATGCTCCATGGTCAGGTAGACCAGTTAAAGTTGATAGCGATCAAATTGAGACATTAAATGAAAACAATCAATGTTATACTATGCAGTAGATAGCCAACCCACTCAAACTATCCAAATCAATAAAGTTATTGGTAAAAATGAAAAATGTGTCTTTTATTTTAGGGAGAAAACTAAACAAACATTTTAGCCAACCCAATAAATATTAGATATGATCCTTTTTAATTTTTCCAGGACACTGATAAAGTGTTACAAGTAGTCATTGATCAAGCAAGCAAGCGGCAGCTCTCATATTCAGTTAAATGTGAACAGAGTAGGCAGATGCTTCCGTCTCCTACCAAATCCTTACCAGTCACTGACAAATCTATCATTCAACTTATGTACCTTTGGAAATCTAATTTGCAACTTAAAATGAGTTTTTATTTGGAACAGAAAAGCCATTTTCTTCTTAAGTCAGTTTTGACTCTTAAAGCCCACACCATGCATGGTTTATAGTAGGTACTCAGGTAAATGTGTGGTGAGCCTTAGTTAGTATCAAAAAGTAATGCTAACCCTACATTTAAAAATATAATAAATGTTTTATGGATAGTTTAGACACTACTAAAAATTATGACCTACAGGAATCAGGGAAGAATAGAGTGGATGGTGAGAAGCAAAACTATCTACCCCCATGCAGCTTCCTGTCTACATTCTCATAATTTCACTATTTGACTGCTGGTATCCTGATTTCATTCTCCCTTTTCCAAGACTCTATTAACATTCTGTCAAGGTAATGCATTCCTTTACCACAGTGAGAATGCTCCCAGCATTTTCCAATCAACCACCTTTTGTTAGGAGAATTCACAGGAGTGATCATTTGACACAAAATGTAATTAAATGAATCTTTTCTGCATTTGTTTCTTTTTAATTTAATATAGTCTTTAAAATTTGAAACATGTAAAAGCTGTGTAAATTAAAATGAAAATAATTAAATAAAAAGAAGTAAACTTATAAGATGAAAGACAAATTAGGCCCTGGCTGGTGTACCTCAGTGGATTGAGTGCAGGCTTGCAAACCAAAGGGTTGCCAGTTCAACTCTCAGTTGGGGCACATGCTGGGGCTAAGGGCCAGATCCCCAGTTGGGGGCACACAGGAGGCAAACATATATTGCTGTTTCTCTCCCTCTCTTACTCCCTTCCCCCTCTCTAAAAATAAATAAATAAAATATTTTTTAAAAAATGAAATACAAATTAGCCCAATTCTATATCAAAATGTTAATGTGATCACTAATAAATATGATTCATTTAATTGACTTTTTAAAAATATTTATTTGTTTTTAGAGAGAGGGGAAGGAAGTGATAAAGAAAGGGAAATATCAGTGTGTGAGAAAGAGCCAACCAGTGTGTGGTTGACTCTTGCACACCCCCTACAGGGGATCTGGCCCATAACTCAGGTGTGTGCCCTGACTGGGAATCTAGCCAGCCATTCTCTGGTTCCCAGGCAGGCACTCAATCTATTGAGCCACACCCAGTCAGTTCACACACAGTCAGAACTACTTAATTGACTTTTGAGCAAGAATACTCACTGAACTTACATTCTTATATTTTGAGGCCAAAAAGAACTACAAAAAGTGCTGTATTTTACTAAGAGATTATTTTTATTACTATATTGTATCACAATTTTGAAGCTGGCATGAATGTCATAGGATTAAAAATATGAGTAAATATGTTAATTCTTTAGGAACCAAAGTTTTCAATGTAAAAAATATGCATAGAAAATGTGTCTTATTTGCTTGTTTTGGTTACTACAAAAAAACCCCAAGGAAATAAGTAAGTAAATAAGTGGGCATGGAAGACAGTTCTTGATTAAAAGGGAGTAGCAAGATATAACTAAATATAATGTGGGAACATAGATTTAAGCAAAACTGTAATAAGTTTAAGTGTGGATATTAACTATTGTTATTAACATGGATTATTTATTTGTTTTTATATATTTTATTTATTTATTTTTAGGGAGGGAGAAAGAGAAGGAGAGAAACATCAGTGGGTAGTTGCCACTCACGAGACGCCCACTGGGGATCTGGCCTGCAACCCAGCGACCTAGACTGGGGATAGAACTGGCAACCCTTTGGTTTGCAGGGAGGCATTCAGTCTACTAAACCACACTTGCCAGGGCTATTTATTTATTTTTAATAGTTCATTTTTATTGTAAATTTTCATTACTATTTATCCCCATACCCTCTTCCACTCACCCCACCAAAATCACCACACTGCTGTTCATGCCCATGAGTTCTTATTCTTTTTTGCTCATCCCTCCACCCCAACCCCACCCCAGAGCTGTCAGCCTGGTCTCTATCCACAGTTCTGTCTCTATTTTGCTAGATAGTTTGTGCATTAGATTCCACATATGACTGAAATCATATTGTACTTGTATTTTTCCCTGACTGGCTTATTTCACTTAGCATAATATTCTCCAGTTCCACCCATGCTGTCACAAAGGGTAAAAATTTCTTCTTTTTTATGTTGGGGCAGTATTCCATTGTGCAAATGTACCATAACTGTTTTATCCACTCATCTACAGATGGACACTTGGGCTACTTTCAAATCTTGGCCATTGTAAATAATGTTGCAATGAACATAGGGGTGAATATATTCTACTGAATCAGTGTTTCTGGTTTCCTCAGATAAATTCCCAGACATGAAATTGCTGAGTTGTAAGTCTGTTGCATTTTAACTTTTTGAGTTAAATCCATACTGCTTTCCACATGGCTGCACCAGTCTCCACTCCCACCAACAGTGTACAAGTGTTCGCCTTTCTTCACATACTCGCTAGTACTTGTTTTTTGTCGATTCATTGATGGTAGCCATTCTGACTGATGTGAGGCACTATCTCATTGTGGTTTTAATTTGCATCTCTGTGATGATTAGTGATGTTGAAAATTTTTTCATGTGTCTCTGGATCCTCTGTATGTCCTCCTTGGAGAAGTGCCTATTCAGGTACTTTGCCCCATTTTTATTGGATTATTTTTGGTGTTAAGTTTTATAAATTCTTTATAAATTTTGGATATTGACGCTTTATCAGATGTATCAGTGAATATGGTCTCCCATGCAGATGGTTGTCCTTTAATTTTGTTGATGGTTTCCTTTGCTGTGCAAAATCTTTTTAGTTTAATGTAGTCCCATTGTTTATTTTCTTTATGTTTCCCTTGCCTGAAAAGATATATCAGAAAAAATAATGCTATGAGCAATGTATACATTTTTACTGCATATGTTTTCTTCTTGAGATCTCTCTATATCTTGTTTCTTAAATGTTCCCTCCTATTCCCTACTAAAAGCAACCAGGAATTTTTGAGAAAGGGCTAATTCCTTGTGAGCCTGATACTGTGGATAATAGTAAAACATCAAATATCCAGAGAGAAGGAGAGAGGAAGAAAGGAAGGGAAAAAAATGGTGAGGGAGAAAGAGAGACCCACTTTTAATTATTATACCCTCGTTATAGAATAACAATTACAGAGAAAGGAGAGGATGGAGTTTTCCCTGTTATTTTTAAAGGGAAATGTGTTTATTTTCATCTGTTGAGGAAAAGCTCATTTTATAAAATGACATATAATAAATATAATATGATTATTAGAATATGAAAACAATCACTATTTGTAACTCAAATTAAAAATCAGCTTCCTGGCTAGTGTAGCTCAGTGGATTAAGTGCAGGCCTATGAACCAAAGGATCACTGGTTTGACTCCCAGTCAGGGCACATGACTGGGTAGCCTCCAGGTCCCCAGTAGGGGGTGCACTACAGGCAACCACACACTGAGGTTTCTCCCTCTCTTTCTCCTTCCCCTCTCTCTAAAAATAAATTAATTAATTAATAAATAGACAGATAGTGGAGAGTCCAAGATGGCGGCGTGGTAGGATGCAGCAGATTCTACTCTCCCACAACCAGGAAAAAAATCCGAGTCATTTTACATAGGAACAGAGCAAAGAGCCAACATTATCACATCATACATGAAAATAGGAGATCGCAAATTGTAGCGGACATTGAAAAACCCGAAGAGAGAGCTTGGCTTGGTGAAAGTCTCGGAAACCACAGCACTGAAAAAGGAAAAGGGGCAGGCGCTCCGTGGGACCCATGCGGCCCAGGCCCCGAAGGTTGGAGAAGTGGGCGCCCCTTGGGACCCAGAGAGTGAGCACCCGTGAACCCGAAAAAGGCCAGGCGCTCCCCGGGACCAGTGAGGCCCAGGCCCTGGAGACTCCTTTGTTTGGCTGATTAAATTAGTAGGAGGAAGCTGTGAACACCTGGATACCAGAAGGAGACTATACCACTGAATCTCACCAGTACTCTACAACAGAGGTTCACACCATAAACCCAGGGAGCCAGAACAGATCAATTTAAGAAGCTGAGGCTAGCAAGAGGAGTCTCACGAACAATGAGAAAACAAAGAAACAATCCCC
>CM052541.1:86239843-86279553 GCA_028533065.1 Trachops cirrhosus
GAGTTGGAAAGCATTATGCCAAGCGAAATAAGCCAGGCAGTGAAAGACAAATACCATATGATCTCACCTTTAACAGGAACCTAAACAACAAAACAAAGAAACAACTAAAATATAACAAAAGACACTGAAATAGAGTTGTCAGTGACCAGAGGGGAGAGGGGAGGGAATTTCAGGGGAGAAGGGAAGGGTTTACAGGAACAAATATAGAGGACACATGGACAAAACTAGGGGTGTTGGAAATGGGAGGGAGGAGGGGAGGAATGGGTGGGTGGGCTGGAATGGGAATAAAGGATAGAAACTGTACTGAATAAACTAAAATAAAATATTAAAAAAAAATAAATAAATAGACAGATAGATAAATAAATAAATAAATACAATCTTTAAACAAATTAGCTTGTGTATATGTTGCAAATATATGCAACTATATTCTAAAATCCTTAGATCAGGTGTGTCAAACTCATTTTCACCAGGGCCCACATCAGCCTCCTGGTTGCCTTCAAAGGGCCAAAAGTAATTTTAGGACTGTATAAATGTAACTACTCCTTAACAGTTAAACAAGAGCTTTGCAGTGCCACCAGGTAGAAACAAGGTGCTGGGTCAGATAAAACAAGGTAAGGGCCGAATTCAACCTGCAAGCCTTGTGTTTGCCACCTGTGCCTTAGATGAAAGGTTGTGGGAGAACAACATGGTACTTAAGTAAACTGCCACCTGAGAGATGGCTTGCTAATTGCAAAAGAATACTCTTTCCAATGTACAGATCTGCGGATCACTCTCTTAATCAAATTATCAAACTCAGCATCCTTAATAAATGAATCACCTGATAAGTGCTTTTGATATGCTACAAAATGAAGTCAGTAAACTCTGAATTATTCCTACCAAAACCAAGAATAATTCGAAAACAATTATGTCCTGTTGAGAACTGCCCTGCCTGGTTTCAGAAAGTTGTAGTCCCCCATGGCTAAGGCTGAGTGAGAGACCTCCGGACCTGGAGATACTAAGGAGACAAGCTTATCATCCTGGCAGGAGCACTGCCTGCTTCTTGCCTGGCCCCCATTGCTTGGTCCATTAGACAATGATGGGTAAGATTCCTCAGAGGAGGATGGACCTAAGACAGACACAATCATGTGGGAAGACCTTCAGGGAAGGACTCAGGGTCTGTGGAAAATGCGGGTGATCGACCCTCACCCCTCGGCTTTGACAAAGCCTGAGTCCTCATTCTGCCTTCGAGAAATCCAAATCTCCTGGCTGCCTTTGCCTCCTCTGCCTGACTCAAGCCTGTAACAATGACAAGGGGCGGTGTAATCCTACACTGGGGACCTCGGACCACCCCCCCCCCTCCCTGCTGATGAGGCCTGAAAAAAGGATAGGTAAAATCCTGTGAAACCTGCTTTGCTGAGGATGCTCTTAATTACATTATTAAGGCCTGGGCAGGAAATGAATTACCCCCTTAAATTCTGTAGTTTTTTAGGTGATAAGACCCCAACTCAGTGTGAGACCTTTTTAGCTCTTTGAACGTTATCTATTTGTTTGATCCTCACTGCCAGACAATGGTTAATAAGCTGTATCTGTATTCCTACCCAAAACTACCTAATAAAAGCCTGCTCAGGCAGCAGCATGGGGCGCTCTCCTTTGAGAGAGTGGCCAGGCCACTCCGAGGCACCCTCCCCTTGAGAGGGTAGCCGTGCCTGTCTGTATTCCTCCACAGGACTTGGTAGTCTGTGTGTATTTCTTTCGAATCTCAACCATCCGCAGCGGCCGTGGATACTGCTGGCCAGTATCTGCGTCAATGTCCTTAAACCTAACTTCAAGTATGCACATTTTTAGGGGATATGAGAATAAAGCAAAGAACAAAAATGAGAATAAATTAAACCTATAACAGAGAGCATTCTCAAGAACAATTACCCTGGTTACTATTAAAAATAAGCAATAAATAAATAAACAAATAAACACATAACTAAGCAGGGAAGACTTCTTGATTAAAGGAGAAAAGCAAGACAACTAAATATAATGTGTATTATATTAATTTGTATATATTATATTGTGTAAATTTTGAATACAGGTTCATGCAAATTATTTAAGAAAGCTATGCTATGATGTCTCCAACTTAATTTTAAATGACAGAAAAATATTGTATATATCAACAAGCAAATATGGAGAAACATGGTCAATTGTTATAGTTGACAGTAGGTATAGTATTCCTTGTACTCCCTTTCAATTTTTAATATGTTTGAACATTTCAGAATACAATGTAGGGAAAAAAGATTGTTAAATTTAAAATTATCATAATTACTGTTTTTTATTTTTACTATGATTTTAGTTTATTTGGAAAGTTAGATTATCATATTAGCCCAATTAAAAAATTACAGTCAACTAAAACAAGTTGATAAAGTATGAAAAGTCGCTCTCTCTTTCTCTCGTTAACAAATGTGGGGTAACAAAGCTGTCAGGAGTTTTTTTTCCATTTGTTGCCATCAATGTTTTCATTTTTGCTGCTAAAGCCAAAGGTTTTCACTTATTGATGCAAGCTGAGTTAGTTCCCTATGACCTTAAAGCTGTTGGTTTCAATGCCGACTGTAAAAACAACTGCTGATGCTTTTGGGGTGTGGAATAAAGATGAGTCACTCAGACAAGATGGCCACAGATTTTTAGTCTTCTAACCTGCAGCTCTTGCATTTATTACAAGAGTAAATTCTCAGTAATCTTTTGTCTGATTTGGGTTGGCACCCAGTACCCTGAAATGTTTTCTTTTTGACAATTTTTTAACACTATACTTGTTTCTTTGGGAAAATTTGACATCTTCATGCTGTTATAACTGAAAGTCCATTGTAAATTAATTTAAATAGGAGAATTTGCTTCTAGTTTCTTAAAATTATTAATTTCAAATCTATTTATTTCCTGGGATTTATACACTTCTTTTCATTCACAGTTTATCTGGTAAATTCAGCCACTTAAGAAAATCATCTGAGAATTTACATTAAGAATTTAGATAGAATTGTGATAAAATAATTTTCTCTCCTGACTTCAAATTACCTTTTTACTCAAAAATAAGATGGTATATAAACAAACATTTAAGCATGTAAATTAATATATCACAAACTGCAGAAATAAAAGACAAAGAAATGCATGAAACTGCAGCAAGTAGTACATGGACTGAGACTAAAGCCAAATTTCAGGGATATTTCGGATATAAATGACGTGACTTGGAAAATCAGAGAACAATTTTAAGATTAACCAAATAGTTTACATAAATCATAAGTAGCACAAATGAAATATAATCATGTTGCACTATAAATATCCATTAATTAGAGTTGGGACAGTAGTTTATAATACTATCATTGTATGTTCTTCAGTTACATATGTCAATTATCAAGAAAGAGAATTATCCTCCCAATAGATTCCCTTTGCATTTTCTTGCACGTTATTTTATTTATTTTTATTAATATTTTGTTATTCTATTACAGTTATCCCAATTTTCCCCTTTGCTCCCCTCTGCTCAATGCATCCTATCCCCCACTCCCACAGTCAGTCCCCACTCTGCTGTCCATGCCCATGGGTCACTCATACATGTTCCTTGCCTAGTCCCTTGCATGTTATTTTAAATCACTGGGTCTCAGTTTCTCTATCTGTAACATGGCTAAAATAAATAAAGTGATTTTCTTGGAGTCAATCCCAGTATGAGTACTCAAACTATAATTTTTAAAGATCACAGCTCTAATAATAGTAGTAGTAAGGCAAGGAGTGGCCTTGATTGCAAAGAAGGAGAAAGAAGAAAAGGTGTGATTGTACATCAGTCCTATGATTGGGTAAAGGAAAATTGAGAAACTTATATCTGGTTTCTCTCAAGAGGCAGAAAACATGTGTTTGATTACTTCTGGTGTGACCCCAAGTTGCTTACAAACATTCAAGGGTTAAAAAAAAGCATTAAAGTTACTATAGCACCATAATTATATATTATATATAACATATATATGATGTATAACAATTTATAGCATACAATTTGCCTTATATTTAATATTGTATATATTGGGTGATGTATATAATATATATTATTTTATAACAATATCATATAAAACTGCCATGATTACATATAGCATATATAGTTTGGTTATTTATTAATTAACAGAATTGCAGGAGCCAAATTCTTCGAAAAACATTTATGCAATGTGAAGCACATGCCCATTACATTAATTCTCCACAAAATGTTTCAGCACTAAATATGAACATCATGCTGTAAATAACACATTTTCTTTCTGTTCTCAAGTGGTTTACAGTGTGGTAGGCAAGAAAACAACATAACCAGGAACTTCAATATAGCCTGTTATATGTTGTGGCATTTGTTCACTCAACACACTATTGGATGTGTGAAGCAAGAAGCAAGCAGAGCTATCTGAATTATCCTGGAGGTCATAAAGTATGAGTCCAATGAGTTGTCAGAATAGGTGCCCATCTCTGTCTCCACAGCTACAGCTCTAGTCTGAACAACTTTTTAAAGTGTGTTTTACTGATTATGCTATTACAGTTGTCCAATTTTTTTCTCCTTTTTATGCCCCCTCTGCCCTGCAGCACCCCACCCTCCAGCATATCCTCCTTAGTTCATGACCATGGGTTGTACCTATAAGTTCTTTGGTTTCTCTACTTCCTATACTACTCTTCAACTCCCTCGTCTATTTTGTGAACCAATTATGCTTCTTAACCTCTGTACATTTTCCCTCCATTCTCCCCCTCCCATTCCCCAATGATAAACTTCCATGTGATCTCCATTTCTGTGATTCTGCTCCTGGTCTAGTTGTTTGCTTATTTTTTGTTTTTGTTTTTTAGGTTCAGTTGTTGATAGTTGTGAGTTTGTTGTCCTTTCGCTGTTCATAGTTTTACATCTTCTTCTTCTTAGATAAGTCCCTTTAATATTTTATATAATACAGGATTGGTAATGATGAACTCCTTTAACTTGACCTTATCTGGGAAACATTTTATCTGCCCTTCCATTCTAAATGATAGCTTTGCTGGATAGAGCAATCTTGGATGTAGGTCCTTGCCTTTCATGACTTTGAATACTTCTTTCCAGCCCCTTCCTGTCTATACGGCTTTGTAGAAATCAACTGACAGTCTTATGGAAACTCCTTAGTAGGTAACCCTCTCCTTTCCTCTTGCTCCTTTTTTTAAAATTATTTTATTGTTGTCCAAGTACAGTTGTCTGCATTTACCCCCAACCACTCCCCCAACCCCAGCCATCCCCACCTCCCACCCCTGCTTCCACCCACCTTGGTTTTGTTCCTGTGTCCTTTATAGTTGTTCTTGAAAACCCTTTTCCCCTTCCTCCCTATTACCCCCTCCTACTTCCCCTCTGGATACTGTCAGTTGTTCTTAATTTCAGTGTCTCTGGTTATATTTTGCTTGCTTGTTTGTTTTATTGATTAGGTTCCACTTAAAGGTGAGATCATATGGTATTTGTCTTTCACTGCCTGGCTTATTTCACTTAGCATAATGCTCTCCAGTTCCCAAGGAGGAACACACAAAGGCACATCATTATTACATTACCCAAGATCAAAGATAAAGAGAGAATCTTAAAAGGAGCAAGAGGAAAGAACTCACGAACGCCACTCTCTTGCTTCTTTTAAGATTCTCTCTTTATCTTTGATCTTGGGTAATGTAATTATGTTGTGCCTTGGTGTGTTCCTCCTTGGTTGGGTACAATTTCTTTGGGACTCTCTAAGATTCCTGGACTTCCTGGACATCCATTTCCTTCACCAGATTATTTGTTCATTCATTCATTATTTGTTCAAATATTTTTTAAATATCTTGCTCTTCCTGTTCTCCATCTGATACCCATATGATTCAGATGTTGGAGCAGTTAAAGTTGTCCCAGAGGTTCCTAAGACACTCCTCATTTTTTTTTGAATTCTTGTTTATTCATTCTATTATAGCTGGATATTAGTTTCATCCTTTTGTTCCAAATTGTTGATTTGAGTCCTGGTTTCCTTGCTTTCACCATTGGTTTCCCTGTATATTTTCCTTTATTTCACTTTGTATAGCCTTCATTTCTTCCTTCATTTTTCGATGGAACTCAATTATTTCTGTGAGCATCCTGATTACCAGTGTTTTGAACTCTGCATCTGATAGGTCATCCATCTCCTCATCACTTAGTTCTTTTTCTGGAGTTTTGATATGTTATTTCATTTGGGCCATATTTCTTCGTCTCAGTGCACCTATTACTTTGTAACAAGTGGAGCCTTAGGTATTTGCCAGGGCGGGACAACCCATGTTGTTGTAGTGCTGCAGGTGGGGGAGGGGTCAGAGAGGGAACAATGCTGCTTGCTGGCCTATAGCCCCACTTTTCCATCATTTGCTTCACTTCCCACAAGCAGATTGTGCCCTTTTAGGTGCTGATTCTCAGGTGGGTGGGTCTGTGTACATTCTAGGATCCTATGAACTTGTCCAACGGACTCTCCAGTGAGATTGACAATTTCTCCCACCTTCCCAAGCCCCACAGGGGGCTTATACCGCCAGAGGTTTTGAGTCTTTAGTTTCCTGGTCAGCCAGCCCTGTGCCTTGTTTGTGTGGTCCGTTGCCTAACTGCACATCCTGTCTGCCTGACTGCCCATCTCCACCCCTCCTCCTGGTCTGGATGAATGGTTTTTTTAACTCCTTGGTTGTCAGGGTTCCACAGAGTTTGATTTGCTGACTATTCTGATTGCTTTTGCTTTTTAAATTGGTTGTTATTCTTCCTTTGGTTGTTCTAGGAAGCAAAGTATGTCTTCCTGTGTCTCCATCTTCGCTGGAACACCTGCACTATTAATATCTCCTACCTGATCTACCACAATTACCTTCTGCTAACCAGTCCAAAATTCTACCCTTGCCCTCAGACAATCTTCTGAAGCCAAACTGATATCCTTGCACAGGAAATAATTTGATGCTGTTATCTTACTTTAAAGCGTCCCCTCATACTTAAAATCCAAATGCCATTCCACAGCATAAGAACTGTTAAATAACATGAAACCTATCTACTTCTTTCATTTTGTCTCAAAATACCCTCAAGACACCCCAGAGACTAATACCACATTTCAGTCTTCAAAAAAAAATTCATTTACTCCCATCTTAGAAAGTTTAAACCTTCAATCCTTCTTAAAACAACATGTCTTAATATTTACAAATGTATGGATGTCTGTATTATTTCATTGTCAGGTCCATCTGCTTCCTCAGAGAAGTCCCCCTTAGTGTTCCTGGCCTTTATCACCATCTTATTCATTTAACTCCTTATTGACTTTACCATCTTCAATTGTATAACATAAAGTTCACAAAAGCTTGACTATCTCATTCTACTCACTACTGGCAACTTAACCAGAGCTTGCTAAATATTTGTCATGATAAAAACATAATAACCAAATGAAATGCCACTGTGACTGCTAGATTCATCAAATAAAACCATAAAACATCTACTTAAGCTTTAAATTCAGATTTAAAAATATATAATTTTAGTATTGATATGCCCCAAGTATCATATAAGATATACTAAAATGTGGAAATCTTCATTGGTGCATGGTTCAAACATATCAATTATAAAGGACATTTTAGAACAATTAGGAATATTAAAAACTAAAGTAAGGGCATTATGAAATTATTGCTAATTTGAGTAGATGTGATAATGATGGTTCACTTATGAGGAAATATCTTTATGTTTTCCAGATGCACACTAGGTTATTTATAGCATGTCAGTAACTTATTTTAAACTATTTAAGAAAAAAGTTAATGAAGCAAATATGACAATGTGTTAACATGTTTAAAGCTGAAAGTATGAAGGAGGGGACCTCCTGGGGTTCTCTTATCCCATCCCTTGTGTCTCCCATGCAGCCTTCCACCACTAGAATCAAGAGAGATAGTCCTAGGATGCAAAAAGTCACAGTGGAGAGAGTCAGCCTCCCTCAGCAGAGCACAGAGGTGAGCAGGCAAAGAGGTACAATCAATGTAAGTACAGAACTTAGGGACTGCAGAGATTTCACTATACTCTTATTTCTACTTCTTCATAACTTAAAAAATTTTATAATAAAAAGAACATAAATATGCATATATATTTATATTGATCGACAGGTGAATTTGAACCTTTTAAAATTATACTTTCTCTATTTTCCTGTAAGGAATAGAATTTTTCATAAAAATGAAAATAAAGATACAAATAATATGTATATATTATATGTGTCATATATCAAGATATGCATATATGTGCAGATGCATATATACATGAGTGTGTGCATACACATATGTGAACACGTGTGCGCATGTGTGAACATATATGAACATACATACATGTGGCCTGTGGGTGACTTTGAAACTTTTTAAAGAATCTGCACAGTGCTCTTCACATTTTTGTATTCTTACATAGCATTTTTGAGAACTTAAAATGTAATCAATAAAGATTTATTGACTGGTAAAAATATATTAAAATATGTGACACAGAATTTTCTACTTTTACTTTGGGCAGAAAAGACAAAGAATCCTGCTTATCTTGCTCACTTGATTATTTTAATTAATAGCATATCAATTACCCTTGCCTCCTTTATAAAGTTTGACTAATTCAATTAATTTCCTAAGAGATTTTTAGTAATAAATATAATGTATATAAATTTTGTAACCACTAATTATTCCACATTATGACAAACACTTAAAAACAGATTTAATGAATTCTAATATTCATTAGGATTCATGTCCCTCCTTCTCCTCTCTCCAAAAAGAATATTTTTTAAAGATGTGGTGATAGGAGACATCCTTGCCTTGTTCATTATCTTTGTGAGAAAGCTTCTAGTTTCAAACCATTAAGTATCATTTTAGCTATAGGTTTTTTTAAAGATATTTTTAAAATCACGTTGAGGAATCCTCCTTCTATTACTAGTTTACTGAGCTTTATCATGAATGGGTGTTGGATTTTTGTGAAATGCTTTTTCTGTGTCTTGATATTATTATGTGATTTTTCTTTTGTACCCTATTGATTTGATGGATTACATTAATTCATTCTAGTCTTGCATTCCTGGTAGAAATTCCACTTGGCCATTATGTATTATTCTTTTTATATATTGTTGCATTTGATTTGTTAATATTTTCTTGACGATTTTTCCATTTATGTGTAGTTTTCTTTTCTTACAATGCCTTTGTCTGGCTTTGGTATTAGGGTAATGCCAGCCTCATAGAATAAGTCATGAAGTATTCCTTCTGCTTCTATCCTCTGAAAGGGATTGTAAAGAATTGATATATTCTGGCATTTAATTTGGTAGAATTCAGTAGGCCTGTGGTTGTTTTCTTTTTGATTTGGAGATTATTAAATATTAATTCAATTTCTTTCAAAATAGACCTTATCTAGATTGTTTGTATCTTAATCTGTGAGTTTTGTCAGATTGTCTTTCAAGGAATTATTATTTCTTCAGATTTTGAAGGGAATTTAAATTGCTCTTTGCCATTTCTTAAGATGGAAACTTATATTGTTGATTTTCAACATTTTTGTCTTTATTCTCTTCACTTCTCAATTATTTCCTATTGTCCCCTTTAAAAGTATAATTGAATGGGTGGGAATAAATGTGGACAGAAAGGGAAAGTGGGACATAAACTATTCTAGCTCATACTCTTTTCTTAAGATTTTATTCATTTATTTTCAGAGGAAGGGGAAAGGAAGGAGAAAGAGAGGGAGAGAAACATCAATGTGTGGTTGCCTCCTAAGTGCCTTCTACTGGGAACCTGGTTCGCAACCCAGACATATGCCCTGACTGGAAATAGAATTAGGGATGCTTTACTTTGAAGTCCCATGCTCAATCCACTGAGCCACACTAGCCAGGGACAGCTCATACATTTTTTTTTACATCCAACTCACACTCTGCTTGACAGTGAAATATCCATAATTTTACTTTGTACCTTTCTTCATTCAAAAGAATTTAGATGGCTTTCTTGTCTTCTTAGAGTGGAGTCATGTAAGTTCTTTATATATTTTGAAGATTAAACCCTTGTCTGAGGTATCATTGGCAAATATGTTTTCCCATACAGTTGGTTCTCTTTTTATTTTAATACTGTTTTCTTTCGCCATGCAGAAGCTTTTTATTTTGATGAGACCCCATTTGTTTATTCTTTCCTTTATGTCCCTTGCTCTGGGATACATATCAGTAAAAATGTTTCTGCTTGCAATATCTGAGATTTTCCTGCCTATGTTATCCTCTAGGACTTCAATGGTGCCACGGTTTATATTTAAGTCTTTTATCCACCTTGAATTTATTTTTCTGTATGGTGAAAGTTGGTGTTTGAGTTTCATTTTTTTGCATGTACCTGTCTAGTTCTCCCAACACCATTTGTTGAAAAGGCTATTGTTACTCCATTTTATGTTGCTGCCCCCTTTGTCACATATTAATTGACCATAGAGATTTGGGTTTATTTCTGAGCTCTCTGTTCTGTTCCATTGGTCCATGTTACTGTTTTTACGTCAGTACCAAGCTGTTTTGATTACAGTAGCCTTGTAATATAGTTTAGTATCAGGTATAGTGATCCCTCCTACTTTACCCTTCTTTCTCAAAATTGCAACAGCTATTCAGGTTCATTTATAATTCCATATAAATTTTTGAAGTGTTTGTTCTATGTCTGTGAAATATGCCATTGGTACTTTAACAGGTATTGCATTGAATGTGTACATTGCTTTGGGTACTATGGACATTTTGATGATGTTAATTCTTCTGATCCATGAACACAGTATATGTTTCCATTTATTTGTGTCCTCCTTGATTTCTTTCTTCAGTGTTATGTAGTTTTCTGAATACAGGTCTTTTACCTCTTTGGTTAGGTTTATTCCTTACGCATTTCTCCAAGGAGGACATGCAGAGGATCCAGAAACACATGGAAAGATGCTCAATATCAGTAGCTATCAGAGAGATGCAAATTGAAACCACAATGAGATACTACTTCACACAAGTCAGAATGGCCATCATAAATAAAACAACAGACAACAAGTGCTGGAGAGGCTGTGGAGAAAAAGGGACCCTAGTGCACTGTTGGTGGGATTGCAGACTGGTAATGACCACTGTGGAAAACAGTATGGAACTTCCTCAGAAAACTAAAAATGGACCTGCCCTTTGATCCAGCAATCCCACGGCTGGGACTATAACCTAAGAAACCTGAAACACCAATCCAAAAGAAACTATGCACCCCAGTGTTCATAGCAGCACAATTTACAATAGCTGAGTGCTGGAAGCAAACTAGGTGCCCATCAGTAAATGAATGGAAGAAAAAAAACTATGGTACAGTTACACAATGGAATTCTATGCAGCTGAAAGAAAGAAGGAGCTCATACCCTTTGCAACAGCATGGATGGAGCTGGAAAGCATTATGCTAAGCGAAATAAGCCAGGCAGTGAAAGACAAATACCATATGATCTCACCTTTAACAGGAACCTAAACAACAAAACAAAGAAACAACTAAAATATAACAAAAGACACTGAAATAGAGGACAGGTTTTCAGTGACCAGAGGGGAGAGGGGAGGGAATTTCAGGGGAGAAGGGAAGGGTTTACAGGAACAAATATAGAGGACACATGGACAAAAGTAGGGGGGTTGGAAATGGGAGGGAGGAGGGGAGGAATGGGTGGGTGGGCTGGAATGGGAATAAAGGATAGAAACTGTACTGAATAAACTAAAATAAAAAATAAATTAATTAATTTAAAAAAAGAATTTAGACAGAAGAAGAGATCTAATAATATGAAACTAACAGAGATAGAATGGAAATAAGACCATTATAACCAAGGAGAGCTCATTACAGAAATTCAAGTGCTGAATATCAATCTGAAAGAGCAAAACTAAAAAAAAAGAAAGCAGAGAAAAAAAAAACGTGATAGTCTATCACCCTACTAATATTCTAAATGCTAGTCTTACTAATTCTTAAAAGGAATATTGAGAAACCATACCTTTTCCTAACACTAAGGACAAACTCAAAATACTTTTAGGTGCTCATACAAAAAATTCACATATTGTATGTTTAAATTCAGAATTTGTATTGTAGGCAAAACATCCCCATTCCTCAAATCTCAAAAAATTAGGACAAAATTGTATAACAGTAACAAAAGACAAGCAGTTTCCTTTAGAAGTCTTCAATCTGCATACAAACAAGCAAACAAAGAAGCATGTATTTTACATGTCCTGTGACAGCTCCACCAGTATGTCGTTAGCAAGAATACCTTCCCTTCCTGCATTTACACCCTCTCTCAACATTCACCCACCGATGATGTGTTTCCAGCATTCCCTCAACAGTGTAATGCATTTCTTCTATGAAATACTACTAGTAAGTATTTACTATACTATTTACTATATTAAACTATAATATAGTTTTACTATATTATACTATTTTTACTATTATTACACTATTTACTATAGTAAACATATGTACTAGTAACTAGTATTTACTAAGTAACTAAGCATGTACTAGTATTTACTAGTAACTAAGTATTTACTAGTAAGATATATGCACAAAGTGCTATATCCATGATCATTTTAAGTTACCCTTTTGATAACATTTTTGTAACATTCTTTCTATTTCTAATGCCTCCACTTATTTTTCTGGCTCCTTTCTATTATTCTTATAAACTGTGGCAGGGAGTTCCCTGGCATAACGCTCAGATCTCTTTCTCCCTCATTCTATTATCAGTTAGAATTTTAATCCACTTACTTAACTTTAATATGACCTTTATAGGAAAGACTTATATGTCCATTTGTCTAACATTCTGCCCAGTATTGCCCAGGGACTGACAGCATTAACATTTTGACTCTCAGCTGCAATATTGTATATGTAATCAATGATTTTGTACCACCTCCCCAAACATCTGTGTTCTCATCTGGAGAAATAATAATATTTCCTATCTCATTGGATGGTCCTACTAAACTACATAATTTATATTGTTATTATCTGAGTGTTTGACACAAACAGACAAACCCTCAAATATTTACTAAGGACAACAAGTGTGGTGATTGTGGGGTGGGGGAGGGAAGGGGTGAGTGGAAGTGGAAGAAAATGTAAAGGGGGTAAATGGTAATGGAAAAATTACAATAAATGCTTTTTTTTTTTAAAAAGAGTCATTTCTACTTTTCCTTCTGGTTTTAGCTAAGCTGTTCCACCCTCCAGGAAGCTTTCCCTGTTCTGCTTAAATAATCAGGCAACAAGGGCTGACTGTACTACCCTTATCAATGTATTTTTATTTATCTATAGTACAGGTCACATACTTTAACATCAATAAGTTGACTGCACCAACAATTCTGTTGGTCACAAGTATCTTGAGGGCAGGCAGATACTATGTGTTGCTTGTGCTTATATCTCTACTACTTAGTTTACATTAAATAATTGGCATAAAGTCAAAGTAAAGGTCTAAGCTAGGATTCCCATACAAGCCTAATTACTTTGACTTCAATGATGGTTGTATATTTACTTCATATGCCAGATTATAAACTCCAGGGACTCGTCAACTAATCTGGTCTCTGATCAGCATTTATTAACAACTTTTTCCTCTGGTTCAGAGCTGAGTCAATAACCAGTAATCACAACTAATGCCCTCTGGCTGTGTGATAGTTAACACTACTGAAAGGATGTGGGCCAGTTAAGAGGGTTTCATACTTGCTAGGAGTTTCATTCTGCTAAGCTCAGAGCAGAATCAATCTTGTCTTTACATTGAATGTGGAATGCTACAAAATTACAAAATCTTTTATACTTATTGAAATCAAGTAGGTGCTGTAAAGCCTGCAGAGATTTTCTTACTTCTGAAAGGTATGATTACCATGTCATTCACTGTCTTAAGTAATATCCAGAAGCTAAAGAAATAGCAAAACAAGAATTTCAATTTTCAAAAACTACCACCAGAAAATGGTTGTTCATATTTCTACACCCAAAGGATCTTACATGCACTGTTTTTCTTCTTTCTAAAGTCTTTTATTCAATGGTTTTTCTTCCATCATTCATGTTGAGAATAACCTTTCTCTAATTTATAGCTCCATAATTTAAACAATATGATCAAAAAATCACATGCATTAATGAAAATATTTTGATAATGCAAGATCCCAATTTTATATTCTTAACCACATGAATTTTAAAAGACTTTAAAAACTAGTTATATTACAAGGAAATAAGCATTAGAAAAATTAGCATAAATTATGATAGGGCCATTGTTAGAGCCATAAGGAAATCAAGACCCAACATGCATCCTGTTCAAGAACTTCTTGTACAGTATTTCTTATAAGCATCCACTCATAATTTCAAGAAATTTGTGGAAAGTAGCAACATTACTTAATCATTCTACCACCCTGTTTAATTTTTTAAATTTTATTAGGGTGAAATATGGTTTCCTATAATTTTCCTCCATTGATGCTAGGCAAAATCAAAATATACCCCCTTTCAAATGGTATTTCTTAAAATATTTGAATATCAGAATTATTCCCTCTTTAGTACTTTTCTGTTCCACTATGAGAATCACACAATCTTAGTAAGTTTGGATCTGGGTCCAAATAATACTATTCAGCAAAATAATACTCAGAAAGTAAAACATTAATTAAGTCTGATTAAGTTTATGCAGTCAGAAAAGCAAAATGCTATTAAAAGCAGCAAAACAACCTATAGCACTGAAAATCATTAAGAAAAGGAAAAGGAATGTGATAAGGTAAAATTAGTTTCTAAACCATTCATCTTTAAATAGAGTTTGATGAAAGTGCTCTACAATCATGTATTTTCACAAACAAGCTTGGTTTGTTGTATTTAAAAAGATAAGTCTGGAAATATTTTCATAGGAGTTAATCTAAGAGGCCACTTCTGCCATCTGATGGACATATACTCAAATTACCAGAAAAGTGTTTGAGGGACAGGAAGGGTTCAACTTGAGAGCTCGTCTTGAAAATCTAAATAGAATGCACATGGCAGGCATGCTATAGCAGCAAACGGTGTAGAACACATTAAAATTACAAAATGATCAAACACAGCTCAAATTTTGTGAAAAATATTAATAAGTAGGGACTATGTGATGCAAAAAATTGAGTTAAAAAGCATAGCACCATATTTTGCCATACATAATGTGCACTTTTTTGGCCCACATTTTTGAGGAAAAAATAGGGACGCACATTATATATGGGTAGTACCTGAAATAAATTGTATCTGTTCTTGTGTTTTGTAATTTTTTGTTACATAAAATTTCTTGTACCATAATAAGTACAAAAATAAATGCTAAAATTCTTTGATAATACAAAAAACAAATATCTAAATATCAGTAAGTAAAACTTTGAATTAAAAAATTAAAACAAAAGACTTTTTTCCTGAAAGTTTGAGCCAAAACATTGGGTGCACATTATACATGGCAAAATACAGTAATATTGTCATACTCATTTGGACAAACTTTGTAAACTTTTGATTTTCAAAAAAACATTAATTTAATTTGTTCAATAGCAAAGGCTTACAACACGCTTTAAGGAGAACTGTCATTAGTTCATCTTCTTATTTCAAGAAGACAAATTTCCTGGATTTCAAAGGCATGTACTTTGTGTTTTTTTTTTTATTTTAATTGTTGTTAAAGTACAATTTTCTATCTTTTACTCCCTTCCCAGCCCACCCACCCATTCCTCCCCTCCTCCATTTCACTTCCACCAGCCCCTGTTTTTTACCCACGTGTCCTTTATACTTGTTTCTGTAAACCCTTCCCCTTTTCCCCTGAAATTCCCTCCCCTATTCTCTATTTCAGGGTCTTTGGTTATATTTTGCTTGTTTCTTTCTTTTGTTGTTTAGGTTCCTATCAGAGGTGAGATCATATGGTATTTGTCTTTTACTGCCTGGCTTATTTCATTTAACATAATGCTTTCCAGTTGCATCCATGCTGTTGCAAAGGGTAGGAGCTCCTTCTTTCTTTCTGCTGCATAGAATTCCATTGTGTAACAGTACCAGTTTTTTGATCCATTCATTTATTGATGGGCACCTAGGTTGCTTCCAACAGTTAGCTATTATAAATTGTGCTGCTACGAACATTTGTGGTGCATAGGTTCTTTTGGATTGGTGTTTCAGGGTTCTTAGGATATAATTCTATCAGTGGAATTGCTGGGTCAAAAGGCAGATCCATTTTTAGCTTTCTGAGAAAATTCCATACTGTTTTCCATAGTGGTTGTACCAGTTTGCAATCGCACCAACAGTGCACTAGGGTCCCTTTTTCTCTACAACCTCTCCAACATTTGTTGTTTGTTGCTTTGTTTATGATGGCCATTCTGACTTGTGTGAAGTGATATCTCATTGTGGTTTTAATTTGCATCTCTCTGATAGCTAGCGATATTGAACGTCTTTTCATGTGTCTCTGGATCCTCTGTATGTCCTTCTTGGAGAAGTGTCTGTTCAAGTCCTTTGCCCATTTTTTAATTGGGTTGCTTGTCTTCTTAGACTGGAGTCGTGTAAGTTCTTTATATATTTTGGAGATTAAACCCTTGTCTGAAGCATCATTGGCAAGTATGTTTTCCCATATAGTTGGTTCTCTTTTCATTTTAATACTGTTTTCTTTAGCCATGCAGAAGCTTTTATTTTGATGAGATCCCATTTGTTTATCCTTCCCTTTATGTCCCCTGCTCTGGAAGACATATCAGTAAAAATGTTTCTGCGTGCAATATCTGAGATTTTCCTGCCTATGTTTACCTCTAGGACTTTAATAAAATAAAAGGTATCCAAATTGGAGAGGAGGAAACAAAACTGTCATTGTTTGCAAATGCCATGATAGTGTATGTAGAAAATCCTATAGACTCTGCCAACAAACTGCTCTACCTAATAAACGAATTTGGCAAAACAGTGGGATACAATGTCAATATCCAGAAATCAAAGGCATTTTTGTATGCAAACAATGAAACAGCAGAAGCAGAAATTAAGAAAAATTCCCATTTGATATAGCAAAAAGAAAAATAAAATATCTAGGAATAAATCTAACCAAGGAGGTAAAAGACCTGTATTTAGAAAACTACACAATACTGAAGAAAGAAATCAAGGAAGACACAAATAAATGGGAACATATACCGTGTTCATGGATTGGAAGAATTAACATCATCAAAATGTCCATACTACCCAAAGCAATGTACACATTCAATGCAATACCTATTAAAGTACCAATGGCATATTTCACAGACATAGAACAAACACTTCAAAAATTTATATGGATCCATAAATGACCCCGAATAGCTGCTGCAATTTTGAGAAAGAAAAGCAAAGTAGGAGGGATCACAATACCTGATACCAAACTGTACTACAAGGCCACTGTAATCAAAACAGCCTGGTACTGGCATAAAAACAGGCACATGAACCAATGGAACAGAACAGAGAGCCCAGAAATAAACCCAAGTCTGTACAGTCAACAGATATTGGACAAAGAGGGCAACAACATAAAATGGAATAAAAACAGCCTCTTCAACAAATGGTGTTGGGAGAACTGGACGGCTACATGCAAAAAAATGAAACTCAAGCACCAACTTACACCATACACAAAGGCATGTACTTTGTTTTGTCTGATGGGTTCTCTCAGTGCAGTTTTGGGACCATAGGCATCACTGGCACTTGTTAGAGGTGCCAATTTTCACACCTACTACAGAGACTGGTTATGCGACCCAGCAATTTCTGTTTTACCAAGGCCTCCAGGTGATTCTGATGCATGTTCACTTTTGATTGATCTTACATCTTCTGAGCTCCTATGTTTGTAGTACATAACTTAAGACAGATGAAGGGCTCCAAGACACATATTAGTCACTTAAATTGATCTTGTTTAAATCCATCTCCTCATTTTACAAAACATACAATGCAGGAATTAAACCTTAACTTTCCTGTTCATTTTGTTTGTATGAGGCAGAATTGGAACCAGTCGTTGTACACATTCTGCTCCATGTTTATTCTTCTTTCTACATGTTTTTCTTTTCTTTCCCTGCAACTTGTCATCCATTACAATTTTCAAGATCAAGCTTTCAGTTCTTCATGCATTAATTCCATCCTAGTATCATCAATTACCTTGTCTTTTTGCCTGACCTTTTCTAAAATCATCATGAGGCAAAAATACATGAAGGTAAAAAAATAAGTATGAATTGCAAGGGATAAGTGTTTCCAAGCCTATAGACAAGCTCTCAATTATCTTGTCACCTGGAATATATGAAACAAGGAAAATGACCACCAGGCTGTCTTTAATAGTGGATTTCAGTTAAATGTACATTGCTTGTGGATTTACTTTTTCAATGGAATTTTTTTGGTGAGAAAACTCAATGTTAAAACCCATTTCAAGTGAGACTATTCTGGTTGAAACAAGGAATCAAAAAAGATTTTCATGCAGCTGTTCCATAGCTCCGGTGACATGTCTTTGGAACCCAGGTTTTTGCACGGTCAAGTCTGAAAACTGATCTAAAATATTTTCTTTTCTGAGCATATTTGTATGTATTACAGATAGGTTTACATGGATTAATACAAACAAAATAGAATTTTTTGCTTACACAGAAGAATCAGCCAATAAACTGAACAAGGGCAGGAAAAAAACAAGAAATTTCTCAGATGTTTGAGTAGAAAGTTCATTTTACATAAAGCAACCATTATTCCTTCAGCCTGGAAGGCTCTTTGATCTTTTCTTGTTCGTTCAGCATCTTCTATTCCTTCGTAGAAACCCCATGGAAGCTCAACTTCTTTTCTAAAGGCTCCATCACAGAAACTAAATCTTTCTAATGCTATAATATTTATCTTGAAAAGATTTCTAATATTAAATGATACTCAAACATTTTACTAAAATTATTTGCCCACTTCTCTATCTTACCCCTGAGTTACGGTATCATCCCTCATTCATCTTTCTAATTTCAAAACCAAATATCAGTTTGGCATTTGACAGGTATTTAAGAAGTGTGTATTTAATCAAAACTACAGAGGAAAATTAAGACAATTATCTATGTAAAGTGATTTAAAGGCTCAAAATATTATTTGATTACACTTAACACAAATGTTATTTTGTTTATAATAATCCAAACTTCAATTTTCTGCTTTATTGTGAGCATACAGATCATTTTGTAAAATAATCTTGATTTTGAAATACTTTTGAGAACATTTCCTTTCCAATCAATGTTCGCATTGATTTATTTGTTTATACTTTTAGTATAACAAGGTTACAGATAAATCACACTGTCTAGATAGTAGTGTGATCATTTACTGTTACATATTATGATCTTCCAGCTATTTTAGGGAAAAAATCTCCCTCTGGTATGCAATCAAATCTTAGAAAACCATTTCAATGAAAACTCAAACTCAAACAACCCTCTATTAATGTACACAGACTGTATGCTTAAAGTAACTGATAAAATTAATGAAAACAGTCCATTTTTCTCAGCAAGAATAAAATCATATATTTGACCAGAGATCTATTATAGAAATAATTAGATATAAACTTTCCCTACAACAGTATTACCATAAAAAAGGCAGCCTGTTATATAAATTTCAATAACATCAAATTTTACTCAAAGAAAATCCTTTGGATTACTTCACGTTAAAAGATAAACTCCCACCACACATCTGCATAAACACAAAACAACATGCAGCCCTTCGGTGAAAACATCATATTGCATTAAAACATATTCACAAATCCACTTGACCATAAAAAGACTAGAATTTCCATGCTTTAAAGATAATTACATTTCTACATATTAATATTTCTTCTCATACTTTTGATCAATTTCAATTCAAATTAGTGGCAATTTAAATACTGCAAAAAGATAATTAAATATTAAAAGAATAAGTATAATAAGATACATTGTTTGAAATGTTTAAATGAAATAATGCATTAAAAAAGGGTTGTGGGGAGGTAATGGGGTCAAACATATAGTTACAGAAGGAAATCTGACTTTGGCTGACGGGCACACAGTGCAATACACAGATGATGCATTACAGAACTGTACACCTGAAACCTATATAATTTTATTAACCAATGTCACCCCAATAAATTTAATAAAATAAAATAAAAAATAGAAAGATAGAAACACTATAATAAAATAATAGGAAGTTAAAGTAATATTGAGCATTTTATTTGTAGACTTTGCATATCATTAGAAGTGTTCAAATACATCCTTTGATCTCAAAACACTATGTGCTGTAATTTTTCATGCTGTGCTCCTTGAGGATCTGGAGATTTCACATAGGCTTCCTGAACTGCCAAGAAGAACAAAGAGAAATATGGCACACTCCAGACCACCAGTCCCTGAGTCAGGTTTTATTCAGAGGAGCTATTTCCCTCTTCCTCTTCCTTTTCCTACTTCCATCCTACACTCTGTCCCTTCCTTTCCTCTTTGCATGTGTAATTTTGTTAGAAAAAAGTCTCATGTCAAAAAGAGATATAGAAATAATGCTATAAGGAACTCAGAGAAACGTTCAATAATTTTTGCTCACATTAATTTACTGTAACAGTTAAAACACAGGTATGTTGAACATATTGACGACCTTGAACTAAGTGGTATCCCTGAGATTAAGTAACTTTCTCAGACTTGCATACCAGATAAAGGCCAAACTTGAAAAAGATTTCTTTAGTTTCTAAATTGTTGTAAGTTAGAAATCTTAAAATCCAATCCAAAATCTAGAATAATTGCTATTTTTTCTATCAAATCTTCTAATTAACTATCAACATCTTATTTTATAAGTATTAACCTAGTTTTATTAGCTTTTGCATAGGATTTTAACTTTATCATAATTTCAAAACAAAGAAATATTATATACCTCACACAAAGATATAGCTCATTAGTCATTATTAATAATTAATCATTTTAAATCATTTCAGTTGAAAAAGGTTATCTTATATTGTACCTCGTAAAAATTTCAGTGACTTATTGATCCTGCATTACCTTTAAATCATAAAATAATGTTTTGTTGATTCAAAGGATTTTAAAATAAGAAAAAAATTGGTATTAATAATTTAAAAAGTAAAAATACTATATATTAGTAGTACTCTCCATATGCTCTTTCAAACTCTACCAAGTTTTAATGGAAACAAATATATCTGTATTTAGTTGATACCATACCATGTTGAGAAGTAGAACTGTGAGCTTCTAAGAAACTGGGAAGAATTTCTATCACCTATATAATGCCTCTGGGGTTGCATTAAAAAAAAAAGGTGCAGGGGTTAAGAAAAAAAATACAGATTCAGATAACAGTGTGGTGATTACCAGAGGGAAAGTAGGGTGAGGGGAGAAAGAAGAGGGTAAAAGGGAGATAAATGGTAACAGAAAGAAAATTGACTTGTGGTAGTAAACACATGATACAATATATAGATGTTTGTATTAGGTTGGTCAAAAAGTTTGTTTAGTTTTTTTATGTTTGATAGCTCTAGTAGTGATTAGTTATTTTTAACTTCATTTTAAACAATTTTGTTAAGATTGCACTGTGACAGCTGTTATGGCAGTGTTCATTTTAAAGGAATTATCAAAATTGGTCAAAATTTGTGCAGCCATTTTAATATTGAAAATGGAAGAGAATATGAAACATTTTTGGAGTATTATGCTTTATTATTTCAAAAAAGGTAAAAACTGAAATGCAAAAAATAGTGTGCAGTGTATAGAGAAGGTGCTATGACTGACCGAACATGTCAAAAGCAGTTTGCAAAGTTTCTTGATACTATTGAAATTTTGACTAAATAATTCTTTGCTGTGGGACTGTCTTATGCATTGGAAGATGTTTAGCAGCACCCCTGGCTTCTGCCCACTAGAAGCCAACAGTGGAAGACAGCCAACACACTCAAAATATATAAATTAATAAAGCTATTGGTAAAAATGAAAAAAAGTTTTTTTTAACATTTTTTATTGTTGTTCAAGTACAGTTGGCATCATTCTCCCCCTACACTTCCCCCAACCTCAGCCATCCCCACTTCCCACCCTTGATCCTATCACCCTTTGGTTTTGTCCATGTGCCCTTTATAGATGTTCCTAAAAACATTTGTGTCTTTCATTTTATGGAAAAAACCTAGTGGACATTTGGCCAATGCAATATTATAGAATTTTACACCTGAAACCTACATAATTTTATTAACCAATGTCACCCCAATCAATTTAATTAAAAAACCCATAATATTTAGATCACCAGGCTAGATGCAAGAAATAAAAAATAAATAAATAAAAATAGGCTAATAACAAAAACAAAAAAACAAGAAAACACACAAAAAAGGCCCAATACAATCTACATTTTCCAACATTGTCTTTCTGTTGGATCTAAATTAAAAGGGTAGTTAACTCTCTCCTTTTCCCTTGCTGCTTTTAAGATTCTCTTCTTAGCTTTAATCTTGGGAAATGTAATTATGTGGTACCCTGCTGTGTGCCTCCTTGGGTCCAACTTCTTTGGGACTCTCTGAGCTTCATGGACTTCCTAGAAGTCTATTTCCTTTGCCAGACTGGGAAAGTTCTCCTTCATTATATTTTCAAATAAATTTTCAATTTCTTGCTCTTCCTCTCCTCCTTCTGGCACTTGTATGATTCAGATGTTGGAACATTTAAAGTTGTCCTGGAGGTTCCTAAGCCTTTCCTCATTTTATTTTCTGAATTTTTGTTTCCTCATTCTGTTCTGGTTGAATGTTTATTTTTTCTTTCTGCTCCAAATTGTTGATTTGAGTCCCGGTTTCCTTCCCATCACTGTTGGTACCCTGTGCATTTTTCTTTATTTCATTTTGCATAGCCTCCACATTTTCCTCTATTTTGCAACCACACTCAACCATTTCTGTGATCATCCTGATTATCAGTGTTTTGAACTCTGCATCTGATTTGTTGGCTATCTCTTCACCACTTAGTTGTTTTTCTGGAATTTTGATATGTTCTTTCACTTGGGCCATATTCTTTGTCTTAGTGTTCCTATTTTGTTTTAAGTGGCAGAGGCTTAGGTATTCACGAGGGCAGGGTAATTTACATTTCTGCTTCATGGAGCTACATGGAGGGGAGGGGTCCAAAAGTGAATAATGTCACTTCTTAGGTTCTCTGTTGACTTTCAGTCACTCCCCTGGCTTCCCACAAGCAAATTGGGCCCTTCCGGTGAGGATTCCCACCCAGCAGAGTGGTGGGTGGGATTGTTTATGTTCTAGCACCATGTAGGTCTCTCCAGTGAACTCTTCTGTGAGGCTGGGAGTTTCTCTTGCCTCTGCAACTCCTACAGGTTTTTATAGCTGGAGCTTTTGAGGCTTTCTTTTCCCATGCTGGAACCCTGCATCACGTGGTCTGTGTTGCTCTCCTGTTGTTCCTCCTGGTTTATCTGCATACAAATATGGCACCACCCAGTCCTCCAGCCACCTTACCATGGGTCCTCTCTACCCCTGCTTCCCAGGTCTGCCTCTCCTACCATCTGGATGAATGTTTCTTCTTTAACTCTTTGGTTGTCAGGCTTCCATACAGTTTGATTTTCTGGCAGTTCTGGCAGTTCTGGCAATTTTTAAATTTGCTGTCCTTCTTTTGCTTGTACTAGGAGGCAAAATATATCCCATGAGACTATCAGCTGATTTCTCAAAAGAAAACTTTTGGGTAAGAAGGGGCTGGAAAGAAGTATTTAAAGTCATGAAAGACAAGGACCTACATCCACGAGTATCCTATCCAGCAAAGCTAGCATTTAGAATGGAAGGGCAGATAAAGTGCTTCCCAGATAAGGTCAAGTTAAAGGAGTTCATCATCACGAAGCCGTTTTTATGTGAAATGTTAAAGGGGCTTATCAAAGAAATAGAAGATCAAAAACTATAAACAGTAAAATGACAACTCACAACTAACAACAACTGAACCTATACAAAAACAAAAACTAAGCAAGCAACTAGAACAGGAACAGAATCACAGAAATGGAGATCACATGGAAGGTTATCAGTGGGGAGGGGGAGGAGAGAGAATGGGGGAAATGGTACAGAGAATAAGAAGCATAATTGGTAGGTACAAAATTGAGGGTGGGTGCTAAGAAGAGTATAGGAAATGGAGAAGTCAAAGAACTTTTATGTATGACCCATGGGCATGAACTAAGGTGGAGGGGTGGTAGTGGAAGTGGAGATACAGGGTGGAGGAGAGTAAATGAGAGAAAAAAATGAGACAACTGTAATAGCATAACAATAAAATATAGTTTAAAAAATTAAAAAATGAAATAAAATCTAAGGGGTTATCTTAACCAGATATTTAGACCAGCCATCTGTCTGTCATTTAGGTAATTCCTGAAGTAGCCCACATATTGTGCTTTACTTTCCAATTCTCTCCTCTTCAAAGTATCACTCTTATAATGTCCATTAGAAATGTCAACTTCTGGAAAATACCTTGGAATCCAAATTTCTATTAATGCTATTTAGAGTGTCAGTCAGAGATGAGAACAGAAGAGATGGGGGAAATGCAGAGTAACAGTGCTCATAGGACTACTAGTCGGAATCTGCTTAGACACTGAGGAGTGATGCAGGAGCCCAACAACTCTGCCTGTCCCATATATATACAGATCTTGGAAGACCTGGCAAAGCAAGAGGAAATAACACTGAGTGTAGATAAAGGAGCCTTCCTCCAAAGATAAGCAGGGAAACAATGCTAATGAGTAAAAATGTATAGAACATCATCCTGTGGACTCGGAGAGATTATGACTGATTTCCACCTATTTGAAGAAAAGAAATTTTTCTAAAAAAATAGTTTAAAAATCTGTTTTGAACATTAAAGGACCTATGAAAATGTGTGTTATATATAATCATAGCATAATAAGGAATAAAATGGAGATAAAAAGCTCACTGGATGATATAAAAAACATAATTAAGATCTTCAAGGAATCATAATTTTTAGCAGCACTGAAAATATTAATTATTACTTAATATATAATTAAATAAGAATTAATTCCTAAAAGGGGGAAATAAATAAGATAGAAGATAAATTTGGGATATTTAGAATATACAGGTTAGCCAAGAGATATTAATAAGGGACAAGATAACAGATTAGAAGGGCTGAGAGTGAACAGTCATCTTAAGCATTATAGATGTCTTTGGGCAACAAACCAGATAATTCTATTATGAAAGTGTCACTTCTCGGCAAAATCCCAGGCACTGACTCCCAATCACTGTTTGTGTCCTCTTCCTTTAAACTTGACATTTTAGATTGCATAGAATCAATAAATCTATAATCAGAAATTTTCATTATAGAAGGTCAGAAAAGCTGGTAATATATTAATACTAATTTATAACAAAAATAAGAATCACTTGGTTGATCTTAAATATGGCTATGTGCCTTTCTGACCTTGAAAAATATAATAGTCACTGTACAATTCACCTCCTCTAATTGTACAACAGGGATTGTGATGCTGACAGTGGATGGTGGCAGTTAATGGTTAGAGACCCATTTTAGCTCTAAATAAATAAATAATAAATAGAAACCTAAAGGGTGGTGAGTACTGAGCTGGGAGTTGCAGGAGTAAAATAAAAATAAACATGGTTTATTTATAAAAATAAGCATGGTTTTCACTGTCAAAGACCTTATGGCTAACTGAAGAATACCTTCCAGGATCTAAAATCTCTCCCAGTATCCTCCCAGTATTGGCACTCTTGAATTAACTGCCATTGTATTGAGGTTTGAAAAATCAAGGAAGGGGAAAAAAGTTAACTAACATACATAAACTCAGTCTTAAAAACAAAAAATAAATTTATAAACATGGAAATTCTATAGGAAATTCTAGGGATTTCAAACTCATTTTCACCAGAGTCCACTTAAGTCTCGAAGTTGTTTTCAAAGGGCCGAATATAATTTTAGGACTGTATAAATGTAACTACTCCTTAACAGTTAAGCAAGAACTCAGAGCTGCCACTGGGTAGAAAAAAGGTGCTAGGCCAGATAAAACAAGGTGGAGGGCCAGATTCAGCCTGAGGGCCTTGTGTTTGCCACCTGTGTTCTATAGGTACTCATGAAGATATGTTGTGTTCTGAGTAACCCACCTACTTTCTCTCTACTTTGATTATCCCCAGCTGATGTCTGCAGGAGTTTCCAGTTCTTGGTGTCAAGTACAGCTCTAAGGAGCCAACCTACACCATAATTTGAAAATTCCCTCTTTAAATCTTGCAAATGATTCTAATTTTAAAGTCTCCACATTGCATTTTGTCTTATATGGCACATCTGAAGCTAGATAAAGATGGGCTTGAGCAAAATTCACTGCCTTACTGGCATGCAAAATGTCTCCAACAGTACATTAGAGTCCGGCACAATTTTTCTAGTTCCAAGGTTGCGGTTTACTCGAGTGCATACAGTTCCATGACATGAATGATTACCTAAGGGTTCCCAACAGAAAAAATATTTTTATTCCTTAGAACTTCTCCCAGTAGTTATAGAGAAACAGTACAGTTGTCCCTTGCTATATCGCAGTTCACTTATTGCGGCTTCACTGTATCTCGGGTTTTTTTAAAAAAATACATCTTGTGGGAACCGTCCTGCCTGGTGTCAGAAGATGTAACCGCTACCAAGGCTAAGGCTAAGGGAGCGACCTTGGACTGTAAGCCACTAAGGAAACAAAAGCTTATCTCCCTGGCAGGAGTGCTGCTTCTCCTTCTTTTACTTCATCCATAACTGGTCTGCAATGCTTGGTCAGTTAGCCAATGACAGGTAAGATTCTCCAAAGGGGGAATGACCTAAGACAGGCACGATCACGTGGGAGGCCCCCAAGGAAGGACTTTGGGGGGTACTGCAAAAGGGGGACCCTCACCCCTTGGCTTTGGCAAAGCCTGAGTCCTCATTCTGTCTGTGAGAAGTCTCCTAATCTCTTGGCTGCCTCACTTCCCTTGCTCCACCTAAGCCTGAAAGAATGACACAGGGCAGCGTAGCCCTGCGCTGGAAAGGGCAGGTTCCCTGACGGTCAGGCCTAAGAAAGGATATGTAAAATCCTGTGAAACCTGCTTTGTTTAGAATGCTCTCAATTAAATGATAAGGGTCCAAGCAAGAAGTGAGTTTGTTCCTCAAAGTTTTACAGCTCTTTAGCTATCTGACCCTGACTCAAAATAGGCCCTCAGAGTTCCTTGTTATCTACTGTTTGATACTTTCTACCTGACAGTGATTAATGAGCTTTACCTGTATTCCTGTGCAAATGAATCCAAGAAAAGCTGATTGAGGAACTGGCTTCTGGCCCTTCTCCTTTGAGAGATTGGCTACCTTTCCTCCCTAAGCAGATCATGTCTTGGTAGACTTATTCCCATTTGTGGCGGCTGGTGGGGGGCCTGCAGGCAGAGCCCCCTCACATACATCTAATTCTGTATTGTGGAGTTTTCAGTATATCTCGGGACTTTGCGGTATATAGGTATTTATATAATATTATAATTTTAATTATTTTTGCCTAATTTTTGAAAACAATATAAAAATGTTAATTCAAACATATTAAAAGAATATTAAATTGAAATAAAATACAGTATGTATTTCATCAGTGGATGAATACCATACTGTACACAATGGAAATGCAGTATGCCACTACTGCTTGCACAAATTTGCCATGTGAGATTGTACATGGCACACTATTGGCTGATGGAATGGAAAGCAACCAACCACAGCACTGTGTTCTGCATCCTGGGCACTGATTGGCTCAGTGACTGTAGCATACGTCCGTTTGCTCTCCCGCACTGAGCCCACACATTCAGCATCTCTCCTTGTCCACTTCATATCAACGTCTGATTGCTGTTCATAGTATTGCTGTGCAGTATTGTGTTGTGAAATTTTCATAAAAGTTTGAATTTATTTCAAGCCCTATGATGCCACCCAAATGTTCTGTACCTTCTAAGGCTTCTGGCAGTGAACCGAAGCACCAGAGGAATATGCTTACCATCAAAGTAAAGGTGGAACTTCTTGACATGTTAAAGGAAGGCAAAAGCTACGTGATTGTGGGCCAACATTATGGGATCAACGAATCTACTGTTTGCTACATAAAGAAAGACAAGAAGAATATTAGGTCTACGGCAACAATGACTTTTAACAAGACTGCAAAGAGGATGGTCACTTCCCGCAATAAGGCCATTGTGAGGATGGAGTCTGCATTGGCCCTGTGGATAAATGACTGCAGGAAGAAGAATATCTCTCTGGGTATCAACACCATCTGGACAAAGGCCAAGAAACTTTATGATAGTTTTGTGGAAAGCACGGACATTCATGACAGTGATAAGGATGAAGACGAGGACGATGATGCAGAAGCAGAACCGTTGAGTGCTTCTCCTACCAGACCAACCCCATTCAGTGCTAGCAAAGGCTGGTTTGACAAATTTCAGAGACACTTTGAACTCAAGAGCATTTCTCTGCATGGAGAAACTGTCTCTGTGAATAAAAAGCAGTGCCAGCAACTCCCCATAACTATGTTCATAACTTGAATGAAGAGATCAGTTATGCCTATGCCTTTAGCGGAAATAGAAGTTATGCCCCAGAGCAAAGATACTGCATCACCTGATGAAGCACCTGATGAAGTGGTGCCTTCAGAAGAGCTGTAATGCTCTTCTTGGCTGTGCAGTACATTCATCTCATCATCATCACCTTCATCACCATCAGTACTGCACAGCTACATAATTCATGATCTTCATCATTCAACTTGTAGTATACTTCACTGGTGAGTACCCATATAGAATTTTCTATGTTGTTAAAATTACTTAAGTTTAAGGGTGTAGAAAGTGTTTAAGAGCATTTGAAGTGTTTATAAGAGAGTGGGAAAGGTTTATAGGAATGTGGGAAGGGTTTATAAAGCCTTAAAAATATATAAATAATAAAATAAATATAACGCCACTACTTCATGGATTTTCACCTATTGTGGTGTATCTGGAACATAACTCCTGTAATAGGTGAGGAATCACTGTATTACTCTTATTATATAGAAGTTACTTGATACAGGAGTTTGCCCATCAGTAATTATACCACACTCTGTGATACGTTGGTAATAATTTAAGTTTTCTTTAAGCTTTAAACAAATTGAAGGCTATCCTTTCTTTTAATCATTGAAAGGAGAAATAGTGTCTGCTACTATAGATATTTATCTAAGACTACAAGGAAACATTGCAAAGATAACCTTCACAATTTTGTCTATTTTTTTAATTAAAATGAGGGTCTGTGGTACCAAAGTACTAATTCACTGGTTGAAGTAACTACATGCATAGACATTATTTTTGATTCTGGATATATTGGGTTGGCCAAAAAATTCACGTAGTTTTTTCCATAAAATAAAAGACACATTTTTCTTTTTCACCAATAACTTTATTGATTTGGATATTTTGAATATGTCGGTTACCTCCTGCATGGTAAAACATTGATAATGTTCTCAATATCTTCATATGATGGCTATCAACTTAAACTGGTTTACCTGACTGTGTAGCATCATCCAGAGAGAAGTCTCCAGCATGAAATTTCGTAAACCACTTTTGACACATTCGATCAGCCACAGCACCTTCTCCGTACACTACACAAATCTTTTGTGTGTGTGTTTCAGTTGCATTTTTACCTTTCTTGAAATAATAAAGTGTAATATGCCAAAAATTTTGCTTATTTTCTTCCATCTTCAACATTATGACTACACAAAAATTCACCAATTTTTATTTTTTAATGCATGCTTATATAACATAATAAAATCTAACAAAATTGTTTCAGATGAAATGAAAGACAAATAAGTGCTACTACAGCCATCTTACAAAAAACAAACAAACTTTGTGGCCAACTCAATACAAAAACAAAATGTAACGTCCCTGGCTCTGAGAAAACCTAGGTTAGCAGTGTGGGGGGCCAACATGGCTGAGCATAAATTTGGTAGTCCAGGGAGCGTTTTTAAAAAACATAGATGCCTGAAAGAGTCATGGTTGAATTAGAGCAGAACTGACATTTCCTAATGAAAAGCAGGAATCTGTTTCTTGTACAAAGGGAAAGTTTGGGGACATAATAAAAAGAATTTTAAAAACTAAATGTTTCATTCTCTGTTACTTTCTTCCAACACATACCTCATCTAGTCAAACTTTTTTGGACTAATTTTTAAGTAATTTAAAAACTTTTTCTCTTTCCCACCAGTTTTGAGACATAATTGAAAAATAAAATGTGGTACATATTTAAGGTATACTACTTGATATTTTCCATAAATGTGTACATTGTGAAGTCATCACCACAAACTAATTAGCACATTGATTACCTCACATAGTTACTATATTCCTACTGTGCATGTGTGTGTGTGGTGAAAACACTTAAGGCTGGCCTTCTACTGAATTTCAAGTATAACAGTAAAATATTACTAATTATAATCACAGTGTTGTATATTAGATCCTGTGATGAGAAAACAGCTATTTTGAGTTGTTGCATAGGCATTTCAGTGTGACAACCCTGCCCACACCCAGAGTCTGGACATTTAGATAAGGACCCAAGCTCAGGATGCCCTCCACAAGTTCCAGCTTTGCTTTTCCTGGGGCTCCTTTTAAAATAACCACTTAGAACTGAACCCATGAAGTTAGTGACCTCTGCCAGAACCACCTTATAAATTACAGGTGCTTGTTACCCAGTTCTCTGTGACCTAGGGCAGAGGACAGCTCTTCCCAAGGCTCTTTGTAGCCAACCCCTTCCTGGTTTTGGCATGCAGGATCTGTAAGTAATAAATCTTGTGACTTTACTTGTTTTGTGTGCATGCTGACACTGAACCTTTAACCAAAATGACTCTGGGGCTCTCACTTCCCTGTGGGGGGAGGTCTGATGCTATAGACCAGTGTGGGTAGCTCGTGCCTTCTCATTCAGCTGGTCATAATCTGCATGTTTGTCATCTGATATACCAGTAATGGCTCCACATACAGATCTCCAGAATTTCTTTAACTTGCATAGCTTAAGTTTACTACCCTTAATCTCTCTTCATTGAATAACCTAAGAACTCTTCCTCCAGCTCTGCATTTTTCTCTCTGGAAAAATTACTAAACTCTCCAAGCTCAGTTTCTTCAAATGTAAATTGAAGATCATAAATATAATTCATATGGTTGTTGTGAAGGTTAAATAACATTATACATTACAAGCAGTTAGCCCAGTGCCTGGAACATACCCCACAACAACTACTTATTATTGCTGTTGTGATTCTCACTGTGGTGCTTGAACAAAAGTAATGCCCGGAAATATTGGTTGACTTGCCCATAGCTATACAGTCTAAGGAAGTGAAAATCATTTCTCAATCAATAAGCACAGAGACAAAAATTTATAAAGAACTTAAAAGTTTTAGAGAACCTGTATCCTTTATGATGCTCACAATGACTTTAGAAGGAAGGAATAAGAGAAATTAGCCCCTCAGTTTAATGGGTGGAGACATGGCCACTAAGAGAGGTCAAGAGAGAATTCGCCCACTATGTCTATCAGTCCTAATTTCTGGAGGCCTAACTCTTCCCTTGTTAGATATGCCATCTGACATACAGAGAGGCTGCTTTTCTGTCCCTATATTGGGAAGACCTTAAAGAGCAACATCTAAATGGTTCCGAGCATCAGCCAAGAAGATTAAGCAGTACGTCTCCTATACAAGGCCTCCCTCATTTTTCTAATTTATAGATTTTATAATGTCTTAATTATTTGAATATAATTGGATTTTGATGGCATTCAACTCCAAGGAGTGCAACAGAAAATATATTTTGTCATGGGTGTGGGGTGACAGTAGTAAAATTAAACAAGTAGTATGACTGGTATTGTCAGAAAACAAAATAAACATTCATGTTCCTATAAAAGGGGGAAATGTATACATATAACTAATTAATATGTGTAATTTTTCACTTACAAGTTGAATATTATCAGAAACCAGGTAGGTGCAAGCTACCTGCTTTCAGAGGCTGTTTGCAAGTATGTGGTAGTGACAGGTTAACAGCCAAGGTGCACAGCCCCTTCATGGTACGTTCAAGCCCATTCAAACTGCCAAAGGTACTGACGGCACAGAGTATACCAAGGTGTTATTAACTGGAAGTGCAAAATGAGGTCTGATTTTAAATTATTAAGTTTTAAATCAGCAATTCTACAGGACCAGTCAAAACAAAGAGACAAGTGCCTCATGTTATATAATAGAGGTTTCTTGTGTGGAAAAAAGAAGCAGAGAAATTTCTATGAAGGCTGACACCATTCCCTATGAACTCTTTTAGGTCAATGTATCAATAGTTTCTTAAACCAATAGTTTTTAAACCAGTAGTTTAAATTATACCTTTATGTTGACTTTATATGAATGCCATTAAAGCATCTTTATCACATGATCATCCAACCTGTCTAAGCAGGGATGGAGAACACACTACTTTCTACACCAGTCTAACCAAAAGTTGTAAAGCTACACTCACCAGATATGACTTATGCTAGATGAGCAGACATGTATTCCCACTGACTTCCAGTTCAGTTAATTCTGAAGTCTACATGATAAATCTAGCCCCTTACTCACAGGATGGCTTTACATATGCACTGGTATTTCAGTAACAACTCTCTTAATTCCTTGTTTCTCTAGGTTTAACTTTCTTCAACCATTTATCAGGATTTCTAGTTCATAATTCTGGTTTACTTCCTTGCTTACACTCTTAATGGTAAATGATGTCATTCAGAATTAGCCCAATTCAAGACAAGAGCTATGATCAACACAGAGTCTTCTCTTTGACCACATCTCTAATAACTGTTCTATTTCTGCATTCTGCTTGAATTACATTTATTCCTTTAGCTGTTCCAATACTTAGAATTCCACACTTATATTTGTAACCTTGTATGAAACAAGATTCATAAGATGTTTGTAATCACTGACAAACTTGGAGGTGATGATTACTTGGAGGTTCATTATACTGTTACTCTACTTTTATGATTAATGGACAAAGTTCCACTGAGAAGTTCCATAAAAGATGCCATGACCAGAATATCTCCTTCTCATACTTTCCATGCTGCCTCAAATGTTCAATTCTCATTTGAAACAAGGCATAATTAGTATTAAACTCATAAAATGATGTGCAGGGCATTAAGTGCATTGTCATTAGGGATGATAAAATAATGTTTGCATCTTAACAACATACATTGAATTATCAACTTCTCTCATGTCACTTACCAAGTCTCTCAGAAGCTGAAAAAGAATAGAATCTAATTTTAAAAGTGATAGCAGAGAACTGCAAAAATACTGATATTAATAGTACTATTATTAATAACATTCCCAAAAGTATACTAATACCAGGCATTATGATATTAGTATATGTAAATATACTAATACCAGGTATTATGATGTAATAACATTCCCAAAATTATACTAATACCAGTTATACTGATATTAGTTATTATATGCTAATACTAATTCTCAAATAAGACAACAGAAGAGCTCTCAAGTGTCATTCAGTCAAACCCTCTAATTACCAAGATGAAGGATATGAGGTACTGGAAGGTGATGAAGTTTACCCAAGGTGAATATTCAACTATTGAGCTAGGATTCCTGAATTCCAGTATAATACTCTATTTTCTATCCCACCTTAAGTTTCAAATTCCAGTTCTGTGTGTACCTTATTTCAGAGTTCTTGTATAAATTGGTTTGAGAAGTTTCATTTTTTCCTACATTAATTATATAGCATATGCTTAATCTCATATTAAAATTAATTTCTCTTCATATTATTTGTCTTTCTCTTAATATTATTTTCCTTAATTTATATTTGTTTACAGTTACTATGCTCATTTATTACCTAAAGTAACAGAATATGCGAACTTAAATTCTAATTCTGACACCTTCTAGCTATGTGGCCTTGTACCTATGTGCTCTAAACCTCTGGTTCCTCATTTATAATATGAACATATCTCTACTTAAATTAAATAACTATAAGTATTAGATATAATAAATTCAAAATGCAAAGCATGGTTCCAGGCAACTATTAGATGACTCCCAAACATAACTTTTATTAGGAATGTTAATCATAAATTTATGAAGGCAGATATTACAACTTCATATATTTTTTGCATCTTTAGAGCATTTTGCAAATAGTATTTAATTCTCATCAGGAACAAAAAATAAAAGGTAAATATAGAAAAGAAGTAGAATGAGATCTCCTAGATCTACTATTGTATGTGCCTCTATGAACACATGGCACCAAACAACTATGAACAGGATGGAAAGTTTCAGCTGAGTAAATGCTTGTGCATGAATGACTTACCATAGAGAATCTCAGCCATTTAATGATAAAAAATATTACCACTAGCAATTCATCTACCCAAAGATTTTCTGAAATGTACCTACATGCTTAGTGCTTATTTATCTTATATAAAAATTATAAGTGTTGATTGTGTTTCATCTAAATATCTCAATGGCTCATTTAAACTGACTACATGACAAATGTGATTAGGTAAAATTAGTCCTTCAGAGTGACACACACGCACACACACACATAGAAAACATGACTCAAGGAAAGCAATTTGTATTCAAAGTTTAATATGTAAATATGGGTTTATTATTATGGTTAGCTTCACAACTTTTTTTTACAGTTACAATCAATGATATAAAATAATTATATATCTCAAAATCACCTAAGAATTCTAGTCACAAACAATTGGAGTAAAATAAAATCTTCCTTTATTATCATCATCTGCCTTTGCTTTAATATTTATTTATATCATAGATGTATTTTATTAATTAATTTACAAACATTATTAAATGTTAAGTCAACTACAACCCAAAACATTCACTCCAGACATTTTCTGCACTTCAGTGTGTCCTACCCAACACTGAACATGAAAGACCTGGACTCTAGTCAGAGCGAATTACTGCTTGATTGGAAAGATGTGAATAAAACCTTTTGTATTAGAGAACAGGCAGACAGTGACCAGAAGGGAGAGGGGAATTTCAGGGGAAAAGAGGAAGTGTTTACAGGAACAAGTATAAATGGCACGTGGACAAAAACCAGGGGGGGTGGAAATGGGAGGGAAGTACTGAGGGCTGGGGGTGGGCTGGGATAGGAGTAAAAGGCAGAAAACTGTACTTGAACAACAATTAAAATAAATAAAGTAAAATAAATAAAATTAAAATAAAATAAAATAAAATAAAAAACCTATTGTATCCCAACTTAGTCATCTATAACACAAAATTAGTACCCATCCTCCCTCCCAAATAAGGTTTTTCAAAGTAATGCAAATACATATGTTGAAAAGTAAATGTGAATTCTATTTATATAAAGTGAAGTTCCTATTCCCAAATATCTCCCATTTTAATTCTTTGGAAAATAAGAGTTTATAATCATCAGAGCAATTGCAAGTTTTTACTTCTAAATTATGAAGTAATAAAAGAGTGAATCTGCTAAAAGAGATAAAAGTTTAATTAGTACAGCAAAATAAGCAAGTATTAACATACTAATGATATGCCAATACTGAGTTGATGGACTTTTTTCACCATTAATTTTACACACAAACATGCATACAAACAGTATTTTTATTAGTTAACCTATATGTTATGCTAATTTCTATGACTTGTTCTCCCAAAGATATCCTTTTCCTTCTCCTACATTCCTGTGTCCTCTACAATGAAACCGAGCTTCATTTCTTCCACAAAGACCATTTCAATTATTCTTAACTTGAACTGATCTCTTATAGTTCCAATCTATTTTTTAAAAAACAATACTTCACAAATGCATCACCTAATTGTTGTCTAATGTTTCAGGTCTGCTATTTGTAAATAGTTTCTAAATTCTTTAGGTCCCATAGTTATATGTTACTTTTTTAGCCATGTCAGTGGTCTATGCCTGTATTAGTCATGTATATAAATGAAAAAGTGTATTAAATAAAGGAGAGGCAGAAAGAATAGAAATAATTTCATAAAACAAAATGTGCTGATGTATGCTCTCCATTGTAGTGAAGACAGTGAGAGAGTGAGATGTGTTTTTGATTCTGGGGAAAAGAAAATTAAACCTCATCATAGTTCAGAATAAATATGTCTTGCACATCTCCACTTGTCTCTACTTCCTGTTTGATTACTAATTTCATTTCTTTATCACATACATATGAGTAAAGACACTGTGCAAATGGGAGAAGAACCTTTAAATTCAGAATTTCCTTGAGCAAAAGGATTCTATGCATTCATCTTTATATCTAGATGTTTGATATTTTCAATAAATACATGTCCAGTGAATAACAGGATAGGTGGACATGTAGAAGGAAAGACAGTTGTCAATGTCAAGTGTCTACTGAATCGACATTTGTGTTGACAAACCTAGTTTCTGGGCCCACAAAGACAAGACCAACCATAAGTTTGTACAATTTATTATGGCATGAGAACACCATTTATTTTACTGCAAATCTTTCAAATGCAACAAATTCCACTTAAAATATACAAAACTGTGTACAGGGAAAATAACTGGGACTCAGTAAAGCTTGTAGATAAACTCTAAGCCTAACTCTTTCATCTCTCTCACTCAGAATTTTTTCCTTTAAAAAATTCTTTAAAAAAATATAGGTTCCTTTTCTAAAAGTAGAGTTGAACATGAAAGTTTATCTCTCCTAACCTAATGTTTGTTTTCTATTTTCAACTACCTTTAAATACTTTAAATAATCATTGAATTCCTAAAACATAAAAATATTCTTTTCCTGAAAACGTTTTAGGCTGACATGTTAACACTCAATTTTATGGCTAAATACTTTTCCCTATTCTTTCTGGTGTTTAGTATAAATACTGTCATTGTAAAACAAGCTGGAATCTTAAAAAAAAATTTCCTTTAAAGGAAACCATTTAGATTTAAATTTCAAACACAAGGATTTGACCTCCAAAGTATATAAAAAACTCACACAACTCCAATCCAGGAAGACAAACAACCCAATTAAAAAAGTGTCTGGTCAGACACTTCTACAAGGAGAACATACAGAGGGCCCAGAGACATATGAAAAAATGCTCAGCATCACTAGCCATCAGAGAGATGTAAATTAAAACCACAATGAGATACCACTTCACACCAGTCTGAGTGGTCATCATAAACAAATCAACAAACAACAAGTGCTGATGAGGTTGTGGAGAAAAGGAAACCCTATTACACTATTGGTGGGAATGCAGACTGGTGCAGCCACTGTGGAAAACCATATGGAATTTCCTCAAAAAACTAAAAATGGAACTTGCCTTTTGACCCAGCAATTCCACTGCTGGAACTATACCTTAAGAATCCTGAAACACCATCCAAAAGAACCTATGCACCCCAATGTTCTTAGTAGCACAATTTACAATAGCCAAGGGCTGGAAGCAGTCTAAGGGCCCATCAGTAAATGAGTGGATCAAAAAACTGTTGTACATTTACACAATAGAATACTATGCAGCAAAATGAAAGAAGGAGTCCCTATTCTTTGCAACAGTGTGGATGGAACTGAAGGGCATTATGCTAAATAAAGTAAGCCAGGTGGTGAAAGACAAATACCATACAATTTCACCTTTAAGTGGAACCTAATCACCAAAACAACCAAGCAAGCAAAGTATAACCAGAGACACTGAAATAAAGAACAAACTGACAGTAAACAGAGGGTAGGGGTGAGGGAGATAACAGTGGAAAGAAGGGGAAGGTTCATTAAGGAACATGTATAAAGGACCCATGGACAAATCCAAAGGGGTGAGGGATTGAGGGTGGGAGGTTGGGGTGGGTTGGGTGGGGAACAGTTGGTGGGAAAATGGAAACAGCTGTATTCAAACGACAATAAAAAATGATAGAAAAGATTAAAAAAGAAGCAGAAAACAAATCCTGCTTGGTATGAAATAATCTTAGTACAAAGTGGTCTTGAAGTGTTCCAACACTTCACTATAGTTTTCTCAGAAGGAAATGCACACTGAGGACTAACACAGACTCATGTTTATATTCACTTTGATATTTGCAAACCTGTAGAGTACAAGTCATGTAGTATACCGCACATGCATGTCCTAGGTGGAATACACTTTTATGCTTGAAAGAATAGTTTACAGAAAAATAAATAAATAAAAAAAAATTGTATATTTGCAACTAGTATATAAGGTTGCCATAGTATAATTTCAAGTATTCAGTTGACCAAAAGAGTCTGTTTTGTTTTTTCTGTAAAATAAAAGACACCTTTTTCATTTTCACCAATAACTTTATTGATTTGGATATTTTGAGCATTTTGGCTATTTCCTACATGATATAACATTGATTGTTCTCATTTAATGCCTCAGTTTGATTGCTATCAACTTCAACTGGTCTACACTGGAGTACTGTCCAGTGAGAAACCTCCAGCACGCAACTTTGTAAACCACTTTTGACATATTCAATCATCAAAGCACCTTATCCTTACACTGCACAAATCTTTTTTTGCATTTCTGTGCATTTTTATCTTTCTTGAAATAATAAAGTATAATTTGCCAAAAATGTTACCTATTTTCTTCCATCTTCAATATTAAAATGGTTACACAAAAATTCACCAGTTTTGACGAGTTTGTTTTTAAATGCATGCTAATATGACAATGGTCACAATACCATCTAACAAAATTGTTTAGAATGAAATTAAAGACATCTGAGCACTACTAGAGATTTCTTATGGGGAAAAAAAACTGGCCAACCCAATACGTTTTTTTTTTTTTACATGTTCCTTGACAATTCTCCCCGCTTCCCCCTATTCTCCCCTCCCACCTTCCCTCTGGTTACTGTCAATTTGTTCTTAATTTCAATGTTTCTGGTTACATTTTGTTGCTTGTTGACACTTTCATTTGTATGTAGTGTCCTTATTTGTCTCTTTTTATAGCTTTTGTCTTAAGTCTGTTCAGATATAAGGTTTGCCACCCCAGCTTTCTTTTTTTTCTTGACTTGTTTTTGAATTTTAAAATATATTTTATTGCTTATGCTGTCACAATTGTCCTATTTCCCTCATTTTATTACACTCCACCCTGCATTTCCCTTCCCGCCCACATACCCCTTCTTAGTTCATGTCCATGAGTCATACATATAAGTTCTTTGACTTCTACATTTCCTATACTGTCCTTAAACTCCCCCTGCCTATTTTCTACCTACCATTTATGCTACTTATTCTCTGTACCTTTTCCCCCATTCTCCTCTACACTTGCCCACTGATAACTCTCCACGTGATCTCCATTTCTGTTTCTGTTCCTGTTCTAGTTGTTTGCTTTGATTGTTTTTGTTTTTAGTTTTGGTTGTTGATAGTTGTGAGTTCGTTGTCATTTTACTGTTCATATTTTTTATCTTCTTTTTCTCAGATAAGTCCCTTTAACATTTCATAGAATAAGAGCTTGGTGATGATGAACTCCTTTAACTTCACTTTATCTGGGAAGCACTTTATCTGCCCTTCCATTCTAAATGAGAGCTTTGTTGGATAGACTAATCTTGGATGTACTTCCTTGCCTTTCATGACTCGGAATACTTCTTTCAAGTGCTTTCTTGCCTGCAAGTTTTCTCTTGAGAAATCAGCTGATAGCCTTATGGGAACTCCTTTGTAGGTAACTGTCTCCTTTTCTCTTGCTGCTTTTAAGGTTCTCTCCTTATCTTTATTCTTGAATAATGTAATTATGATGTTCCTTGGTGTGCGCTTGCTTGGATCCAACCTTGGGACTCTCTGAGCTTCCTGGACTTCCTGGAAGTCTATTTCCCTCGCCAGATTGGGGAAGTTCTCCATTATTTGTTCAAGTAAATTTTCAACTTCTTTTTATTTATTTATTTATTTATTTTTATTTTAGTTTTTTCAGTACAGTTTCTATCCTTTATTCCCATTCCAGCCCACCCACCCATTCCTCCCCTCCTCCCTCCCCTTTCCAACCCCCCTAGTTTTGTCCATGTGTCCTCTATATTTGTTCCT
>CM052541.1:86280053-86307600 GCA_028533065.1 Trachops cirrhosus
AATGGAATGTTTTTCTTGATTTCTGCTTCTGCTGTTTCAATGTTGGTGTACAAAAATGCCTTTGATTTCTGGATATTGACATTGTATCCCGCTGTTTTGCCAAATTCATTTATTTGGTCAAGCAGTTTTTTGGCCGAGTCTATAGGATTTTCTATGTACACTATCCTGTCACCTCCAAACAGTGACAGTTTTGTTTCCTCCTTTCCAATTTGGATGCCTGTTATTTCCTTTTCTTGTCTGATCGCTGTGGCTAAAACTTCCAGTACTGTATTGAATATAAGTGGTCAAAGTGGACAACCTTGTCTTGTTCCTGATCTTAGTGGAAAAGAGTTTAGTTTTTGCCCGTTGAGTATGATGTTGGCTGTAGGTCTTTCATATATGGCCTTTATTATGTTGAGGAATGCTCCCTCTATTCCCACTTTGCTAAGTGTTTTTATAATAAATGGGTGCTGTACCTTATCAAATGCTCTTTCTGCATCGATTGATATGGTCATATGATTTTTGTCTTTGCTTTTGTTTATGTGATGAATTACATTTACTGATTTGTGAATATTGAACCATCCTTGCATCCCTGGGATGAATCCCACATGGTCATGTTGTATGATCTTTCTAATGAATTACTGAATGAGGTTTGCCAATATTTGTTGAGGATTTTAGTGTTTATGTTCATCAGCGATATTGGCCTGAAGTTTTCTTTCTTTGTTGTGTCTTTATCTGGTTTTAATATAGATTTAATATCATACTTTTAATATAGATTAAACTTAATTTAAACTTTGGTAAAAGTACAATGTAACATACAAATCATATAGAAATAAAAAAACATTTTTGGTAATTTGGAGAAATGATAATCTAATGGAATACTTCTGTAAGCATTTCTTTAATTTTGGCAGAAATAATACATTTTTGACAGTATGATACTTTGAAATACAATTTTCTAAAAAAAGGATGTCTGTCATAATAACAATTAATTATATTTTTAACCTAATTTTCAATTCTCTAAGGTATGAATCAGGAATAAGAGATGTCATAATTTCAACAACCCTTTCTGTGTATATATTATTGGGAGGGATAAAACATAAATTATTCAGAATAATTTGTCTGAACCTTACAGGGAACATGGGTGTAAAGCATTTTATTGTAACACCCCACCCATCACTGCACTGAGAGTGTCCATATACTCCAGGGGTCAGTACCAACACTCTGTTTCCCTTTGGCCCTCTATCTCCTTTTGACTTTGAATAAAAGGAGCATTGTCTGTCTTTCATCCCAGCATTGGCAAAGATGGTGGGGGAGGGCTCCTTTTTTAGGGCTAATATAGAAAAAATTAAAAACATTAACTCCATCATTCTATAATAAAATTAGTTAATATGTTGGCATATTTAACTTTGATATTTTTGTACATGCATGCAAAGCAATTGTGAATATATCATGCCTTTAATTCTGCATTCTTCTATTTTCACTTAACATTTAATTCTGAGCATGTTCATGTGTCATTAAGTTTTTTTAAAACATCAGTTTTAGAGTTTAGAGTATTTTACTAAATAGATATAAAATAATTTATTTACTACATATCTACTTTTGGACATTTAGTATTTATTCAATACTCTGTCCTTATAAATTATGTTGCAATAAAAAATAATTATCTTCTAAAAATCTCTTAGTTATGAACTTACCTGCATCTTATTTAAATATCAGCTTTGTTTATGGTTATAAAAACAAAAAATATGTACAAGAAATTAAGATATGTGTTAAAAGTCTAATTCTGAGCAGAGTGCAGACTAATAGGCGAGTAATAACACTATCAGAGTCACAACCAGCTCCCTGTGCATGGATGTCCAACAGCTTCGGCAACATATTCACACTGAATTAATAGACAAAAATCCTAACATGAAAAGTAGTGTCAAACAAACAACCAAACAAACAAGGTGAAAATAACCTGGGTTCACTTGATTTCCTAATTTTGAGTCTAATTCCCTAGGTTTTAAGTCCCTCTAATTATTGTAAATGTTAATATTGATATATCATTTGCAATTATTTGTTTTATATTTATTACATGAAGAAACAACAGCAAATTTTCACTTTCAATGTTGTAAATCCAGTTCATCAAAATGATACTGTCAAAGGCATTTAAATACAGTATCAGGTGTCCAGAGCATTTCTAAAAGCAGTATGCAGGATCCCTATGATTTGAGTACCGTAAGTCTCCAGACTTTTGCTTTTTTAAATTTACATACTTTCCTACCTTTACTTTTTTTACCCTTACCTTTTTTAACTTTGCTTTTTACATATTTTGCTTAATTAATTTTCACTGCACTTCTAACTACAGGAACTATTATTCTCAGTTTACATGAAGAAACTAAGCCTCAGAGGGCTTAAACAATTGCTGAAAGACCTTGCTTGGCTTTTCTCACCTTAATGTATTTCTATCCCCCCACATCACAGTGTCACACATCATTTAAAGATAACAGATTTAAATATCTATGTAAGGATATCAGGTGGAAGATAAGTCCAATTAGTTCCAACATCAGATCAATAAGAACATGATTAAATCCAGAGCTTCACACATTATAACTCATCCCAGTTGGCCATTTTTACAAAGGCATGAGCATCTCCCATGCTGGAGGACATTGAAAAGGGCAGGTTTGTAGAGATCAGAGAAAATCTATGCACACTATGAGAAAAAGACCTAAAATGAATTCTCTGCTGATTGTGGATCACTTGAACTCATCTTTATATATCAAAAAATATATAATAGCTTATCTCATTTGCTAACTAAACTGTTGAGCATTAGTGCGTCTAAATAGGGTGCTGATTGCTTGGGTGACACAAATGTGTATGTAATATGATCCCTGTTCCTCAGGGTTTACTTACTAGGAGTTGGGCTAAGAGTGATGTTGGCATACTATAGCCAGCTCAGAGGTATTGGCCACTGGTCCACAGTGGTATGAGTTAAATGGAGAGTAAGAATTTAGAAACTCTCATAGCAATTTAACATCATTACATGATCCAAACCCACGGCAAATAGACTACGTGCAGTGAGCAGATGAACTAGTGCAAGAGCCAGTAACAGACTAACTATACACAGTAGAACCTTGTTACATGATGTTATAATTTAACATTAATATGTCCACTGTAAACCAGATGCATTTTAAATCCAAAAATCTATTTTTGATCAAAAAATAATTTAAACAGGATGACAGCTAAAGTGGGGTAGGTTAGGAGGTAGAGGGATTGAGCAAAAAGGAAAAAGGGCTCATGAACATGGACAAAGTGCAGTGACTGTGGGAGGTAGTATAAAGGGAACAAATGCTAATAGAAAAAATATAATAAAAAAGAAAAAATGGTCTACAGAATAAATTTTGAAATTGGCTACTGATAAACAGTTGAAGATAAGATTTAAAATACAGTGTTACTTGATTTGTTTTTTTTTTAATAAAAGTTTAAAATGACCATCCTGAGATTACTAAAATTGCTTTACAATTTCTTCTTCCATTACTATCTTCCTTATATTGGAGACTGACTTCTTCTCTACCAAGAGTGTTATTAACATAAAAACAGAAGCAGTCTAGATAGATGTTATCCTATGTGAGTAGTGCTATCTTCAATCTAACCTGGATATATTACCTAAAAACTTAATCAGTAAACTCACTTATTACATTAAAACCTTTAAATATTGATATTACAGTTCCTGGTCAAAATCTGAGAATTGGCATTTAATGTGCATAATCACTTGTAGGAGACAATTCTGTGCTGTGGGGGCCCAACCCCCAGTGGCAAACATTTACTGCAAAGTAACATCCTAAAAACCATGCTAAACCTTCCAAGGACCAGTGTAACTGGTTCAACCACTTTTGCCTTTTCATTTGCAAATATCCCTCTTCTGTGATGTGATTACTTGCATGCTCTCCTTTGTTTTCCATATAAGGTAACTACCTAAAGAGAGCCTGTGCATAGTTAATGAGGACCTTCATGTAAAGTGCCCAATAAGACAATAATGGCTCATTGAAACAACCTGTCCACACATGCACAACGGAATACAGCATGTACTAGACAGAGTGACCCTCAGTTAACCAGCTGGAGGGAAGGACCCACCAAAAAAAGACCCAACAAAAATCAAAACCCAAAGACATACAGAGAGCAAATATAAATGACAGCCCAAGACCAGAGAACTAAGGAGACTGAGAAGCTGCACCACTGAATCTCACAGGTCTTCTACCACAGAAGTTCACACCATAAACCCAGGGAATAAGAACAGATCAATTTAAGAAACAGAAGCTAACAAAAAGTGTCCCACAAACGATGGGAAGACAAAGAAACAATCCCCAAATGTAAGGAAAGTATGAAGCCTCAAAGAAAATGTGAAATAAAATATAGGCAAGTCAACTATCAGATATTGAATTCAAAGCAATGGTTATCAGGAAGCTCAATGAGCTCACAATGAATTACCAAAAACTACAGGGAAACTACAATGAACTCACTGCAAACTATATCAACATGAAAAAGGAAAGAGAAACTATCAACAAGAGCCAAGAGGAAATGAAGAATACAATTTCTGAACTGAAGAACACAGTAGAAGGAATCAAAAGCAGGATTGATGAAGCAGAAGATCGGATCAGCCAGCTGAAGGACAAGGTAGAAAAAACACCCAGAAAGAGCAAGAAAAGGAAAAGAGGCTCAGAAAGAATGAAGAGGGGTTAAGGGAAATACAGGACAACAGGAAATATAATAATATCCATATAATAGGGTTACCAGAAGGAGAAGAATTGCAACGGATAGAAAACATGTTTGAAAAAGTAATGATGGCAAACTTCCCTAATTTGATCAGAGAAAAAGTCACACAAATCCAGGAAACACAGAGAGTCCCAATCAAGAGGAACCCAAAGAGGCCCACCTTAAGACACATCATAATTAAAATGGCAAAATTCCAAGACAGAGAATCTTAAAGGCAGCAAGAAAAAAAAACAGAAAGTAAGATAAAAGGAAACCCCGGTAAGACTAGCAGCTGACTTGTCAGTGGAAAGGCTCCACGCCAGAAGGGAATGGCAAGAAATATTCCAAGTAATGAGAACCAGAGGCCTGCAACCAAGGCTACTTTACCCAGCAAGGCTCTCAATTAAAATGGAAGGCCAAATAAGGAGCTTCCCAGACAAAAGAAACCTCAAAAAAAATAGCTCCATCAAACCATCTCTGCAAGAGATGCTAAAGGATCTGCTTAAAAAGAGGAAGAAAAACAATGAGAGTAAGAGGAACACAGGTACAAAAAAATGCCAATGAATAAGTACCTATTGATAATAACCTTAAACATAAATGGATTAAATGCCCCAATCAAAAGACATAGAAGAGGTGAATGGATAAGAAATCATGACCCATACATATGCTGCCTATAAGAGACTCACCTCAGGACAAAAGACCTACATAGACTGAAAGTGAAGGGCTAGAAACGAACATTCCAACCAAATGGACATGGAAAAGAAGCCAGGGTAGCAGTACTCATGTAAGACAAAACAGACTTCCAAAAAAGGGCCATAAAGAGAGACCCAGAAGGTCACTTCATAATACTCAAGGGAAGAATCCATCAAGAAGACATAAACACTGTAAATACATATGCACCCAACATAGGAACACCCAAATACACAAAGAAAATCTTGGAGGACTTCAAGAAAGATATTGACAGCAAATCAATTATAGTGGGGGATTTTAACACCCCATTGTCAAAAATGGACAGATCTTCCAAACAAAATATCAACAAAGATATTGAGGCATTGAACAATGTCCTAGATCAAATGGACTTAATGATGTATAGAGAGCCTTTCATCCCAAAGAAGCAAAATACACATCTTTTCAAATGCACATGGAACATTCTCAAAGACAGACCACATGATAGGACACAAAACAAGCCTCAACAAATTCAAATTGAAATCATATCAAGCATTTTCTCTGATCACAAGGGACTGAAACTAGAAACCAACCTCAAGGGAAAAAAACCCCAAACATTCAAACTCATGGAGACTGAATCGCATGCTATTAAGCAATGAATGGGTTAAGAATGAGATTAAGGAAGAAATCAAAAATTTTCTGGAAACAAATGAAAATGAAATCACAACAATCCAAAACTTATGGGATACAGTGAAGGCAGTCTTGAGAAGGACGTTCATAGTGATATAGACCTACCTATAAAGATAGAAACTTTTCAAAATCAACCCAACCCTACACCTACAAGAAATTGAGGAACAACAACAAAGACAGCCCAGAGCAAGTAGAAGGAAGGAAATAACCAAGATCAGAGCAGAATTAATGTCATGGGGACTAAAAGCACAATTCTAAGAATCAATAAATCCAGAAGCTCATTCTTTTAAAGGATAAACAAAATCTATAAGCCTTTAAGTAGGCTCATCACAAAAAAAAGAGAGGACCCAAATAAACACAATCAGAAATGAAAGAGAAGACATTACAACTGATACCACAGAAATACAAAGGATTGTAAGAAATTACTGCACAGAACTGTATGCCAAGAAATTTGAAAACCTAGGTGAAATAAACAAATTTCAAGAAAAATATAATCTTCCAAAACTCAATGAAGAAGAAGCAGAAACTCTGAACATACCAATAACAGCTGATGAAATTGAAACAGTAATCAAAAAACTCCTGACACACAAAAGCCCTGGACCAGACGGTTTCACAAGGGAATTTTACAAAATATTTAAGGAAGAGCTAACTCTCGTTCTCCACATATTATTCCAGAAAATTCAAGAAGATGGAAGACACCCAAACTCTTTTTATGAAGTCAGAATCATCCCAATCCCCAAAACAGGTAAAGACATAACAAAGAAAGAAAACTTTAGGCCAATATCGCTGATGAACATAGACACTAAAATCCTCAACAAAATACTGACAAACTGCATCCAGCAATATGTTAAAAAGATCATACATCATGATCAAGTGGGATTCATCCCAGGGATGCAAGGACAGTACAATATTCTCAAATGAATAAATGTAGTACATCACATAAACAAAATGAAAGACAAATATCATGTGATCAAATCAATAGATGCAGAAAAAGCATTTGATTAGGTACAGTGCCCATTTATGATATAAACACTTAGCAAAGTGGGAATAGAGGGAGCATTCCTCAACGTAATAAAGGCCATATATGAGAGAAATACAGCTAACCTCATACTCAATGGGCAAAACTCAGAGCTTTCCCACTAAGATCAGGAACTAGACAAGGATGTCCGCTTTCAACACTCCTATTCAACTTACTATTGGAAGTCCTTGCCACAGCAATCAGACAAGAAAAAGAAACAAAAGGCATCCAAACTGAAAAGGAGGAAGTAAAACTGGCATTGTTTGAAGATGACTTGATAGTGTACATAGAAAACCCTATAGACTCAGCCAAAAAACTACTTGACCTAATACGTGAATTTGGCAAAACAGTGCGATACAAAATCAATATTCAGAAATCAAAGGCATTTTTGTACACCAACAATGAAATATCAGAAACAGAAATCAGGGGAAAAAAACCATTTAATATCGCGACAAGAAAAATAAAGTACCTAGGAATAAACCTCACCAAGGAGGTAAAAGACCTGTACTCAGAAAACTATACAACACTGAAGAAAGAAATTGAGGAAGACAGAAACAAATGGAAGTGTGTACCATGTTCATGGATTGGAAGAATTAATATTATCAAAATGGCCACTCTACCCAAAGCAATTTATAGATTCAGTGTACTCCCTATTAAAGTACTAATGACATATTTCACAGATATAGAAGCAACATTTCGGAAATGTATGTAGAACCATAAATGACCCTGAAAAGCTGCAGCAATTTTGAGAAAGAAGAACAAAGCAGGAGGGATCACAATACCTGATATCAAACTGTATTACAATGCCACTGTAATCAAAACAGCCTGGTACTGGCATAAGAACACATACATCAATGGAACAGAATAGAAAGCCCAGAAATAAACCCAAGTCTCTATGGTCACTTATTATTTGACAAAGAGGGAAGAACCATAAAATGTAGTAAAACTAGCCTCTTCAACAAATGTTGTTGGGAGATCTGGACAGCTACATGCAAAAAAATGAAACTTGATTACCAACTTACACCATACACAAAAATAAATTCAAGGTAGATAAAAGACTTAAATATAAGTTGTGATACCATTAAAGTCCTAGAGGAAAACATCGGCAGGAAAATCTCAGACATTCTAAACAGCAACATCATTATGGATACATCCTCTAAAGCAAGGGACATAAAGGAAAGGATAAACAAATGGGACCTCATCAAATTAAAAAGCTTCTGCATGGCTAAAGAAAACAGTAGTAAAATGAAAAGAAAGCCAACTATATGGCAAAACATATTTGCCAATGATACCTGGGACAAGGCTTTGATACCCAAAATATATAAGGTACTCACACAACTCCACTCCATGAAGACAAAAAAAAAAAAAAAGGGCAAAGTACCTGAACAGACACTTCTCCAAGGGGAACATACAGAGGGCCTAGAGACATAAAAGGATGCTCAGCATCACTAGTCATCAGAGAGATGCAAATTAAAACCACCATTGATACCATCTCACACCCATCAGAATGGCCATCATAAATAAATCAACAAACACGTGGTGGAGATGATGTGGAGAAAATCGAACCCTAGTGCACTGTTGATAGGAATGCAGACTGGTGTAACTACAGTGGAAAACAGTATGGAATTTCCTCAGAAAACTAAAAATGGAACTGCTTTTTGACCCAGCAATCCACTGATGGGATTATATCCTGAGCCCTGAAACACCAATCCAAAAGAACCTATGCAACCCCCATGTTCATGGCAGCACAATTTACAATAACAAAGAAAAATGTGCTTATCCATCTTTCTTTTAGGTAGTGTGTATATTACCAGTATATGGATATACATGGGGGGATAAAGACATTATTGAACTATTCAAGATGAAATTATACCAGTGAGATCTGTGACAGTGATATGTAAGAAGCAGTTGATATATGTATAAGATATTGAGAAAGATATCTTAAAGTGAAAGAAGGAAAGAAGGTAGATTTTATACTTAAACATAGTGATTAAAGCAGGCTCTACCTCTTATCAGTTGTGCCTTTGGACAAGTATTTTGTTTAAGAATCAATTTTCTGGGGTTAATAATTATAACATTGTATGCTTATCATATGAATTATGTACATAAAACATCTAGGACAAAGCCTAACATAGAATGATTTGATTAGTTGATCATCAAATATATGTAGGGGAGGCGAACCTCTGGGATCCTTGGAACTTTTATAGATCTTCCCCAGATCTAAGCAGGAGGAAGCCGACTCTTTTACACAGATTAGCACCCCCGCCATGCACACTCAATCTCAGGAGATGGAGCCATAAACAGTGAATTGTTTGGTACATTGAGACAGGTAGCCTGATGCCAGTTACATACATCTGACATTAACCTATACCTGGACCACACGCAAGTGGACCCAGAACCAACACAGCCGGTGGTATGCTTCAGATCACACCAGAGTCTGACCCAACTAGTCTCACAAGCAGCAGACCCAAAGTAAGAGTCTGTCGGACAACAGGTCTTGCTGGGAACATCTGTGCCTTGGGACACACCCCCAGAGCAGCCAACTCATACATGATGATCAAGGTTTATCCTTAGAGTCACCCAGCCTGAATGGTTAACTCCATTCATGAAAAAAACAACATTTAAGACTCAACTATTACAGGAGGGTGCACATAACCCACAAGAAACATTCTTGGAGAACTCAGCTCAGGTGATATGAAAAATTGTGCCATTGACCCCAACAAGACACCTTTATCACAACCATCATGATAAATTTGGAAGTCATAGCAGATCTACCTAATAAACACAGATGAAATACACAAAGAAATATGCCCCAAATATAAGAACAGGAGAAATCCCAGGTAAAGAATTAAATGAAATGGAAGCACCCAAGATACCAGATGCAGAGTTTAAAACAATGGTTATAAGGATGTTGAAGGACTTTAGGAGAAGAATGAATGATGTCAGTGAAAACTTAAACAAAGAGATAGTAAGTGTTAAAGAGGACATAAAACCCTAAAAAAGAACCAGTCAGACATGAAGAATATAATATCTAAAGTGAAGAATACATTAGAAGAAATGGATAGCAGGTTAAATGAAGCAGAGGATTCAATCAGTGATTTAAAGGACAAGATAACAGCAATCACCAAAGGAGAGCATCGAAAAGAAAAAAAATATTTTTTAATAGGAGAGTCTAAGGGGCCTCTGGAAAACATTGAGCATAAAAAACATCTGCATTACAAAGTTCTCTCCTCCTTCCCAGAAGAAGAAGAGAGTAAGCCCAGGAAGAAGGACCTGTGTGGTGATTGTGAAGGGAGGGTGGTAGGTGGAGGTGGAAGAGGGTACAGGGAGGATAAATGGTAATGGAGAAAACACAATACAAATTAAAATTTTAAAAAGTAATTGTTGATAGATGTTTAAAAAAACAGATAAAAAAGGTTGAAAACTTCTCTAACCTGGTGAAGGAAAATGTCACAGAAGTTCATGAAGCACAAAGAGTCCCAGTCAAGATGAACCCAAAGAGGCCCATGGCAAGACACATCATAATTAAAATGGCAAAGGTGGTAGACAAATAGAGAATCTTAAAAGCAGCAAGAAAAAGAGAGCTATGTACAAGAAAGTTCCCATAAGGTCATGAGCTGATTTCTCAACAGAAACACTTCAGGCCAGAAAGGATTGGCATCAGTAATTCAAAGTGATGAAAAGCAAGGGCCTACAACTAAGACACTGTATCCAGCAAGGCTATCATTTAAAATAGAAAGCAACACAACAGTTAGGAGTGCAAAAGTGCTTTGATTGCCAAGGCAGGATAACTGTGAAAGTGAGAAATCATTTGCTGTCTAGGACATGCTTCAGCTCTGGGAGTAAAGTCTCAAAAATAATCAATTTATTAATTAATTAAGTAAGTAAGCAAATTGCAGTCAAAATAAAGAGCTTCCAAGGCAAAAGAAAAAAATCTTAAAGGTGTTCATTATCCCACCAAACCAGTATTGCAAAAAAATGTTAAAAGGCTTGATTTAAAAAGAAAAAAGAAAAAATATATATAGAGAGAAGAACATAGGCATAAAGATTAAATGGCAATAAATAAGTACCTATAAATAATAACCTTAAATATAAAAAGATTAAAGGTTCCAATCAATAGACCTGGGTAGCTTAATGAATGAGAAACCATGACCCATGTACATGTTGCCTACAAGAGACCCATCACAGAACAAAAGATTCACACAGGCTAAAAGTAAAGGAGTGGAAGAAAATATTCCATGAAAATAGAAGCAAAAAAAAAAAAACTGGGTTAGCAATACTTATATCGGAAAAAATAGACTTCAAAACAAAGGCCATAAAATGAGACCAAAAAGGTCACTATACAATATTAAATAAATCAATCCAACAAGAGGATATAACCCTTGTAAACATATATGCACTGATATAGGAGCGCCTAAATATATACAGAAAATCTTGATGGACATTAAGGGAAAGATGGACAGCAATACAATCATAGTGGGGGATTTTAACACCCCACTGACATCAATGGATAGATCTTTCAGACAAAAGAATCAACAAGGCAACAGCGGCCTTAAATAAAACATATCAGATGGATTTTATTGATACTTACAAAACACTACATCCAAATAAAAGCAGAACATACATTCTTCTCAGGTGTATATGGAATGTTCTCAAAAATAGATAACATGTTAGTACCCAAAATAAGTCAATAACTTCAAGAAGACTGAAATCATACCAAGAATCTTCTCCAATCACAAAGGTATAAAACTAAAAATCAATTAAAATAAAAAAACATTCAAACACATGGAGGTTAAATAACAAGTTATTAAATAATGAATGAGTTAACAATAAGATCAAGGAAGAAATCAAAAGTTACCTGGAGACAAGTGAAAAGGAACACACAACAACCCAAAATCTGTAAGACAAGTGAAAGCAGTCCTGAGAGGGAAGTTCATAGCATTACAGGTCTGCTTCAAGAACCAAGAAGAATCACAAATAAACATCTAACCCTATACCTTAAAGAATAAGAAAAAGAGCAATAAAGCCCAGAGTGAGTAGAAAAAAGGAAAAAAAATAAAGATTAGAGTTGAAATAAATGACATAAAGACTAAAAAACTACAAAGATGGATGAATTCAAGAGGTGGTTCTTTGAAAAGATAAACAAGATTGACAAAATTTTAACCAGACTCATCAAGAGAAAAAAAAGAGAGATGATTCAAATAAATAAAATCAGAAATGAAGGAGGAGAAGTAGTATTTCTGTGATGCCACAGAAATAGAAATAATGGGAGGAAATACTATGAAGAAATATGAGGTCTGTTCAGAAAGTATCCAGCCATGTAATATAAAAAAAAGTGTGTGTGTATATATATACTGAAGAAGATACAAGATACAAGAAACATTGTACATAGGGTAATGACATATCAGTCACCTTAAAAGTAAGCACCTTGGGACCTCACACAGTTCTCCCAATTGCCATCAGTTGTCCCATCATATTTTCCTGAATTTCATCAATGGTCTGAAATCTCTTCCCTTTCAAAGGTGATTTTAGTATTGGTAAAAGCCAGAAGTCACACAGTGCCAAATCTGGGCTATAGAGGGACTGAGTCACCTGGGTGATTAGATGTTTTGCCAAAAAACTCTCTACAAGATGTGATGCATGAGCAGGCACACTGTTGTGATGAAGATGCCCATCGCCACTTGCCCATACCTGTGTTCTTCTGAATTATTGAAATAGTTTCTGTGGAGGAATGTTTAAGCTTAATACAAAATTTGAGGCAGATTCATTGCTCTATTCACTCAGTCATGTTGAATGCCATAGCCACACACAACACATGCTTACTCAACAGCATCTACTGCCCCCACTGACTAGTACAGTGAAGTCATCATTATTCACAGATGCACAATCCAGTCCACTCTCCTTGGCTGCCAGCTTACATCGATGTCATGCAAATCACTCTTATCATATTAATAATGGCTGGACTTTTTCTGACATACCTCATATATGCCAATGCTGGACAAGCTGAGTAAAATGGATAAATTCCTAGAAACTTACACTCTTTTAAAACTGAATCAGGAAGAATCAGAAAATCTGAATAGACTAATTATAACTAATGAAATAGAAGCAGTAATCAAAAAACTCCCAGCAAACAGCAGTTATGGATCAGTAAATGAAAGTTGTGAAACCATTAAACTCCTAGAAGAAAACACAGGCAGTAAAAGTTCAGACATTTCTCATAGCAATACTTTTGCCAATATATCTCCTTGACAAGAGAAAGAAAGGGGGAAAAACCACATAAGACTACATCAAACTAAAAATCTTTGCATATCAAAAGAAACCATCAACAAAATGAAAAGGGAACACACTGAATGGGAGAACTTCTTTGCCAATGATAAATCTTATAAGGGGTTAATTTCCAAATATATAAAGAACTTACACAGCTCAACACCAAAATAAAAAACAATCCAATTAACAAATGGGTAAAGTGGTATTGCTGGGTCAAAGGGCAGTTCCATTTTTAGTTTTCTGAGGAAATTCCATACTGTTTTCCACAGTGGCTGCACCAGTCTGCATTCCTACCAACAGTGCACTAGGGTTTCCTTTTCTCCACATCCTCTCCAACTTTGTTTGTTGAGTTGTTTATGATGGCCATTCTGACTGGTGTGAAGTGGTATCTCACTATGGTTTTAATTTGCATCTATCTAATGGATAGTGATGCTGAGCATCCTTTTATGTCTCCAGGCCCTCTGTATGTTCCCCTTGGAGTAGTGTCTGTTCAGGTCCTTGGCCCATTTTTTAATTGTTTTCTTTTTTTTTTTTTTGTCTTCCTGGAGTGGAGTTGTATGAGTTCTTTATATATTTTGGAGATCAAATCTTTGTTTGAGGTATCATTGGCAAATATGTTTTCCCATACAGTTGGTTTCCTTTTCATTTTACTACTTTTTTCTTTAGCCATGCAGAAGTTTGTTTTTTTTTTTTTTAAATTTGATGAGGTCCCATTTATTTATCCTTTCCTTTATGTCCCCAATGTTCGTAGCAGGACAGTTTACAATGGTCAAGTGCTGGAAGCAACCTAAATGCCCACCAGTAAATGAGTGGATAAAAAAATGGTGCATTTACATAATGGAATACTATGCAGCAGAAAGAAAGAAGGAACAACTACCTTTTGTGACAGCATGGATGAAACTGGAGAGCAAATGGTAAGTGGAATAAGCCAGGCAGTGAAAAACAAATACCATATGATTTCACCTATAAGTGGAACCTCATCAACCAAACAAATAAGAATGCAAAATATAACTGGAGACATTGAAATAAAGAACAAACTGACAGTAACCAGAAGGGAGGGGAGACAGGGATAATGGGGGAAAACAGGGGGAGCTCCATCAAGGAACGTGCATAAAGGACATGTGGCAAAACCAAAGGGCGCAGGGTTGAGGGTGGGAGGGAGGATAGGTGGGGCGGGGGGTTGTGGTGGGGTGAAAATGGAGCCAACTATACTTGAAGAACAATAAAATAAATTGGCAAAGTACTTGAATATACACTTTTCCAAAGAGGACATACAGATGAACAAGAGACAAATGAAAAAACGTTCAATCTCAGTAATCATCAGAGAGATGCAAATGAAAACCAGAATGAGAAATCACCTCATTCCTGTCAGAATGGCTATCATTAATAATTCAACAAACAACAAGTCTGCCAAGGATGTGGAGAAAAGAGAATCCTTGTGCAGTGTCAGTAAAAATGCAGACTGGGACTGCCTTTTGACCCACTAATCCCATTTCTGGGAATATATCTAAAGAAATCTGAAACATTAATTCAAAAGAATATACATATGCTGGGTTTGTTGCAACATTATTTACAATAGTCAAGATCTTAGAAACATCCCATGTTCCCATCAGTAGATGATTACATAAAAAGTGTGGTACATTTACTCAATGGAATAATACTTAGCTATAGAAAAGAAGGAAACCTTACCTTTTGAGACAGCATGGATGGACCTGGAGATTATTATGCTAAGAGAAATAGGTCTTTCAGAGAAAAACTAATACCATATGATCTCATTTATATGTGAAATCTAATGAGCAAAATAAAGTGACAAACAAAATGTAAATAGAAGCCTGGATACAGAGAACAGAATGACAGCTGTCACAGGAGAGGTATGTTGGGAGACTGGAAGAAAGAAGGCAAAGGAATTAAACTAACAGACACACACAGAGACAAAGACAACACTGTTGCAATAGCCAGAGAGAAAAGGGTGTGGGGGTAGGAGGATGAAGGCAAAGGTGGGATAAATGAAGATGGAAAGAGACTGCTTTGGGCAATGGACATAGAATGCAGTATGCAGATATCTTGTTGAGTTGTACAATTGAAACCTGCATGGCTTTGTGAACCTATGTCATGCCAATAAATTCAATTATAAAAATATATGTGGGGAAATAACTAATTCTAAACAAGATGGGCTTTCAGGTTTCGAGGTGACATAACTAGGACAAATGCTATAAAGGTGGAGATTGAAGCATATGAGCACATATGGGGGCAGACAGTTTTTATGCTAACCATGAACATGAGTATCCATCAAAGGCTGCAATGACATTCACAGGTATTTTATTTAAGAATCAGCATAATAAGTCACATCTCTGCACTGCCGTCCACCTATGGTGACTTCCAAGAAGTAAACAAAGCTTCCAAATAAGCTTAACTTAGACTTTCTCTAGAGACTTATGTACTAAGAAAACCTGGTGGGGCATCTCATGAGAAGGAAGAAAGAGCTCACATTTTGCATTTAGATACAATCTGTGATAATGAGGCCAAGGTTACACATTCTATTCATATAGTTCTCACTGCATTTCCTGGCTATGTGAGGAACCTGTAACCTTGCCAAGTATCTAGTCATTGCTAGGAAACTGATCTGGGTTGGATAAGAGGAGCTAATAAGCATAAATCTATACCCCTCCTGGAAAAGCAGTCAGTGCACACAATGTGCTGACAGCGAGTCAATTTCTTCAGTGGTATTTATGAAGACTGCAAGCCTCTGAGAGCTAAGATTCCATTTAATGCTGTTTACAACGTTGTTTTTATGTAATATTTTAAATAAATAATATAGTTCCTATGTTTCACCTAGAATGTAATAATAACACTGTGGCTTTTCCCCAGGATGTTTTCACAAGGTCAGGATTACCAATAGTTAATAAAGAAATTGCTTAAAAATGATTAAAATGATTAACTCCAAATAGATGATTTTGGTATCTTGTGAAGTATTAGACTAGACTGTGTGCCCTAGATAATGGAATGGCTTAATTTAGCATGCAGTTCACTGCTTAAATATCCATGCAGGTCTTCGGCATTTCAATACCAAAGTGTCATTTATACACAAGAATAAATGTCTCTTTAAATAAAAAGCTAACCTGAGAAGGGAGAGGAGGCCCATGATTTTTGCTTGCTTTCCAAAGTCAAAGACGACACATTTCTATAGCTTGGTCAAAATCATAGTGAACAAAACAGAATGTTATTCAGCATTTCAAATCTAATGACTCACATTTTCCCACACTTCTGTTGCCCTCTTCTCCAACAGAAAATAATTGTTAGCAAGTTAAAAAATGACTTACTAAATTACTATAGCACATTGGGAGAATGATTGATGAGAGATTTGTGTATTAGAACAATGTTTGGTAATGATATCTCCTTTTTATTAGCCTTCTTTAGTCATAGTGCTCATCTGAAATAATAGTGCAAAGGCAACAACATGGACACTCCTCAATTTATAAATGATTCCAGTGAAAATATACAAATAAATTAATAAAATTGCTATCTTGCTTCCTCTACCTATAATATCAGTGATTTTCAACTTTTTTCATCTCATGGATTACATAAACTAATTGCTAAAACTCTGTGGCACAGCAAAAATATACACTTTTTGCCAATCTGACAAAAATAGGTATACTTTTGATTTATTCACACCAAATGACTATTGTTGTGTTGGCTGTTGTTATCATATTTTATTTGACAATCTAAGAGAAAAGAGGTCAGTGCCACTGACTAAATAATCAGGTATTGCATGATTTAAGCATTCTTGTGGCACACTGGTTGAAAATCCTGCATAATACCATCACCATGATACATACTCATCCCCAACTGATTTCAACTGAAACTTAGTTTATTAAAAAACAGCATAGAGCTTCAATTAACTGCGTTCATTCATTTATTCAAAAAAAAATCTTGAGCACCTGCTTATCTCCAGGAACTGTAACAATGCTAAGTAAACAGTATGATTTGTCTCCTACCCTCATGAATTAAGTTGCTTTCTTTTTATAGCTTCCATAAATTGCCATTTAATTTGCAGGCATAAATGCACTTAATTAGAGTATTAGGGAAGAATTGACTGTAAGTGTGATAATCATTATTAGATAAAAGGCAAAACTCCTTTTATTTATCACAAAATAATCTACTTTGTGCCTTGAAAACAAGCAAATATATTATGTCTAAATAAATTGAAGGGCAAAGATTAATAGCTATCTGACTACAGTGATTAATATGGTCAGGCAAATTGGAATAGTTAAAAAATTAAAACCTGACTTTCTATTCACCAACACATTGCTTCTGACTAGATTACTTAATCACTTTCCCTACCACCTTCCACAAAGACAAACCAAAGTTCATGGAACCACTCAGTGATTATATTTTTGGTTATTTCTTTTGTAATCAAAATGCTTTTTAAAACTATTTTAAAATAATAAAATCAAAAATAACAGGAAGAAAGCTGAGGTGGTTTCTTTAGCATGGCAGAAAAAGACAAAGTGTAATATATTTCCATGTCTTTTCTAAATCATTTCAACTTTGCAAAGAGTCTCTATAGTCTGTAGCACTAAGATTGAAAGCCAAAGCCACCAAGAAGGAAATCATCATCATAGTAATAATTTGCTAAATTTGAACTACATACATAGGCAGCCACTCAACATCTATTATTTTACACAAGAAGAACAATCCAGAAAAATGCTAAAGATGTAACACATGTTTGAAGTCACAAGACTAATAACATTCATGAAGGAACCCCCGATACTGAACAATTGGTCTGATGTTTGTAGAATATTTCCACTGATGACCTATCTTAGGAAATGGTTTCCTCTCACATGAGCCAAGATATTCATTTCTGATTAAATGGTATATGTAATCTTTGAAGAATAATGTTGATTAAAATATTAACTACAAATACCATTATTTACTTTGATTTTAATTATACAGAACTCAGAATGAATATAACATATAGAAAGGTACACACATACCATTGATCCATCGAGCTTCTGGATCATGAAGCACAAAGTCTTTCCTGAAAAGGTCTTCTAAAGACAATCGGGTTTCTGATGAATTTGTTAGTTCATCTAAAATGAAAATAAATATTATATTAGGCATGTATTTCATGTTGAATTTTTAAAACTGATGAATCACAAAAGTTGAAATATTTAGCTTCAAAAATATGTTAAGTAGATGAGAACACAAAGTGATCATTTAAACATGGGTTTTGGCATTTGAATTCTGCCTGTTTCATAATACTTTTCAAACATTAAATTTTTTTACATTAAAATCGTCTTGATGTAGTACAAATTTAATAGATTGATACCTGGTTACATATTGATGAATATGTGAAAGCACTTAAAAATCCCTTTTGCATATTGTGTTCCCAAGGGCATAATTTTCACGGTTTTATCATAATTCAGGAAATTACTTTTAAAAATCACTTTGACATATTCTCTTTAACAATAAACTCACATTGTAAATATCAAATGTGAGAGAATTGAGGACTCTGAATACATACAAACAAGAAAACTTCCAATCTCAGGAGAAAGTTCACCAAATTAATAGAATAAATACCAGTTCCACCTAATACCAGCCAATAAATAAGTCAATTTAAAGGCTGAAAATATAAAAATGCAAATAATGCAATACCAGAAAATTCATGAAGAGCACATATTTGTCTTATCTCTGACATAAAAACTAGGTGTACTCCCTTTTTAATTCTAAAATCTAGAATATGGAAAGAAAATACTCTTTAAGTATCAAAAGTAGGCATAACAAACAGTTTTAGACAGCAAGAAGCTATGGACAGGTTAGCAATACTTCATTTTCTTTGGAAAATAATAGCATTGTTTATTTACTGTACAAAATCTTTGTTACCTTCAGTTTTGACCTTCACTCTGATTGAAAATAAAATGTCAAAGGTGCACACTAACCTCATTAGGAACTGTTTTTTTAAAGCTCAGCATGTATTACAGCAAGCACTTTGTTTCTTTCAGCTTAAGAGCTGGGCCAAAGAATCAAATGAAATTTCTTTTAACATCAATCAACCATGTATGTAACCCACAAATTAATTGCTAAGGATCAAATAAAAATGTTACTAGTAGATATAGTGCAAATCGTTTTGATTCCAAGCCTAGTAAAAGACCTTGTGATCATTTATAGGTTTGTAAAACAAAATGCTCCATTTGACAGTCTGACACACCAAAATTTGTACTTTCTTCATTCACTGAACAAATACCAGAACACTTAATTTTCAAGATATTAAGTGAAGTACTATAAAGTGCTGGAAACATATTTATGTCCGCTTTTAGGGGTCCACACTTGTAAAGTGTGGGAGAGTATGACAGATGTCAGAATAGGGATACAGAGTGCTGGATGAGTTCAAAGAAAGGGAGGGAAATATGTTGGGAAAGCAATTTAAAAAAGCACTAGATAAAAATAAAATGACTAACTTTCATCTACTGCTGTTAGCTATAAAAACTAGTACACACACTTTGGAAGACAGTTTGACAGTTTGTTACAAAAGCAGACATAAAAGCCAGCAATTGCACTCCTTAGTATTTACCTAAATGAGTTGAAAACTTATGGCCACATATAAACCTGCACACAGATATTTAGATCAGCTTTATTCATAATTGTCAACATTTAGAAGCAAACAAGATGTCCTTCAATAAGTGAATGGGTAAACTGGTATATTCAAACAATGCAATGTTATGCAGTAATAAGAAATGAGCTATCAACCACAAAAAGACATGGAACAACCTTAAATGCATATTACAAAATGAAAGAAACCAATTTGGAAAAATATATGCAGTATATGACTTCAATTATATGACATGCTGTACAAGGCAAACTCTAAAACATTAACAACAGCAGTGATTGTAATATAACACGTGGCAGGAAAAACACATTTTTCCAAATCCACTGAAAATATAACAGCAAGAATGAACTCTAATGTGAGGTACGGATCTTGGCAGATAATGATGTGTCAGTGCAGTTTCTTTGATTGGAACAAACATGTAACTCTGGTTTGGGACATCAGTAGGGTGGGATGTCTTGCCTTGTGTAAGGGCTAGGGGTGAATGGAAAATCTCTATCTTCAGCTCAATTTTTCTGTGAACCTAAACTTTTCTAGAATATAAAGTCTATGATTTTGTTAAAGTTAAATGGCCTGGACATTACACGTTTCAAAAGAAAGAAAATGGGAATTGTAGGGACAAGAGAAGAAACATTTTAGATAATATAATGAGTAATTGATATTTAACAAACAAAAAAGACTTGATTCTAGAATTCATTTTTCTGTCATAGTAGTTCGGGATTTTAATCAAAAGAGCTAATTTTATTAGAGTTTCAGAAATATAGTTATTCTATGAGGTATCTTAATAAAAGCAGATTTTGGTATAGACAAGTTTCAAAATTTTATGTTTCCTGAGATTATATGTAATGTGTCATCATTTTGTCTAATCCAACCCTTTCAACTCCTAGAGAATTATAATTCACCATGTCTACTTGAAATAGATTCATTTATATACACAAAAGTGAGAGGTAAGAGTATAACTTTATTTCAGGGGGATGTATTATGTTAACACAATCTATTACACAAATTATCCTTGCCTACTGAAATTAAAAATCAACTTTATGTATTATATATAAATATCCCTTATATACATATATCTGTTTCTCTTTCAAAAATTTTTCCTATATCCAGGTAAATTCCACATATTTTGTTTCCTGTATATGTTAGGCAGATATAAGCATTAAAAAATACCTTGTAAGGCAAATGCACCACAGCAAAAAATATTTTCAAATAAAATTTCAAATTACATTTCAGTAATTCTCAAACATTCATAATTTCATTTGAGCTTTAAAGTCAACTTCAAGTGATAAAATTAATAATTTTATAAAACAGCACAATATATACATGGTAAATTGAAAAACATTAAATATTTTATTATATTAAGGTATTTCATGCAGAACTACTATTCCACTCTCATTTTATGTTCATTAATATATTTAATCTTCAATTTATCATATAGATCCTTTATATTTTTCTATTAGATACAATCTTAAGAATATGTTTTAATTGTAAACAGAACATTTTCTATTCTCATTTTAAATGATAAGCAGCTAATGATTATTTATCATATAAGATTTTCTTTAAAATTGCAGTGATAATTGATCCTCGTATTTTTTATATATTCAATTATATCATCTAAAATATTATTTATTCCTTCCTCCCCAGTGTTTAAGCAATTCATGTATGTATAACACATATATAAAACATTCAGGTAACTGTGAATTCACATGCAGTTGTGAAAAGATCCTTTATACCTTTCATCCAATTTCTCTCAACAACATGCATTTCTTCAATAATTATATCACAAAAAGGAATTGATACTCTGTATCAACTTTCTCCAGATTTTACCAGTTTTACATATATGTATTTGTATATGTATGAGCATATATGTGTGTGTGTTTAGCTCTATGTACTTGTATCTCATCTTATATGACAAGCCACAGACGGGGCACAGCAAAGCTCCATCCCCAGCTCTCCTGCGCTGCACTTGTACCACCACAGCCTCCTTCCACAGCCCTTGACAAGGACTGATCTGTTTTCCATCTCACCATTCTGTAAATTCAAGAATGGTAGGTAAATGAAATAAAATGTCACTTTTTGAGACTGGCATTTTTTAATCAGTATAATTCTCTTTGAGATCCATCCTAGTTGTTGAGTGTACCAATGCTCCACTCCTCCATTATTGCTTAGTGACATTTCAGGGTGTACATGCAGCAGTTTGTTGAACCACTCACTGTTGAAGGGTATATGTGCTATCACTTGTGCTTTTGGGTTGTTAAGAATAAAACTGCTATGAACACTTTTATAGATTTTTTTGTGAACATAAATTTTCCTTTTTTTGGGATAAATGCCAGGGTATGCAATTGCTGTGTCACATGGTAAGCACATGGTTAGTTTTGTAAGAAAATATCACATGCTTTTTAAGAGTAGTTGTACCATTTTACATTATCACTAGCAATGTAGAAATATTGCAGTTTCTCTTCATTCTTGACATAATTTGTGTTATTTTTTAATTTAAATATTCTGATATCCATGTAACAATATTCCATGTGTTTTTAATTTAAATTTCCCTAGTTAATGAACATCTTTTAATGTGTTGATTTGTGATCTATATATCATCTTCAGTGAAATGTCTGTTTATGTCATTTGCCAAATTTCTAATTGGATTGTTTCTGTTGGTGTGTTCATTTGCTTGCTTATCTTCTGAGTTTGGAGAGTTCTCTATTACATATACAAATAATTTGTCATATATGTCAATTTTTTAAATCTTCACTTAAGGATATTTTTTCCACTGCTTTTAGACAGAGAGGAAGAAAAAAGAAACATTAATGAAGGAGAGAGAAACATCATTTAGTTGTCTGCTGTACATGCCAAACCAGGGATGGTATGCAGCTGGACAGCGGATTCAACCTGCAGCCTTGGAATGTGCCCTGAACAGGAATCAAACCCACAAACTTTTGGTTACACAAAGATGATCTAACCAGTTGAGCCACACAGGCCAGGGCTAAATTATGCATTTGATGACAAAGGAAAAATGCTTTACCCAATTCTATATGCTGAACATTTTCTCCTATATTTTTTATTTCTAAAGGGGTCAAGTTTTGTATTTTATGTATAAGTCCCTGATCCATTTTGAGTTACTTTTGTATATAGTGTCAGGGTTAATTTTAGGTTCATACATTATTTTATTTTATTGACTATTGGATAGTCAATTGCTCTAGCACCAGCTATTGACAAGTATTTATTTCATTTTAGTGAATGATTTCATCAGCTTAAATGTCAAAACAGTATTCAATAATAATAGTGTTAGTCTTGCCCTGGCTGGTATAGCTCAGTGGATTGAGTGTGAGCTGCAAACCAAAGGGTCACCAGTTCTATTCCCAGTTGGGGCACATGCCTTGGTTGCTGGCCAGGTCTCCAGTATGGAGTGCGTGAGAGGCAACTACACATTGATGTTTCTCTCCCTCTCTCTCCTTCTCTTCCCCTCTCTCTAAAATATGAATAAATAAAATCTTTAAAAAAATAATGTTAGTCTTTTTCATCTATTATGGCAGCATGTTTACTATTTCATTATTTAATAAGATTTTTTTCACAATTTTGGGAAGAGATTACTTGCCATGCTAATGTAAATTCTTTTTAAACTTACTTTAACTTTATCTTTTTTTATTGTTTAAGTACAGTTGTCTTCATTTTTCCTCCATCATTCTCCCCCATGTAAATTGTCTTTATTCCTGTGTTACTTAAATATTTATTTGAATTTATTACTATGTCATAATACACTTTCAACTGCTTTTATATAAACATATTTCCCCTCTATGGTGTTCATATAAAATTGTATAAGTGAAATTTCCAATTCTAACCACTTTCTATTTACATACAAAATATAATTGTACATGGTGACTTATGCTTATTTTTATATTGCTATATCAATATGCTAAATGGTTGTTTAGCTAAACATTTATTTAGCATTTGCATCTGTGTTGATGAATGAATTATATGATCCATGGTTTTTCCACTTTGCATTTTACTGATCTGTTAACATGTTAATATTTTTAAATTTTTATGTATTTTCTGTTATCTGACATTGTTTAATAATTTTAATAATGAGGATTTTTCTTTTAACTCCAATTTTCCCCAGAATTTACTTTAAAATAACTCATTTAAGTAATTATTATAATTAAATATGCCCTTTAAATAATAATCAGAAAGAGGGATGCATATTTAATAATATGTTTCCTAGGCTTCATTTATTACTGAGAAAGTGAACTATATACCATACTTTTTTTCTCTTTTTATTCTTTTTTAAAAAGATTTTATTTGTTTTCAGAGAGAGGAGAAGGAAAGGAGAAAGAGAAGGAGAGAAATATCAATGTGTGGTTGCTTTTCGAGTGCCCCCTACTGGGGAGCTGGCCCACAATCCAGGCAAGTGCCCTGACTGGGAATTGAGCCCGCATCACTTTAGTTCACAGCCTGCACTGGATCCACTGAGCTATACCAGTCAGGGCTCTTCTTTTTCTTTGTTCTTGTTTTCTTTCTTTAGCTGCCAGGTGCTATCTCTGAGGTCTCTTGAAATTTTCAGTCCTAGAATAAAGACTTCCTCCTTCTGCATATAACAAATATGTAGACTTCTCTTTTTAAGAGTCTCCAAGGCTTGCTTCTAATCCCCTACCTCCCTTTATCTCCATGTCTCATCATAATCTTTTTGAGTGTTCATCCATTGCAGTTAATTCTCTTTTTTCCAAACACCTACAAAACCTTACTGGATATTAGTATCCTTATTTCACAGAAGAAACTTAGGATCAGAGAAGTTAAATATCATGACACAGGTCAGCTGGTTAGTAAAAGAACTGAAACTAGAACATTTATCTCCCTGTAAGTTATACTGTCACTCAAAATGTTCTCATTCCTCGTTTTCTTTAATACTGTTTTAATTATATCTTTTAAAAAATATACAACTTTATAAACTATATTTCAGGATAGTCTTCATCCAGAGAACCCTTCATCCAACTGAACTATGTTCCTCGGTGCACCCTCTCCAGACCTTATCGGCGCCCTTTCTGCCCCAAATTGTGTGGTGACATTGCCACTGCCCTTCTCTTTATCTCAAGTAGAACAGTGTCATAGCATTCACTAAAAAGTGAGGGTTTTAGTTTATTTTTTCAAGAAAATTGTGTAGAACATGCCAGCCTAAAATTCCCAAATTTACCCTCTGATAATCGTTGCACACAACCGAGTATCAGAACTTCAGGATCATTCCCTCCCACATGTTATCAGCAAACATTTACAACTCACATTACAACCTGATGACTCAGGAAATTAATTATGTTGTGATTTTACTATTGGGTGCATTTTAATGATGTTCTTAATATTTTAACTCCAAAGCTGCACGTATCAAATACATAATCCTGGATTATCACTCATTCATGTCAATAACTCACATTGAACACTGAGAAGGTAACTCAGAATAAAACTGGTATCAGACTGTAAACAATTTTAAGAGATGGTCCCTCATGCCCTGGTAGAGTGGATCAGATGGTTGGAGCACCATCCCGTATACCAACAGGTTGCAGGTTTCATTCCTGGTCAGAGAATATAACAAGATTTCAGGTTCAATCTTGATATGTGTAGGGGCACATATGGAAGGAAACTGATCAATGTTTCTCTCTCTCTCTCTCCCACAACTCTCTTTCCCTAAAATCAAGAATATATCCTTGGGTGAGGAAGAAAAAAGAGAGAGAGAGAGAGATTCCTCATTTAAACCTCCTTTGTGATACATCTAAGAAAGAAATTCTGAAATTAATATCTGTTCCCTAATAAAATATAGTTTAAATTTAATATTCATCTCTCAAAGACCCTATTTTTCCCTACTAAGGTACTGAATAATATATCTCTAGTTGTTTTATAACTAAATATTAGATACCTCTCTGGAGTGTTTAAGTGTGAAACCCTGAAAACTTAATATATAATAATAGTTGCTATTTAAAGGATAAAATTTGTTAACCAAACTTTTAGTTATGAATAGCAGCACAAAAATCCAATGAGATGTACAATACAACCATAATCACAAATATTTAAAGAACCTGAAGCAGAGCAATTATTTGTTAAACAGTTAGAAGACACAGAATATTTAGCTAAAACATTTAGTTTTTGATATACAAATGTAGTGACAGAACTGAAATTAAATAATGGACATGTTCTTTTCCCTGTTCCTGTCTGTCATTTAGGATCACAGATCGCTATTTGGTATTTTTTCTTTCATCTAAAAATCCCCATCTTCCTTTTAAGTGGTATTTTGAAATAAGTTAATTGCATAATCTTTAAAGAAAAAATAATTTTCTTGGGTAAGACTTTCAATTCTTGGTTTCTCTTTACTAAAAATAATTGGGTTACTTTTTATCTAGTTTACACTTGACTTCAGAGGTTCAGAAGTATTTCTTTTAATTTAAATCCTATTTAAAATAATTTCCTGTTAAGAGAGAAATAAAAAGAAAAATGTGTTCAGGTATTTACTCAAAATCTCCAACAAACAAGAACCAAACCATGTTCCTTTTCTGCTCAGGCCATTCTTTCTGAGCATGTGCAATGTACCACCATCTCAATCTCCTGCTGTCATACTGAAATCTCTATTTATTCTTAAAGGTTACTTCCATTTTCCATGTTCAGTGTCAGTATGGACTAAGTCCTCTCGTGTATTTCCATTTGAAACATTATTAGAGCTTTAAGTTCACTGAAAGGGATGATACCCTTTCACCCCTCTTTATGTAACCAGTTGAAAATACAGAATGCAAATCATAGCTGTCAAGGCTAAGTTCCAGATTTTTCAAAATTTTTGTTGTTTGTACATTCACTAACTGGTGAATAGACAAACTCTGAAGTTTTATTTTACTTCTTAATAGCTGAAGCATTAAGTCCCTTCTTATTCTTTAATCTTTTCCCCTGTTCTTTTCTTCACTAGGATGCTGAAGCACTACACAGAAGCCTAAATATTGTCAAAATTTACATCACTTGAAACAAATATAAGATCTCAAGCTCTTTTTAATGTTTCTTAATTTATTACCTAAATAATAAACAAAGGTTTGTTATTTACCACTTAAGAAATTACATAGTTTGTAATGTAAAATTGAGAAATAAAAATACATATTATTGAAACATGAAAAAATCACAAGCTATGTGCTGGTACAAGATACATCTTTAAAAAAAAAAATGAAGACGTATGTGGAGTCCACCCTGCCTGGTTTCAGGAGCCGTAACCCCCTGTGGCTAAGGCTGAGTGAGAAACCTCCGAGAACCAGGAGGCCTAAGAAGACAAAACTTATTTCCCTGAACATGGGCACTGCCTGCTCTGTGTTTGACTCCCTTTGGCTTGATGGGATAGTCAATGAAGGGTAACAATTCTCTAAAGAGAATGAACCTGGCCCTGGCTGGTGTAGCTTAGTGGATTAAGCGCGGGCCTGTGAACCAAGAGATTACGGTTCGATTCCCAGTCAGGGCACATGCCTGGGTTGCAGGCCAGTTCCCAGCAGGGAATGCACAGGAAGCAACCATACATTGATATTTCTCTCCCTCTCTCCTTCCCTTCCCCTCTGAAGATAAATAAATAAAATCTTTAAAAA
>CM052541.1:86308100-86389734 GCA_028533065.1 Trachops cirrhosus
GGCTGGTGTAGCTTAGTGGATTAAGCGCGGGCCTGTGAACCAAGAGATTACGGTTCGATTCCCAGTCAGGGCACATGCCTGGGTTGCAGGCCAGTTCCCAGCAGGGAATGCACAGGAAGCAACCATACATTGATATTTCTCTCCCTCTCTCCTTCCCTTCCCCTCTGAAGATAAATAAATAAAATCTTTAAAAAAAAAGAAATGTTAAAAAAAAAGAGAGAATGAACCTAAGACAGACATGATCACGTGGGAATAAGCCATCAGGGAAGAGACTCAGGGGGCTGTGGAAGTGAGGGGGTGATTGACATCACCCCTGCCCCCTGGGCTTTGACAATAGCCTGAGTCCTTGTTCTGGATGTGAGAAATCCAAATCTCCTGGCTGCCTTTGTCTCCTCCACCCAACTCAGGGCCTGTGGAAATAGCAGGGGCAGTGAGGTTCAAACTAGAGATGGCAGACACCTGGGGTAAATTAGACCTGGGGTATAAAATATGCAAAATCCTGTGAGACCTGCTTGCTAGGATGCTCTTGGGTGTGTAGGCATGGGCAGGAAATGAAACTAGTCCTGTATCTGTTAGGTGATAACAGCTCCAAAAGTCAGTGTGAGGTCTTTGAATTCTTTGTAAAGTATCTACCTGTTTTTAATCCTCTCTGCTAGAGGATAATTCACATTCTGTATCCAATACTACCTAATAAAAGCCTGCTCCGGTGGGAAAGTGGGGCTCTCTCCTTTGAGAGAGTGGCCAGGCCACTTGGAGGCCCCCTCCCCTTGAGAGGGTAGCCCTGCCGTCCCTATTCCTCCACTGGACTTGGTAGTCCATGCATATGTTTTTTCCTGTCTCCTGAGCATCTGCAACGTTTGCGATCACCTCTGCCCCGTGGTTTGCAACAGACATATACAGAAATCATTAGGCAAAGTACTCAGCTCACCAAATGCCAGCCATTGTCATTATTATTATAAAACCATTAAAATGCATAGGTCAATATGAAGCACCTTTGAATTTTATAATTCCAGAACCATAAAAATTGTTCTTTCTTCCTTTGGAATATTCATCTCCTTCATACTTATTCCCTTCAGCCAAAACATGTCCATATGTTCTCAGTTTCACCCTACCAGAAGCACAGTATTGAGATGCATCAATAGTTAATGAAAAAATTTCTTCCTAAGTTTCTTTTTGAAGGAAGGTTATTTGACCATATTGAATTTGTTAGGTCAGAAATATGATTAAAACAAATACTAAATTATAAATCAGCCCTGTCAATGAAATAAACTGCAAGCAGCTTGTCACTTGGCATTGCCATGAACAATTCATCCATTCAAACAAAAGCACAGAAAGAATGACTGCATCGCATAACACCTGTTCTATAAACCCAGAAAATTACCTTTATTCCTCTTGGTATACTAGATGTTTCCTTTTTGTATTTCTTTATCCTTTCCTTACTCTATCTAATATCTTGTTGTGGCCATAGTTAAGTTTCTTGAACAAAGAGACCAGTCAATTCCTCATCAAATCTACGAAGGAGAACCAGTTTTGATTCAGATTAACTCTATATTTTATAAACTGTATAATAGGTAAGAACCTAATTAAATTTGTTTCCTCAGATTACTTTCCAAGTGATGTTCTTTATTTCTTGAGTATATTGCCAGCATGTGACTTTTATAGAAAGGCATTTTAATATAAATAAATGCATTTTAAAAATTTAAGTATGTAGGAAGTCACTAAATTCTGAACAAAGCTCTGTCTCCACTGAGTACAATAAAGAGGACAGCTGGCAGGTAAGTTATTACATAATTATTTATGTGTCTGTTTCTCCCCCTCTCTACCCTTCCCTTTTTTACCACACATGAGGATAGTACTTAAAACATTTACATTAAATATGAATTTTGCCTCCTACAATGCATTAATTTTAATCAAGGTTGCCAACACACAGCACTATTTGTAAACCTATTCTCCCATTCTCTATTCTCAAAAAGGAACAAGTGATAAGATTGAAGTTAACAGTGATCAGAGATAGAAAGTCAGATTCTAGTCCTAATTGAAACTTGAACTAACATGTATGCCCTTAGCTAGTTCACTCTGTCTATTTAGGCATCAATTTCCTCATTTCTAAAGAGAAAGGTTTGGACAAAGTTACACTATTGCCAGCTCTGTTCTAGGGACTCTAACAGCTCTCTCAGTACACGGAAGGGAGGTGGAAAGATGGCGGTTTTTGGTTAGTACTCCACTTAGTGTGTTTGACTTCTTCACACAGAGTTTTGTTGAAGCACTCTGCACACACTGGAGTGCACACACACTGTATAATAAAGTAGCTTGCCTTTCCAAGACCCCCTAGTTTCTCTTACAGGTCCCCTTGCCTTCAGAAGAGACTTGAAGTGCTCATCAAATAAAAAATGCACTCTCAGGTTCTGAAGGGCTTATTAAATTCTACCTCCAACTTGTCATTTCTTCAATAAATAAATCAAGAACTTTAGAATTTATTCATAGGCTTAATTAGTCAAATTGGTTAATTATTCAAAATGCTAATCATTCTCAAACTTCTTTCTAGACCTTTACTCAGATTAAATCTCCTGAATTTGAGTAGAAAACTTAAATATAAGAATTGTACTTACACAAAGGTTTTTCACATTCTGAGAATTAAAGGAAAGTTACACAATCACACACACACACACAATGGAACAATAAGCAGGATGGCCATATGCTGAGCCTTTAAGTCCTTCCATATCCATGTTTAAGTTGCTTCCTCAGGTATACTCTTTGTTTCAATCACATTACTGTAAGCAAATTTTTGTATCATATCTTTATAGTTTGCAGCAGAGTTTTGCATAGAGTGGTTCATGGAAAAATGGTAAATGTGGGTCCAGGAAGTCAAAATTGTATTAATAATAATACAATTAATTTTAATGATACTACCTTTTTACACTGGGTTAAAATGTTCACTCTAGTAAAAACTAATGGCAGATACAACTCCAGGCACCTTATACTCAGCATCTGTACATTGAACTATACCACCATCATTCTATTCTTACTGCCATACACAATCAATTAAAATATATAGTTTATAGACTAGACCCTTCCCCTTCTTTCCCCCTTAGGAATGTGTACAAAGGACCCATGGTAATGGACAACAGGGTGGGGATTGACTGATGGACTTGGGGTTGGTGGGCAGGATAGAGCAATGGGGGGAAATTTCAGACAACTGTAATTGAACAATAATAATATGTATTGTATTTACATATAGTTTCATTTAAGAATTTCCTTGATACAGTTCTAAAAATTGTTAACTGTATTAAATATCAATACTTGAGATATTTTTGATATCTGTGCAGTGAAATTTGAAGCATGCCAACAAACAAACAAACAAACAAACATGGAACACTTCCACTGTACACCAATGTGATGGTTACCTCAGGGAAACGTATATGGGAAGTTTTTTGAATAATAACCTGAACTCTTTTTCATGAAAGACAGTATTTAATGGAAGGAATGACTAACAAACTATAATAATTAGATTTACATATTTGGCAAATGGTTTACTTCAAAATGATTAAGATGAGCCTTTAATGTTTAAAAAAAAAAACAGAAGTGACTACATGTTTTTCAAATTATAATATTCAAACTATCAAGCAAAACCCTGAACTTTGGAAACCTTGTGTTCAGCTTGAATTTGACTGTTTCCCCAGATTTCTCTAGTCAAACTCTTCTAGTGGTGTCACAAGCAAATTTTATTTGGTGCTGTTTTATAATAAACTCTGCCACCATGTGGGAGATCTGCATAACTCGGTGAACTCATATCTTCCCAGTGACCAATGATGAGGTTATGGAGTCATGCACAGGTAAAAGATGCTGTCAAAGTAAAATAGGAACAGCTGGATTTTAATGTAGCAGAGTGTTAATATTTTACTAACATGGTTTGGGATTCAAAATTACAACTAACCTTTGAGAATCTAACACCTGTATAGTTTTAAGGAAGTATTAAGAAAGGGCATCTACAATTATTTGAAAAACATATTAAAATACATCTTACATTTCTAACTACATATATTTATGAGGCAAGAATTCCTTCATATAATACTTCAACTGAAAAATCTATTATGAAGCAGTTAACACAGGAGCACGTATGAGAATGATGATGTCTCCCATTCAGTCAGACATTAAACAGTTGTACAAAAATGTAAAATTATGCTATTCTTTTCATTAAATTCTTTTTGTTTTGGAAAACATAGTTTTTTGTTATATGTTATGTGTATTTACATATGATTGTTTTATTATTGCCATTCCAAATGAATTAATAAACATTTTAGAAAAAGTCTCAGAAATTATGTTTTTTTAATTTCTAATCTAGTAAATATTAATGTATATAATTCAAATCCCCCTCAAATCATTTTTTGGTTCCTCAATAATTTGTTAGAGTGCCCCATATTAGGGTCTGCTGTGTGTACATCATGATGTGTTGTTTTGTTTAGCAGCATTTCAAACAGCTAAGTTTATAGTAAATATTATTCTAGGTCTATAATGATGAAGACTCTCTGTTTGGTTTGGTAACATCATAAGATTAAAAGGCCATACTCTATTATATTCTTATTAAGTTCATCATTAAAAACTTACATAAACTATTTCCCTGAATCTCTCCAATTTTTAATGCAATAGTAAATAACTGGATAATTTTTCAATGGTCAATATTTACTAGTAGTAACTATCATGCAAGGTATAATAAGTATAAGGAATTGTGATGACAGTGAAAATATAAATCCTATGCTTGATGACTTAAAATACAATGAAGGGCTCACTCTGATCACAAAAAAGAGGAGGCAGGATATATGACAATGTGTCAGTACAGCTTGTAACAGAATGCTATCAGTGAAAATGTGGAGCAGGCAACTACAAGTGGCCACTTCCACACAGAAACATCAAAAAGTCAATTAAAACTCTCAGAATAAACTTTTTCAAAACTCTGGAAAACAGACAAAAGTGTACAATAATTGAGCAAACACCGAACCAAAAAAAGGCAACTTAAAAACAGTAGGAAAAGCTTTAAGGAATTTTTATTTGTTATTACTCCAATAACCTTTATGGTACAGTGGTGATTTTTACGTCAGCAGCCTGCATTTAGATTATGGGATCCTGGTTCCTGCTTTCTGGAGGAAACAGAGCATATATTATTTTCAAAGATTTGTGTTCACATGGCCCAAACTGTCTGGGAGATGTCAAGGAACTGGCACAAGTTACTTATCTTGGTTACACATGAATCAGGACACTCAGGAAGGAAAAGTAATGGGTATTCAAAAAAACTGTAAAGCAAATTAAAAAGTGTCTCATGAGGAAATACATAAAGTTATGGCATAAAATAGAGCACGCAGCTTGAGAGAAAAAGCTGAGAAAAATTTTTCTTTGGGAAATTAGACATTCAGAATCCTAATATATATTGGGGAACTTAGGAAGCCACATGCATGTCCAGAGAAAGACGCATGCTGATAAAAGACCTGAGAGAACCACGGCTGAACTCCAGGCTTAACTTCCTGCTCAGTGAAAGCAGGACACAAAGGCAAAGGAGGAACTATAAATGACCTAGTTAAGGTTGACTAATCATCCCAGCACACAACTAACCTGAAAAGAATCTGTCTCTTATTTTTCCTTGTTGTTTTGTTTTTCCTTTGCCTTTTTCCTCCCTTTTTTTTTCACTCCTAGCATTCAGAGAATTCTTTGTTTTAAAAAAAAGCAGCTGAACAAGCTAAAGGAACACAGACTTTGGAGACCACATGGGACAAAGCCTATTTACTTTCCAAAATACGCCAGTAAAGTCAACTACACAAACAAAACAAAAATATATATAGCCTATGGTGAGGAACTAAAACACACTCTGAAGAGATGGAAAAATCCAATTTTCAGGGTTACCACATAATATGTACAGTTTTCAACCAAAAATTAAAAACTTGCCAAAAATCTGAAAAGTTGGTCCATTCACAAAAGAGATTATCAGAATTTACCCTGCGGACACACAGACAATTTACTTATTAGACAAAGACTTAGAATCCATTGTCTCAAATATATTCAAGTAGCTAAAGAAAACCATGAACAGTGTCAAATGAAAACAATGTATGAAAAATAGATAATATTATTGAGATAAAAATTATCCTTTTTAACCCCATATATATTCTGGAGTTGAAATGTAAACCTAACTAGAGGACTTAAGTAATGGATTTGAACAGTCAGAAGAAATAATCAATGGACAGGTCAATTTAAATTATCTGGCAGCAAAAAAACAAAAACAATGGAGCATAAGAAACAGAGCTTTGGAGAAATATCAAGTATATCAACATAAGAGTAATGAAAATTCAAAGAGAAAAAAAACACAGAAGGGGCATAACAAAAATAATGACCAAATACCTGCCATATGTGATAAAAGACATGAACCCCTATGTTCAGGAATCTCAAAAAAATACAAAAAGAATAAACACAGAGAGATCCATACTGACACATTATAATTGAATTGCCGAAAGCTAAGGACATATGTACAATTTTGAAAGCAGCAAGACATAATCAGCTTGACCCATACCAGGAATTCTCAGTAGGTTTAACAGCAGATTTCTTTTCAAAAGTATGAGGCCAGAAGGAAATAAGGCATCAGTTTTATTTTAAAGTATTGAAAGAAGAAAAGTGAAAAATTCTATAGCTGGCAAAACTATCCTTCACAAATGAGGGAGCAACTAGAATCTTCCCAGATAAAAAAAGTGGAGGGTTTTTTTACAGACCAATATGTCTGTCCTCCAAGAAATGTCAGAATCAGGATGAAGTAAAAGAAAATTAGATAGTAACTTAAAGCAATGTGAAGAAATCAAGAATTTTAGAAAAGATTACTACATGGGTAAGTATAAAAGCCAATGTTACTATTTATTTGGTTCATAACTCCTTATATTTCCTATATGATTTAAAAGACAAAGGCATACAGAAATAATTATAAATCTATGTTAAATATGCACAGCCATCCAAAATTTATGGGATGCAGTAAAAGCATTACTCAAAGAGATATTTGTAGCTTTAAACATCTCCATTAAAAAAGAAAGATTTCAAACCAATAACCTAAGTTACACATAAAAAGGTAAATAAAAAAGCAATGAAGTGGATCTAAAAGAACAAAGAAAATAATAGAGATTAGAGTGATGACCAATGAAATGAAGAATAGAAAACAATAGAGAGAACAAGATAAAAAGGTTCTGTAAAAAGATCAACAAAATCCACAAGCTTGTTGCTAAGATAAAAATGAAAGAGATGCAGTCAGATATGAAACTAGAAGCATCACTAAAAAATCTTACAGAAATACAATGGACTTTTTAAACAGATTTTATTTATTTATTTTTAGACAGAGGGGAAGGGAGAGAGAAAGAGAGGGAGAAAACCATTAATGTGTGGTTGGCTCTTGCATACCCCCTACTGAGGACTTTGCCCACAACCCAGGCATATGCCCTGACTGGGAATTGAACTAGCAACCCTTTGGTTCACAGGTCGACACTCAATCCACTGAGCCACAACAGCCAGGGCAGAAATACAAGAGATTTTGAGACGATTATGAACAACTGTATCCCAACAAATTAGATAACCTAATAAAATGGGCACATTTTAAGAAATGAGCAAACTACCAAACCAACTATAGAGGAAATAGAAAATCTGAACAGACATATAACAAATAAAGAAATTAAATAATTAAAAGGACCTTCCAAAACAACAACAAACATTCATGAGCAGATGATTGTACTTTTAAATTCTACCAAGCATATAAAGAAGAATTAACGCTAATCTTTCTCAAATTCTTCCACAAACAAAAGGGCTGGTAATACCTAACAAATTCTACTAATTTAAAAATTATCCTGATCCAAATCTAGATAAAGACAAAAATGAGAAAAATTATTAATTATCCTTATAAATACGGATTCAAAACTCAATGAAATATTAGCAGAAAATCTCTGAATATTTTTTAATTATCACACCAAATATTTCAGGATATGAAAAAGATTATCTACCATTAATAAGAGCACTTTACCACAGGAATGTAAGGATAACTCAACAAAAGAAAATCAACCAATGCACCAATATAATAGAAGAAAGAGGAAAGACACATGATCATTGCACTTGATAAAACATGTGTGAGAAAATGCATCAGGTTTCCTTTTTTTATGACATTCAAAAACCTGGGATGAAGAGGAAACTTTCTCAATATAATTTAGAGCATTTATTGTAAAAAAATTATAGTTAAGATGACTATCATTTATGAAAGACTAAAAACTTTCATCCTGTGATCATGAACAAGACAATGATGCCTACTTTCACCATTTCTATTCAATATTTTACTGGAAATTCTAGTCAGAACAATTAAGCAAGAAAAAGAAATAAACTGTAGCCATATTGGAAATAAAGACTTGAAACTATCTTTGTTCAGATAAGCAGTATCTTCTCTATACAGAAAAGTCCAAATAATCTATAATAACCTACTACAATATATCTAGTAAGTAAATTTAGCACAGTTAAGTGCACGCACTCAACACCCAAAAATCTGCTGTATTTCTACATGCCAGTAATGAGCAATCAAAAAAGATATTTAGGAATCAATTTTATTTACAGTGGCATTCAAAAGAATAAAATAATTAGGAGTAAATTTAACCAAGGAAATAAAGACTCTTATACTTAAATATACAAACATTACTGAAATGTGACAATGTGGATTAACCTCTAAAGCATTACCCTAAGTGAAAGAAGTCAGACCCAAATGTCATATATCACTTAATATTATCTGTATGAAATATTCAGAGTAGGTGAATCTGTACAAAGGAGACTTGTAATTGTCAGGAGGGAAGGGGACAACAGGGAGTAACTGCTAATGGGCTTCCTATTGGGATGATGAAAATGTTCTGGAGAGGATACAGGTGGTGGTTGTACACAGAGGAAATGTACCAAATGCCACTGAATTGTTTACTTTAAAATGGATAATTTCATGATATATGAATTCCATTTTAATAAAATTGTTATCAGCACCATGCTTTCAGTCAGAGAACAAAGATAATGAATATGATGAGGAGAACTAAGTTCTAATTTGAGTAATTAGAACTGCTGAATGCTGAATTGTGATACATAAAAAAGTAAATTCATTGGCCTTGTTCCCCTAATATTATATAATTATAGAGGATGCCTCAGAAAAAGTAAAGTGAGCTGTGAGTCTAGGATTGGAGATATTCTACATCCCAAACAAAAGCTAAACTGTGATGCACAGAGTTAGGCAGAGTTCCGTGTAAGCAGGTACGTTTCCCAAGGCTAGTTTCACTGATTCCAGTTTTTCTAGAGTTTGCTCTTTTGAACTTCACACTCACTTGAATAATCTTAGAATAAGAGAAGAACTGTGGAAAAACAGACCATAATATTATATTCTTCAAGCATTTTTTAAATTTTCCAGAAAAAAAGGTGCTACCACAAAAGTCAGTCAAAGTGCCAGGGTGTCTCCCACATTGGCTAAAATGGCAGAGAGGGAGGTTCTTGCACTGAATGCACCCAAAGGTACAAAGATAAATTGACAGGACACCAGCCACCAAAAGTTAGTAAGGTAATTGGATAGAAAAAAAAAAAGCCCTCCCCTCCCTATCCCTATAAGAACCACGGGCTTGAGCAGGAAGGAGAGATGGTTTGAGGGTCTTTGAGACACTTAAATGATCCTCTTTCCTTTTGCACCAACACCTACCTTTCTCACAAACTCAGAAGTCTGGGTTTCAGTGTGGCAGGCAGCCAAACCTGCATTTTTGGTTGCAAAGGCAGAAAGTGGCATATTATTTAGTTAAAATTGTTGTTTAACTAAGGGTATTTTTTGTTTGTTTTACAGATAGTGTCTCTTGTACTTTATAAACAAACTCTGGAATGGAGTTTCTAAGTTATAGTTCAAAGCCAAAGAACTGGATGTTAAAATCTCTGGCAAATAACTGTATATGAAAATATCCCATTCCACAAACACAGGGGCAAAGATGTATGTTAAAAAACACATTTTCTCCCATGAAGATGTAAATGCTCCTTTTAAGGAAATTTTGCCTCTCAAAGATCAGATTATCTTGTTTCCCCATTACTAGAGGCCAAGTTATCATATTTCTTTTTTTATTAATTATTTTATTGTTGTTCAAGTACAGTTGTGCGCATTTAACCCCCACCACTCCAAGGTAAATAAAAAATATGACAAAATAATTAAAGTACAATGACAAATAATTTGTATACAATTTCATTCAGGGGAAAAATGTATACTTATATCATGGACATTTGTTGTCTCACCCAAAGATACGATAGCTGGAATAAAAATTCATATAGAATTTTCACGCATAGTTTTCAATTGCCCATTCTTGTCATTTCCTCCCAGTTAATCTCTTATCTACTCCGGCTTAATTCCTTCTCTTCTGTGCATTCCCTTTAAGAAATATACAGAATTAATTCACTCATTTAGAGAAAAATAAGAGGCAGAATAAATCAGAGCTCATTTTTTTAATGATATGTTTCTTGTCCATAATTTCCTTTGTTGTAATCATGCATCTTGACCTATATTCCAAAAGTCAAGACACATGCTAAAGCCAAAAGAGCTTGGGACAGTGACCCAGCTTCTCTGTGTTCCACTTGTATGACAGGCAATGTACTATAATTGTAAGATTCAACTGAGTAACACAGATTATGAATAAAGTAATAATAGCTATTCATATTCCTGGTGTGAGGATAAATATAATAGTAAAAAACTCACTTAGTACAAAATCTGGCATGTGATACATAGTTAATCAATAAATGTTACTCATTAAAACAAATTCTCTTCTCTAAACACTTTATAATGTAAACTAAATCTATTTTTTATCTGATTTGAGAAAATAAAAAATGAGAATAAATAAGGAATTCAAATCTGAGTGATAATGGAAATGTAACTGTAAAGCAAAGACAAAAAATCTACTTTCTTTATTAATGCCAGAAAAAATTATTTTTCATTCAGAGATAAATATATTAGAAAAGTAACAACAATGCATGTTATCTGGGGAAACCATTAGAATCTGTCATCATTTCTCTTTGGCAGCCTGCATATGTCTGGCTAATGCCATACTCAAATGTGTTCATCTGTGCTGTTCTTGGAAAAACAAGCAGAGACTATTTAGCTATGTCTATCAATACAACATGCCTCATTTTTTTAATTTAACAAAATAAACAATATTCAACTTGGTTGATGTTGATGTTTATAAGTGAGTAGTATAAGTCTCACAATCCGTAAAATATTTTCCTTTCATAAAAGGATAATGGGATAGTTTAATTGTCACTTTGGCATTTTAAAACACAGGTCAGATACTTAAATGATGCCTTTTAAGTTACAGCTGCCAAGAGATTGCTTGTAATGTAATATAACATGACATTTTAAGTAACCATAACTAGGAGCTGTTATTTTGGTAAAACATATTAGTAACTAGAATGAATGCATTTAGAGTTCTTGTATACAAGTAACAAATCAGCTGTCACCAGTCTAATGAAGTAGTTTCTTTTACCAAATGCTTACTGGAAAATTATTTCTTTTATATAAATGTTGACAGTTTAATCTTTTTTAAGCCTTGTGTAAAAATCTGGGATCTAAGACAATAGGAATAAAGAATTCTTCACTTCAAATACACATTTGCAGGCACACATTTAGGAGAGGACATGAACTGATATCAAGGTCAACTAAATCACTTTCTCTGCCATAATTTCTCCACAAACTAGTCACCTAAGTCATTCAGATTTTCCAGGCCTTAGCTCTATTATCTAGAAAACTATAAATTTTTAGATGGGTGTATTAGGAAGACCTAATTCTGCACTCTCTTTGGAAAATATAGATACCATATTTTTTGGACTATAAGATGCAATATCCCCCCCACCAAATTTAGGAAGAATAATGGTTGTTAATGCTGCTGTTGAGTTCTGTTTACATTTACATTGGTGAAATATTATGTTATTTATGTTATTAAATATTTTACTATATTTTTGCTTCAATATTTTTTTCCTGTTTTCCTCCACTAAATCCTAGGTGCGTCTTATGGTCTAAAAAATATGGGTAAGTTTTTTTTTTTTTAAAGGCATACATTCTTAAATGTTAACTTCTAGTTTTTGTTTTGCTTGTTTATTTTTCTGGACAGAATTGGCTAACTGTCCCCAGTTCTATCCACTTCATTAGTTATAAATCTTGACTCAAATGAACTCTGAGCATAATTTCATGGATCAAATCTTTAACTCACAAAAAGATTTACTTAGACAACATCACAGTGGCAATCTCAACCAATGTACACCCTTCTCCAAAAGAGCATCTGAACCTCGAGCAAAATTATCACTATTAGAGATATTTCTAAAAGTGAAAATAAAGGCATTTATATAGTGGAACTGAATGATCCTCATTCAATTCTTGTTTGACTATGATCATACAGAATTCTCAGGGCTTATACATGAAACCTTTGCTTATTTTGGATACTGATAGACCAGTAAACACCAACCCAGAATGCTCACCTAGAAAGGAGAGTAAAAGAATGAGAAATTGCCTAAAGAAGCAAGAGCTAGAATTAATTATGACAATTCCACTGCTTTACAACTTTGCTTTTAGTCAGCCATGATAGTAAATTAACCTGATGACTTTGCTTTGACACTGACTGATCACACACATCAATGAAAGGGCAGCAGACCACTGTTGCTGAAGAACTGGTGGAATATGCAGTTCAGCTTTGGCTATTTCAATATGGCAATGAAATGGAAGATTGTGATCTATACTCTCTATATAATACTTTGTCACTCATAAGAGAAACATCTTTCTTCTCAAACAGATACAACTAGGTAGCTGTATTGTGCACAAACTGTTTCCTGACCATGTTCATTCTCATTCTACATATTAAATACAAATATGAGACTAAAAAGTAAATGCATAGCTACCTCAGATTGGTATCTAAGTCTGGCTTCTGTGGCTCAATTGGTTGCAGTATTGTCCTACAGACAAAAGACTGGTTTCCATAAATTTTAACATAAATGTACTCTCATATATTTGTAGACTGTAATTCTTCATCTCATATGTATATGTTATGAAAATAAATTCAAGTATTCTTTTTTGTGTTCTTTAAATGAATTCAATACAAACAAAAATGGGCTTGATCAATGCATCTAAAAATGTCTGTTTTTTAATCAGAAAAACATAGAGTAGAAAATCTGTTCCTTTCAGAAGTAGACACTTATTAAAGAAATACCTGAATGGTTAACCCAGTCTTCAAAAATAATTAGGACTTCTTATCACAAGGCAGAGAAGTTGCTGACAAATTAAGACAGCCATGTCAAATTCCTTCTGTAATAAAATTTGCAATTGAACCAAAATTACAATGAACATGTGTTTTCCGGCTATAGGCTTGCATTCCTTAGCATCACCTGCAAAATGTGATGATGCTATTTTGGGCAAAATAGTTTCTAAATTATGTCTTAGACTAGGTAACTTCTTGTATGCTTTCCCCACCAGCCCCAACCAAAACAAAACAAAACAAAAAACTAAATACATTTTCAAGGAATAACAGGCTTAATGAAAGAGCTCACCAGATTTATTGGTTGCCGTATTTGTTATCAAACAAGCCAGTATTATTGCTGTTCCTGTTGTTATTATATTAGATCATCAACATTAGAGCTGTAATCAACTTTAAGAGATCACTTCCCATCCTGGCAAAGGAAAGATTCCCTTTTCTTCAACAACAAAGTTGAGGTCAAAGGTGGTAACTGATTTGCCAAAGGTCATATAGCTATAAAATACATATGAATTTCTGACCTCCATCCTTACTGGAAGGATTGTTTTAGAGTCAGCACTTTTTCCTAAGGGCTAGTTATCTTTTTACCTTGCTGAATAATTTCAAGATCAGAAATTTCCTTTCCTGATATGAATTCCCCTTCCCAGTTCAAAGTTTCCACCTGCTGAGCTTGGGAACATATTGGTAGGCAAAGGGTAGATAAGAAGAGAGAGGGAAGGTGTGATATATTATCTTCCCAGTTGGAAGTTTTCCCTGGTGGATCTATCCTAGCACAACTGAAGGAATTAAGCCTGAGGGTAAGTAGAGGAAGGTGTGGTGTGTAAGGAAAGGTGAGCAAGGAAAACTTAGACCATGAGAAAACAGGAACTGGTTAGGTCCCAGGATACAGGAGGTTACTGAACGAACATCTTGCCCTCCTGCCTTGTGCAAGAACAAAGGATTGTAAAACAGATGCAACCTAACATGTTTGGTTTGTAAAGTTACCACTGTTGAGCCAATGCCCAACCCTGTTCCCGCCCGCAGTCTTTGTAAGCAAATAGCTAACTGCCACGTCTGCTTCTGTATAACGCTTGCTTGCTCGCCTATATATATATAAGGACTTAGCTGTAAGCGCTCAGCGCAGCTCTCATCAGCAGCCCTTGCGGGTACCGTGTCCCCGGACACTTTGAGAGTTCACCCCTGCGCAGGTAAAACTTGGCCAATAAAGTAACATCTTTGAAACCCTGAAAAGTTCTCGCGGTTGCTGAATGCAACATGGTGCAATCAGAGTGCTAGAGTCTGACCACAGACAAGCACAGGCACAAATGCTAAATCAAAAGTATACAGTAATGGTCTTGATGCACATTCTAGTCCTCAGAACTACAGGTTAAACAAACTCAGTTTTTTATTCCTTTCTGTAGTAGACCATTCTGTGTGGCATGGACCCAGCTCCCACTTGGAGATGCACAGGACCCACACCCACGGATAGGTTCTCCTGTGGGGAATCAGGCCTGCAATGTACCTAGGCTGCTATGAGTCTTGCTTTTTGCTAAAACTCCCTCACCCTGAATTGAGGACATTTACTGCAAAGCAACTTCCTAAAATCCATGCTAAACCTTCCAAGGACTAGTGTAACCAGTTCAACCACTTTTGCCTTTTCATTTGCAAATATCCCTCTTCTGTGATGTGATTAGTGGCATTAGCTCCTTTGTTTTCTGTGAAAAGTAACCACCTAAAGTGAATCTGTGCATAGTAAATGAGGACCATCAAGTAATGTGTTGAGTGATAGAAACAAAGGCCTGTCATGTTGGAGGCCTTGGCTTTTGCTCCCCTTGAGAGAAAAGGCATGCTGTCCCTTTTCCTCCACCAGACTCGGTAGTCCATGTGAATGTCTCATTTCATCCATAATGACTTGGACACTGAGGACCGGTGTCTGCATCACCTTTCTAATTCGATAACTTAAGAGTGACTCCAGGCTTATGACTCAAGCCTTGAGCCACAAACCGTTAGGGTTCTGGCCTTATGTTCCCCTTTGATATGTTTGGTTTGAGCCCTTCATAAAGGCCATGTAACTGGGCCAATATATGTTTGTTCATAACTCAAGCATATATCTAACCACTTTCACTACACCAATCCACTTCAATTTTGTAATCTTCCAGATCCCCAGTGACACTGAGTTTATAAACAGAGAGTATAGAACACAAGTTGTCTGTTTCCTATAACAATATATTTTCCACTCCAGCATATTGACTTCTATGTTTTTCATTTCATAATATCCCTGCCAAAATTAATAGTGAAACCTAAAGACTTTTAGAGGTGGTATGTGAAATGCACTTAGTAAACTGTAACTCTTTCCACTTCTATTTATATAATTAATCTAATATGAAATTAAGCCCTTAGGTTGGGGATGCATCATTTGCTGTGTGTTTGTATAGTTGAGAAAGAAGAGAATTGGAGGTCAAAGATGCAAGGGAGTATCAGCCAACTACAATAACACCTAGAAAGTTGTAAGAACTCCATAGTTATCTACTGATTAAGGAATAAATGAATGAACAAAGAGACCACTGAAAGACTGACTCCAGATTTCTACCTGTCATACTTTTAACATGGAAATCACAGATCTATGTTCCTGAGAGACTTTATACCTTTATTTGGAAATCCCCCTCATGAACAGAGTGCTTGGCATTGTGGCTAGTGGTCAGTAAGTTCTGAATAGCAGCAGTTTTAAGAGGAATAGCAGCAGCAACACTAGACACTATACTAAACACTTGAAGTTTATTATTATATTTATTCCTCATAATAATACTGTAAAGTTGGCAATATATATTATACCCATAATCCAGATGAATGAAGTAAAAGACAAAGCCAAATAACTGGCAAGTTCCCAAAGCTAGTAAATCACAGAACTCAAACGGAGGTGTGAGCCTTGCCCGAAGTCCTTGCTTTGATAAATGAATAAGTGTATGGCAAACTGAGTGCAACAATACTGTGTTTTTATATGGAAGCACCCTGAAAAGGGCTGAACAGAGAAGTTTAATTTAGCCAATGGCCAGCTCTGTAAGGTCTCTGTAATACCAACATGCAAGGACCCCAAGGTATCAGTATGGCCTCAGAATAACAAGAAAATCTGAGAAAGAATCACCAGGAAAAGTTCTAGAATCAGGATGGAAGCTTAAGAGAAACACACAGGCATCATGGCACTAATTTCCTCCACCTGGAGGAAATAACCATCACCTATAGAAAGGAGTAACTCTGTCATTCACTTTTTTAATAATTATGCCAAAATTCTTAGTTTTAAGTGAAACACTATTCTGAACATAAGCTTGTTTTTCATTAACAAAAATTCTTGGCATTTTGAAGCAACTTAGACCTATCATGTTGCTCAACTGCACTGTAACTGTGGGTGTACAAATAAGGCAATTATAAGAGAGTTCCTAAAGACAATGCTGGATGTGCCAGCTCTTACCAAGAAATTTTTCCTTTCTCTTTTTAAATTATTTTCTTCCCTTTTGTTCCCTCCTAACTCTCTTAATTTCTCAATATCTTATGTTAAATAACTACAAACTGTATTTTTGAGGAGATATACATTTCAAGTCTATAGCTTGACAAAGGTGGCATATTTCACAAAGTACCACATTGAAACAATTGATATTGCCATTTGCATAATTGGCCATCATAATTAGTTGACTAAATGACTCTGAAGTATATCCATTGTTAATCATATTTTGTCGTTAAGGAACCAAGTTAATGAACTCCAAAATAACCAGCTGGGGCTACACAATACAAACATGATATAACAAAACAGAAGCACATTCAACAACAGGCTACAACTTCATAATACCAGTTGAGTTTTGAGCCAACTCAGTCTTATCCCAGAAATGACTATATTTTATAATTCTGAGTTGTATATGGGTGTCCAGTCTTCACGGAAGCTAGTAGTGGGTATAGCAGCATGACAAGTTTATTGGTTCCTAGAAGACAGTTTGGGGAGTTTAAAAAGTGAGCAGACTTTCTCTGCCTTCCATATTAGCACCTACTAAATAGTGGCAAAACTTCCATGTACTGAAATAATCCCCAAAGAAGAACTGAGCCTACTGAAAATTTGTATATTTAAGTTAAACACTGCAAACTAAAGAACATAGTCCAAATACCATTGTGCGGGCAATTTGGAATTGTTCTTTACACAGAGAGAAACTTAGAATGTAGACAATACAGGGAAAGAAAGGAAAAGGAGAAAACACATTTAGTGACTTAGCTCATTCTCTTTTGATCTAATCCTTTTTGTCCCTCAAAGCCTCCTTACCACTGTCACTATAATTGGTACATCAACTACATATGGGAACCTTCAGACTCTACTCTCTTATCTTCAAACCACAATAAAGTCAAATGTACCCTGAATTTATTAAACTAGCAAAGATAAATCTCTAAGTAGCAATGGAGACCAAAGATCTCCTTGACATTCTCACTGTACATTTCAGCTTCCCCGAAATATCTTGCATGGTATTTAAATAAAATTACTGTGTCATTTGCAAAATGTTTGGTTATACATTTTTCATTCCAGCCAACGCTAATGCACCCTAAGATATCACATATGGCTACCCTCCTAAGGCATTAGAATGTGAAATTATCATCCACAATACCATCATAAGAAAGAAATAAAGACCAATTACCTGGGGTTAAGAGGATGACTGACATAGTGATGAGTGAGCATACAACTAAAATCACCAGCAGGGCAATAGCAATTCCCTTCCAGTTTCTCTGTGGAGGGCTGTTACTTCCCAGTTCCTACCGAGATAGAAAAAAAAGTTTCATAATTATAAATATTCCAGGAGAAATGTATTCATAAAGAAATGATTCTGTGCATGGCACAATCACAGTTTGAATGCTGATTAGAATTCTTTTCCTCTTCAGTACCTCATTTAATTATGCAAAGGTGCATACATTATAAATGGCTATTTTTTGGGGGGCAATCTTATTTCTCTAAGAGATAAACTAGGAGAGCTTTAGGCCTATTATCCCAAACGTAGGGGATTTTAAATGCACTGACTATAAACATGAGAATGACAGCTAAACTGCTCTAAAAATAGTTATGGAAATAAAGTGTGTCCATTTACATCTTTTTCTTGCAACAACAGAACTTAAAAGAAAGATTTAAATACAAGTACTCCCAAAGCACTACAGACTACATTTCTAACTGGATGGGGGAAAAAAGATGAGAGATAGGGAAACCATTCAAAACACCACCACTGCAGAGCAGTGCACAGTTGTCCACACAACAGGACCTTTTAAACAGCTCCCCCACCACTCGTAAAAATCAACAGGGTGTAGTAACTAAATTAAAAGAGTGCTTCTATAACAATGTTTAGCAGCATCCTCTCCCTGGGCAGTGTGTATGATATTGTCAGGGAGGTAAGACGGATGGGAAAGGATAAACTTGAGAACTCTCACAATGCACAGAGTAAAGCTCTTCATTTTCAGATGATCTATTTTTTTGACTAGAAATGTGCAAACATAATTCACCAAAGCACAGCACAGACCACACTGGTTTGAAATGTATGCTGGATTTTCTTTGCAATAAAATTTATAAAAACAGGGAGCTTCCTGTTTCTTCTTACTCCATCCCCCAACATCTTTCCCTCCTTCTCCAATAGAACCTTCTTTATTCAGAAATATTTAAGTGATTTGAGAAAAAATAAACAAAATATAAAGTTCACTGTGTGTGCATAAATCATGCAAGGAGTCAAAGAGCAGCCATGATTTAAACAAAGATAAACAGTATAGAAAACATTTAATAAGCTATAAATGAGTTCCTGTGACTCACAGGTTAAAAATCATTGAAGCCAATTTTCATATAGTGAAGTTGGCATTTACCCCTGCCATAAACACTTTGGACTTGAACTAGGCTCTAAGTAAATTCAAGAAGACAGTCTATGTAGAAGATATTTTGTTCTTGTTTGTTTTACCCCATCTGAGATCAACCACTTTCAGTTTTTCTTTCAGGCTAATGACCCAAATATAACAGAAGGCAATTCCACTTTTTAAAATGACTGGCTCTACACCTCTTTTTCATGCTTCTAAATGCTTATAATTCAGCATCTGTATTCCTCTTGTATTTTGCTTAGAATTTCAATCCATATTTTCCACATAAATCAAGAGAGTAGGTCCTCAAATCATCAGTGTTCGAGTAACAACATCAAGACAAGAAATAGTTGGATTAAGACCATAAACCAACCATTTTCTGGAATTCAGTGTTACTGCAGTTTTCTAGGTATTATGTGAAGTTAGTCCTCTTTATAAAGGCTCTACTTCAAGACTAAGGTCAGAGTGACAGAGTAGAGAGATCAATGCTGTAAATCAAAGCCTAGGATGGTCAGAAAGTCTGAAACACTCTAATGAAAGAAGGGACAGCAAATAGGAAGTGGTTGTCTGGGCCACAAATCTTAAACTTGTTTGCATTTGTTGACTGAAAGGGAGGTAAGCCAAGTAATACCACTTCTCAGTGTAAGGAAGAGATTAAGAAAGGGTAACTGACTTCTCAGTCTAGTAAAAGAATGAAGAGTAAACAAGAATTTAAATAAGCTAATTCTGACTTGATTTACTGTCACTTAAATTTAATGCAAATTGTTAGAGAAATGACTTCAGATTTTTGGGGGAGGGGTTCAATATGATGTAATCATCAGGTGCTGTCCAACAGACATTGTCTAAGACTAATAATAGTTTAAATATCTTACTATGTGTATTTATTATACTGAGTACTTCATATTCATAATCTCTCATAATCCTCATAAAGATCAAGGGAAATTACTATTATTTTGACAAATTTACAGATGAGAAAGTGGGATTTAAAAAGATATTTTAAAATAAATCCAGTCACTGATAATAAGTGGAGATATCAGGGCCCAGATCATAAGCTGGGCTTCAGAGGACATATTCTTAACCATTGTACCATGCTGTTTTAAAAGTAAATATTCCTAGGATAAATTCATGAATCAATCAATACATCAATGAATCCAGGAATGACTGGTACCCCAACATAACACTAGTTGCACTTTAATACTTTTTATTTAAGAATATCCATAGTTATATAAAAGCTTTCCTGAATTCTGCTATGCTTTCAAATAAGTTTGTTTCCCTCATCACAGCAAACTGAGAAAATATACCATTTTTAAAGTAATAAAATATATATCACTGATAATTTTTTCTTCTTAGAAGGAACACATAAGAATATGTGGATACTCTGGAGTGATTCATCAATGCCGATGGTGCCTACGCACCCCTGTTCAGGAACAAACAGACTTAATGAACACTTACTGTAATTCTCCCCTGTCCATCCACCACACATCCTATTACCTAATTTCCCTCCATCCCATCCTTTTCATGTGCATCCAATTATAGACACTGTCAGCATTCAACATCCTGCTCAAATGTCTCTTCTTTGGGGAATTTTCCTAATTGTGAAGTCCAGATATGATTTTCCTTCCACTAGGAAAACAATGCATGAAATACATTGTATCAATAGGTTATATCTATTCCTTAATAGAGATGAGATTGCAAACATTCTTGTTAACCCTTCATATGAATCTTGTTAATTTTTCAAGCCTCAGATTCTTTAAAAAATGTTAACTGTCATAATAATGATAATTATTTTAAAATCTTGCAAGAATTAAAACAAATTATTTAAACAAAACTCTTACTTAAATGTACAATAAGAAAGTTCACACTAAGTGTACTGCTTGGAATGTTCTCCCTCCACACCCTCGCATTCATTGTTCAAGTCTCATCTCAAACACTTCTTCCTTAGGAAGCCTTACTTGACCATCTTCTCTAAAACAATATAACATATCCCCTACTATTCCCTTCACTCAGCTAAAATTTTCTTCATAAAGCTATCATTTTTGGTATATCAAATGTCATATTATATTTAATCATATATATAACAATATATATTAAACTGAGTGTTCATTTTATCTTCCTCAGCTCTCCAGAAAAGAAGTTTTGTAATGTAAGTAACCTAGTTCATCTTGCTTTCTGCTATTTCTTTGCATTTTGAACAGTGTTTGGCACACACTGGGTATACAATAGATAATACAAAATAAATGAATGAATGAATGATGATAGCGGCTATGGTGATGATAATTATGACAACAATGGTAGTGATAATGATAGTGACAGTAATGATTAGGGCCCTGTATAAAGAGTGATCGTATCCATGTCCAAGTTATTATCTCCTAAAAGTGAGAATGGCATCTTAGATAACTTTGGATTACTTGACTGCTTAACAATCTCTGGTTCTCTTGATAGGTGCTCAGAAAATGATCACCCAATTAGTGAAGTGGCATAAACAGAGTCCTGAAAGGGTATAGAGACACAGTGCTACTAGCTAAGTACACATTAATATTAAAGTTTTACAATGTAGTTACTTGCTAAAGATTAGTTTGATTGTAATTATTTTTGCCTCAATTATCTGATGTTTGGTTAACAAAACAGAGTTGTCATTCTTGAAGTTACCTTCTCTTTCAACAATCTCCTGCACGCTAATTTTCATTGCTGCAGGACATGGTCCCAATTGTCTTTGCTTTTCAATGACTTCCTACCAGACAATGCCTGAAAGCAATCAACTTCATGTTCCAGGGCCACAAAACTGGTAAGGTGCTATTCAGCAGCCTGAGAAATGAAACACTGAAGGTGCTTGCAGCATGGGTCATCTGGATGGAGAACACAGCCGATGTTGGGATATTATATTCCCACAGCAGTTAGGAAGTACAAGAGCAAGTATCTCATGCTCCATATATAGGGGTGCTTTTGAAAGTCAATCCTCCAGTGAATGGATGCATCACTTGAAACACTTGTGTCCAATTCCAGATAATATCGCTGCATTGCCTAGACACATGTTGGTGCTCCAGACCAAATTAAAACTCGATCTATAACCTAGTTATTTATGTTGTAGGTAATGCCAATCTACATACTCATCATCTTTCAGGAAACAGCAAGAAGAACATGTCCATGACACACATAGTTTATGTAAATCCAAATGCATTTTTAATTTGTTCACATGCAAAGGATGAAATATGTAACATCACAGGTACAAAATGTATACAATTTCCTTACAAAGAAGGTAACATAAAGCTTATCAATTTTTTTAGTATCCCATTTAGACTTTCCCTTAGAAAAGTCCAATATTCATGCATCATATGAATCATGAGAAGGCACAGGATATCTCCATACTAAAGCAGTCTCAAATTGATAACATTGAGAGGAAGACACAAGAGACAAAAACATGGTGATGCCTAAATGACATCTGTAAATTGGATATGCGTGTGTTTTAAAAACAGGTATTCTCCAACCACATGTTTATTTTCTAAGAACCACAGGGAAGTTTCTTTAAAACATCTTTATTGCTACTTGAAAAGACAAACAGATTTTCAGGTTAGAATACTAACATTTAATGCATTGATTCTTAGTCTGGTTTTTAACACAATCACATCAATCATTCAAAAACTCAACTCTTCACTTTACTTATATCTCCTCCCTGTATTTATCTTTAAATAAATGTATCACTTTAAAACCTTCTGATGTACTTAAGTCTTCACAAAAATAGACTGTTAATGTTCTCAGAACTAAACAAGTTCCTCAAATTTAAAATAAAATGGCTAAAAAGTCTATAATTAATTTTCTGTTAAATAGCTCAAAAGTTTGAATTTCTTTTCATTTAAATGATCTTACTTTTCTTACAGTGTTCACATTCACAACAGTGAATAGTTTCAATTCTGAACAGATCAGAAATGGTCCAAAAACATTTATACAGGAAAATATGTTAAAGGAAGTTAAAATACTGCTATATGTTCTATATTGTTTCATCATTATATTAGAAGAAAATCCAAATTGATGAGAACCACTTTTACATAATTCCTAAGAAATGTTTAGCCAGTTCTGGCTTGAGAAACCTAGAGATATGGGGATTCCACAGTTGGCCAATTATTTTTAAATAATCCTATTTAACCATATTGGAACCATTAATAACTACCAATAAAACAAAAAGTTAAAGAATAAAAGGGAAAATAGGAAATCACAAATTTTTATGAGAGAAATGAGGGAGGAAATTATTAATTTCCTTACATTAATAAAAAAACTTCTTTCAACATCAAATCAACATTTCCTAAAAAAATAGGTGTTGATTGCAGTGGGGTTATATAACTATGTAAAAATTGTAATAAAAAAGGAACCAGAAATATTTGTATTTTTAAATAAGTGAAAAATGTGTATAAAAATACACACTAAAGTGTTTGGGAAGTTCAACAAAGTGCATATATCTTCTTTTTAGCACAAAGAATAACTGACAGAATTTGCCACCTGAAATAAACCAATAAACATAAAAAGTTGAGATAATTTTTAAGGAGCTCCCCAAAAGTACAAAGTCACAAATTTTACCTCCACAAAAACAAATAATTCCTATACCATTTAAAACATTTTAAAGTATACTGAAAGCAAAAATTCCCAAATTTTATTAAGTCCATATTGTCTTGATAGTACATCTGAAAAAGGACATAAAAAGATTTAAATTCTGTGTAAATAAATAAATAAAAACATACTAAATAACAGTTTAGTGAATTTATTGCAACAGCTTAGTACCAATTAAATATTATGAAACTATATCCACTTTAAAAAAAATACATAGTTCTCTACACATATAAATTAAGAACATAGATAAAGAAAATAAAGTCATAGGGATTGTTTCTCATGCTTAATTGTAGCTTAATACTTATAATACCTGCCGCTTCTTAACATTGCCCATTATATACTTGGAAATTCACAATTTCCTCATTTATCACGCTCCCTAATTTGAAGATGCTATGCTTAGCAAAGCACATATTTTTTGTCAAGTATTACAAGCTATACAGTTTTCAAAATTATGTTTGTGATAATTTTTGCTGTAAATGTACATGAGGCAGTGCTATATCAGTGCTACTCATAGTATAAGCTATAGAGAACAACAACACCTGGGAGTTTGTTTAAAAAATACAAAGCCAGAGTCTTTTATTGCTACTTGCATTATTTTTAAATTCCAATTTAGTTGTATTTGTTCAATTTTTTAATAAAAGAACTAATTATCTCAATTGTAATTTGACATTTATCAAATTACATCTGATTGTGACACACTCCTAGATGGATTACCATTAAATTAGAAATAAAACAAAGATGCCAGCTATTATCAATATATTATTCAGTGATAGTTTTACATTTTAATATCATGACTTAGAGGTTTAGCTGAACATCTGCAACTCTGAATCTGTGTAGGTTTCAAAACCACCACCAAAACTACAAAAAAACAAACATCTGGTATCAGCAAGATGGCAAATTAGGAAGTTGTAGGCCCTCATTTCCCCCACATCAAGCAAATACCAAAAGATTGATTAAAATAGTTTTATTCAAACCAGTTATTCAAACCAGTTAAGGATCTGCAGCAACCAAGCAATTGTCCAATCAAGAAAAAAAACACACACAAAAAGATGGAAAAATTTACAGTATTTTTCAATGCTCCCACCCTCTTCCTGGCACTGCACAGCAGCATTAGGAGAAGGTGGCCCAAACCCTCATTCCTTCTCTTACATGAAAGAATACGACTGGAGTTTCTTTGGATGTTCTGGCCAATCTGTGGGCTACCCAGAGGGTTTCTGCATTGCCTGACTTGGAGATCAGACAGAAATGGCAGCATACTTCCTTATCTAAGGTTGGAAGCCATGGGAGGCAGTGGCAGTTTCCGTGATACATGAAAACTACAGGGAATCTGTAGACAGGCAAAATCTGAGGATAAAAAAATTGTAGATAGGTAGAGCAACACAACAGAACACCTACGGCATCATGAAAAAGCAGAGGTGAAACTTTTTAGGAAATTAAGATATTTAAAAACAGCCATGCATACTGGATAATTTGGGGGAAGGGGAGTGCAAACATAGGCCCAGGGAATACTAATGCTGCAAAAAGACCTGTTCCCCATGGTAGCTACAAATCTTCTATAAAATATATACAAAAGGAGATGAGAAGGGAATCAAAACATGTCACACAGAAAAAAATCAACTAAACACAAAAGAAGTTAGTAAGAGAGGGAATGAGGAACCAAAGAGCTATAAGACTTAGAAAACAAAATGTCAATATTCAATCCTTCCCTATGACTAATTATTTTTAAAGTAAATGGAATAAACTCCTCAATCAGAAAAAACACAGATTGGTAAAATATATTTAAAAACAAAAAACAAAAACATAATGCACTCTTGTCCACAAAAGACTCACTTTAGATCTAAGGATACACATTAGTTTTAAAGTGAATGAATGAAAAAGATATCACATGCAAATAAAAACCAAAAGATAGCAAGGGACATAATGTTATCAGACAATTAAAGTCTGGGTCAAAAACTGTTGTAGAAAGAAAGAATGACATTATATAATGAAAATGTAATAGTAAAGGATTTTTCCCAAAAATATACAAGTGGCCATAAGCACATGAATAGATGTTCAACACAACTAATCATTAGTAAATTGCAAATCAAAACCATAAGATACTACTTCATGCACATTAGGGCAGCTATTACCAAGAAAACAGAAAATAACAAGTGTCGGCAAGGATACAGAAAAACTAGAAACCTGTACACTGCTGGTGGGAATGCAAATGGTGCAGTTATGGAAAAACAGTATCGCAGTTTCTCAATAGTTAAAAATAAAATTACCACATGATTTAGCAATTCCAACTCTGGACATGTTGCTCAAACAATTAAAAGCAGGGATTTGAACAATTATCTGTATACCTCTGTTCATAGCAGCATTGTTCACAATAGCTAAAAATGGAAGTAACCCCACTGCCTACAGATGGATGAATGGAAAAACAAAAAGCAATATACACCTGCAATGGAACATTATTCATAATTAAAGAGGAATAAAATTCTGACATGATATAACATCTATGAATTTTGAAGATAGTAAGTAGTAATTGAAATAAGCCCATCACAGAAAGACAAATATTGTATGAGTTCACTTACACGAGTTACCCCAAATAGTCAAATGCATAAAGATAGGAAGTGTCTTTCTCTATCCGGTTGCCAGGGACAGAGGCTAGGAGGAACTGAGGAGTTACTGTTTAATGGGAATACAGTTCCAGTTTGAGATAAAAAAGGTTCTGGAGATGGATGGTGGTGACGGTTGTACAATAATGTGAATGTGCCTATGCCAATGAAATGTACAATTAAAAATGGCTAAAATGGTAAACTTTATGTAATGTATATTTTGCCATAATTTTAAAAACATATATAATACCAACATTACATATTAAAGGACATTAAAATGATTTAGTGTCCAAAGAAAGAGAACCACAACACTTTACTAGATGACTTATAAGACTACTTGAAGGACATAGGAAATCACTGAACTTCTGTGAAGCAGGATTCAATATCATAACAATGTCCATTTTCCTAGACAAATCTAAAAATTTAAAGTAATTCCAGTGAGAATCCTAGCAGAGCTCATTTTTAAACTGATAAGATGACCTGGATGTTCAAATTAAAAAATAATTATATAAATTATTTTAAAAATAAAAAAAATAATGATAGATTCCAGATATTGAAAGATAGTCTATATCTATCTTAATAAGAGTATATCAATAAAAAATGAGAAAAAAAACTATCTCAAAGAAAAAAGTTCTATGCACACAAACACTTATAGACAAGTTGTTTATACTTTAGACAAGTTGTTTAGACCTACAATATGTTATTATACCTTCTTTCTGTAAAGAAGGACCTTCCCATGAGACATCTTTATGATCTCTATGGTACCAAAGCATATAGTCCATTTTTCCACTACCCTCCATGACTTCTTAGCAACATTTTAATTCATCAACCATCCAATCTTCCCAGAAAAGCACTTATTTGACTCCTGCAACAACACACTCCTGTTTTTATCCCCCAACGTTTGCCACTCATCCATTTTCTTTATTAGTTTCTTCTTAGGTTTACCTCTAAACTATGGAGATCCCCCAGACCTTGGCCCTGGCCCACATTTTTGCTCTACATGAACACTATTTCTAATGATATCACTTAATGCCTCTTTTTATCATACAAAAATTTAATCAGATGTATATATTACTACTAAAAAGAATTCATTCACAAGCTATTTTTAAAAAAATTTTTAAGTAGACAGCTGAAGGTATCACCATGTCTTTCCAGAAGCCTATTTTCTCCCTCTGTATGTATGTCTTCCCTATGTATCATCATCAGCATTTACCTACATTGCCTACAATTTCTTAATACTGACCATTAAATTCACGCCATTCACTATTTCCTGCATTGTTTCCTGCTTCTCACATAAGAAGATTCTGTGTTAAGTAGAGTACATATTTTGACCAAATATCTTACATTTTTCAAAACTGGGTTTCTTATTAGGTTGCTTCTGTCAACCTATTCAAACAGTTGCTTAGCTCAGTGCAGTCCATGAATGAGCAGTCTAAAACTGACCTTTAGATGCTGAGAAATCTCATCCTCTGATGGCTTGTTTGAAATGAAAATTATTTACCTCCATCCCAGACCTTATGCATCTTCATGGCCAGGGCAGTCTCAGCATCTTTTATCAAGCTCTCAAGGTGATTGACTGTATGCTAAAGTCTGATGCACATTTGCCTAAATCAGTGATCCTCAAAGAATGGCAATACCACCTCTGAGATTGTGGGAATACAAATAATTCAGCCTCCTAGAGAACTCCTGAGTTTTTAGGGAAAGGCTGAGCAATCTCTGTTTTCACATGCTTCCAGATGATTCCTGTGCACACTAAATTTGAGAACCTCAATCACAGAAATTATGTCCTACGAACTTCCGGTCAACATGCAGGCAAGGTAGACAACTGCCTCCTTGCACAACCAAGATAGGGACAACAACAATTTAGAAACAGAAGAACAACCAGAACTGACAGAAAATTGAACTGTATGGAAGTCAGACAACCAAGGAGTTAAAATAGACACTTTCATCCAAACCAGTAGGAGGGGCGGAGTTGGGCAGCCAGGTGGAAAGGGGCCGCATAAGGCATCCTGGGCGCACAAGACCACAGCAGGAAGACCCTGGGCATGCGAGCAGCAGCTAGCAGACCCTGGCTGAGGGGTGGCAACCACAGAGCCAGTGAGGCTGTGATTGTGAAGCAAAGCACTGCGTGCAGCCCAGGATCCCAGTGCTGGGAAATAGAGCCTTGGGGCACTGATTGAAAACACCTGTGGGGGTTGAGTTGCAGGGAGAGACTCCTAGCCTCACAGGAGAGGTCTTTGGAAAGACCCGCGGGGTGCACAAGCCCACTCACATGGGAATTAGTACCAGAAAGGTCCAGTTTGCTTGGGGGAAGCGGCAGAAGAGTATGAAGCCCAACCTAGAGCAGAGCAAGTGCCATTGTTCCCTCTCGGAGGCTACCCCCACTTGTCCCACCCTGATGAACACCTAAGGCTCCACCCCTCATACTAACAGGCTCAACCAGACCGAAAAAAAAAAAAAAAGAGGCTGAAACAGAAAAACAAATAAAAGCTCCAAAACCAATACTTTTAAGCGACCCAGAGATAGCCAACATATCAGATGCACAGTTCAAAACACTGGTGATCAGGATGCTCACAGAATTGGTTGATTTTGGTCACAAATTCGATGAAAAAATTAAGGCTACAATAAATGAAATGAAGAAAAATGCACAGGGAACCAATAGTGATTGAAAGAAAGCTGGGTCTCACATCAATGGAGTGGACCAGAAGGAAGAAAAAAACATACAACTAGAAAAGAATGAAGAAATAGAATTCACAAAAATGAGGAGAGGCTTAGGAACCTCCAGGACATCTTTAAACATTCCAACATCCGAATTGCAGGGGTACCAGAAGAAGAGGAAGAGCAGCAAGTGGAAAAGTTATTTGAACAAATAATAAAGGAGAACTTCCCCAATCTGGCAAAGGAAATAGACTTCCAGGAAGTCCAGGAAGCTCAGAGAGTACCAAAGAAGGTGGACCCAAGGAGGAACACACCAAGGCACATCAGAATTACATTAGCCAAGGTAAAAATGAAGGAGAGAATCCTAGAAGCAGCAAGACATAAGGAGACAGTAACCTACACAGGAGTTCCCATCAGACTGTCAGTTGATTTCTCAAAAGAGATCTTGCAGGCAAGAAGGGGCTAGAAAGAAGTATTCCAAGTCATGAAAGGCAAGGACCTACATCCCAGATTGCTCTATCCAGCAAAGCTTTCATTTAGAATGGAAGGGCAGATAAAGTGCTTCTCAGATAAGGTGAAGTTCAAGGAGTTCGTCATCACCAAGCCCTTACTATATGAAATGTTAAAGGGACTTACCTAAGAAGAAGAAGATAAAAAGCATGTATAGTGAAATGACAGCAAACTCACAATTACCAACAACCACACCTAAAACAAAAACAAAAACAAACTAAGCAAACAACTAGAACAGGAACAGAACCACAGAAATGGAGATCACATGGAGAGTGGGAGGAGGAGAGAGGGGGAAAAGGTATGGAGAATAAGTAGCATAGATGGTAGGTAGAAAATAGGGGGGGGCAATAATAGTATGGGAAATGCAGAAGCTAAAGAACTTATGACACATGGACATGAACTAAAGGGGGGAATGTGGGTGGGAGACGGTGTGCAGGGTGGAGGGGAATGAAGGGGGTGTAATGGGACAACTGTAATAGCATAATCAATAAAATATATTAAAAATTAAAAAAAAAGAAGTCACTCCCTAGAGTGATGCAGTTTTGGAACTGCTAAAATGACCATCTCAGACTCGAGGAATTTTATAGATAAGTGGCTTAGTGTCTTTGGAGTTAGTATATCTGGATTTTAATTTCCAGTTATCTACTTACTAGATTTATTACATGTAAAATTGTTCTAATATTTTATAATTATAGACCCAACAACTAATGTCTGAGACATGATGGTCACTTTGATTATATTCCTCTGTGTTTGCTATTTACCAAATTGAGGTTTAGTCTCATTAGTATTCCACTTGGTCAAAGAATATTTCACACTCTTCTTTGTATCCAAAATACCTAGTGCAGCACACAGTAAGTGCTCACAAATATTTGGATTGAAGCACTATGCTCAGCTTTTTGTTGTATTAGGTAAGAATAGAGTCTTTAATGTTGATGGATGCATCCCAGCCATGTGAGAAGTAGACGATGAACTCTGTTCTGCCTCTGAAAGCTAAAAATACATTCCAGGAGTATAGTTGCCAATTCATTTCAGGAACAGTATGTTTGTTGTTTAAAGTGAAATAGATCACATGGAAAAAGGATAAGATTTTACTTGTATGTGGTATATAAAACAAAAAAACAACAAATGAACAAATGAAACAAACATATTCATAGACACAGACAAATAGTATAGTGGTTACCAGATGTGAAAGGGGTTAGGTGAAGTATGAAGAGGGTAGAGTGGGTCAAATACATGGTGACTGCAGACTACACACAATGCAACATACGGATGGTGTAGTATAAAACTGTACACCAAAAACTTACATAATGTTCTTAACCAGCACTACCTCAATAAATTTAATTTATTTTAAAAAAGTATTTCAGTGGATGCAAACTAGATCAATAGCCCTAAATTTCTGGAGTCAGTTCGCCACCAATATGAGTTGCTAACAAGCCAAATAATCATCTTTGAGCTTGATTTCAGGAAAGAGAGAACAGCAAACGTAATCTGCTAAGTCTTTCCAAAGTTGTAATATTTTATGTAGCAAACTTACCTCACACCTATGAGAGCAACAAGGATTGTAGTCATTTAATATTGTGTCTGCAATGTCCAGCACAGGTTTTGGTACATAATGCATCCACCTATATTGATTACATATATGAATGTAACAAACTAAGAAACCAGTATTTTTACTTTCATACTATTGAATCTTTGTATTTACCCTGCAGTTACTCTCAGAATTTTAGTTTCTAATTATCAATACTCTTATATCAATAGATATAGCTGACTTTGTAGCACGATGTGATACAAAACAAAATTGAAAACAGACTATCCAGGTCTAATGTGGAATATTCATTGTAGAGAGATAGAAAATAGTTAACAGCAGCTTGGTCTGCCTACAATAATAATTGTGATATAAGGTAAGGCTTTCATTGTCTTGGGCATCAAACAGAAATAGTAGTATATGCACAAATAATGCCATCAGGCATTGTCAGATGCAGCAATAATGTCACAAAACCCATCCCCATTTTCTACCCACTAGGTATAATACAGCCTTTCTTGGTTCATAGACAAAATAGGGATGATATTATCAAATCGCATATATTTGTGAGTCTTCTAAAAAATGTAGGTGAAAACTGTCATAAACTCTTTATTCTATATAAATTTAACTTCTATAACCATGCACCTCAAATTTGAAGAATAACAATACTGTATGTAATTGTTCATGAGTCCTGTCATTGAGTCAGGAAAAGTAGTTCCTCTGAGACAGTTTCATAAGACTTTTGTAAACTTGTAATGACATACATGTTTTTAAAGCCTAAATATGACCTCAGACTATTACTAACATAGATATCAATTTACAAGGTGGGGTAAAAGTAGATTTACAGTTTTATGTAACCCAGTTTATTCTTGTATTATTATTTACCATATGAACTACTGTAAAGATGATAAACATGACAGGAACCCAAAATAGAGAAAAGTTCTTGACGGTGTTAAATGTTAAGAATGCTAAGGACCATATCATTATAATCATTTCCTAGGTTAAAAAATATGACATCAGCCAGGAAAAGCTTAAATGTGAAAGAAGAGGGAAATTTCATTCCTGGCTATCTGTTTAAGTCAAACAATGTGTGTTTAATTTGCTTTCTTTTCTAGTGGTCAAAGGTTGCAATTGCCCAAGAGTCAAATAAGATTCCAAACAAAGGTTAAGAAAATACTAAAGCCATTGGCAAAGGAGGACTGCCTGAAAAGAACAAGTGGTGCTATAGCTTCAAGCCAAGTTCAAAGCCAGCATTAGTAACTGCTTCTTCATAAAACAGCTGATCTTTAGATGCTGCTGAGCATCTGGGGGAAATTTTGGCAATTAATCAGATCTCCTTATTTTGACTAACCGCATGTCTATACCACCACTACAAAAATTGAAAGCCAAAAACCTTCCCAATAGGTCAGTATTGGATCAGATCTGGAAATCCCTTTTTTTCCTCCAAACCAAGTGCCATTTCTCAGAAAGGCTCCCCAGAGGGGAACATCTGTGGCTAAAAAGAATTCATCTCTTTTAGTAGAAAGACCTTTGGTTTCTCAGGAGTAGAAACCAATATTGAAATAGAAACAGACACATTTGATGTAGCTCAAAACAATATCTTGTAAACATTTATATATTGAATATCTACTACTTATTAACTCCAAAAATAAAAGCTCCTAAACTTTAAAAGTTAAGCATTTGCTTTATTATAGAAATTTTCAACTCTGACTTTTAAATATTAGGTATGTAGGTGTAGTCATTTACTTCAAGTTTAAAGATAGCATGTATGTAGGTAAAAAATATATATTTCTAATTACATCTTCACATACCAAAAAGTAATATTAAAAGGCAACTATAGCTAAGGCACCAATTTCATTACTTTTACTTCAAAAGAAAAAAAAGCCAAAATTAATGAAATGAGGCAGAACAGGAACTAAATGTGCTTTTAATTATTTTTATTGCTTTTGCCATTAAAATGTTAATAAGTATCATATAGGTATTAAAAAGAAAAGAAGTAACAAATTATATTTTACTGCAACAATTAATATTACTATGTTCCTTTTAATTGGAAATGCTAGGACTATGTGTGTATTAAATCTTCTACTACTTTGCAATATTTGTAACCACTTCACTATACGTGCTATACTATACATGCACACTACACAATGAAAAAAAAGGCAACCAAGATTTAGACTTTTTAAAAATCTGCAGTAAGGTAGCATCCTGGCTATTTTTCAGAAACCGACTGGACCAGGAATAATTAAGTAAACCCTAGGTAAGCTACACTTTGTACACACCATGCATCATTTGCACTATGCTTAAAGGAGGACTTCTCTGGCTGATGTGTTTTTTTTTTTTTTGTATTTATTAGTAAGGAAATTACTCGCCTCAAAGCCAATCAATGTTTCCATTCATCTGCTGAAGACAGTCTTTTTTTCCCCTAGTCTCTGTGAATACAGTAGCCAGTATTTGCAGCAGTTCTCAGAATGTCCCCTCAGTCTGCTAGTTAAAAACAAACTATCCCTCATACACTTTCAAAAGAGGTCTGCTCTAATTGTTCATTTTGCCTGTATTATTAGATTATGGGTATTTTTAAATCTAAATTAGATTTTTTTTTTATTTTGCAGGTCTTACATTTTCATTCTGCAATAAAAGTGTAATAAAATTCAATTATCAACCTTATGTCTGAGTGGAAGAGGAGACCGGGAGTGACAACCCACCTATCAGGAAGAAATAACCAACTTCATGTCTCTCTCACTATTTTTTTTAAGATTTTATTTATTTATCTTCAGAGGGGAAGGGAAGGAGAGAGGGAGAGAAACATCAATGTATAGTTGCCTCCTGTGCATTCCCTGCTGGGAACTGGCCTGCAACCCAGGCATGTGCCCTGACTGGGAATCGAACCACAATCTCTTGGTTCACAGGCCCGTGCTTAATCCACTAAGCTACACCAGCCAGGGCATGTCTCTCTCACTCTTGTAAAATCATCACTGCTTTGGCTACGTGATATACATTGGCTTATTTTCTGGGGATACTTATTAGCATGATAGCATTCTGAGACTGTGGGATGTTTAATACAATAGTTGTCTCAAGCCAATAGGAAACTATCTCCTCATAAAATATATTTATATAAAGATTCCATATTAATAGTCACAGTGATGAGCTTACCAACACAGACCTTGTCATTTTTCATTTTGTTAAGCTTTTCATAAGAAATTTCTGAAGATAAATTTAAGAACAGTCCTTTAAAGAAGAAAAGGTATAAATACTATTTTGGAAACTCCCTTCCTCAAAAATAGATAGATAGATAGATAGATAGATAGATAGATAGATAAAGTGGGGTGATTGGGGGGAAGGCACACAGAGAGAGAACAAAACAAAGCAATGATTCTTTCAGATACAGATTTGTAAAACTTAATCCAAAAATTAACAAAATCTACCAACTACCATATGAACTCCATGAATGCTGAACATTTCCCTTTACTTTTTTCCTTACCAGAAGCTTGTCTGCACTACATAGTGGCACCAAAGTGAATTTGGGGGATAAAAAAGGAACCACTGCTTTCTCAGTTGAATCATAACACATAGAACAGGTCCCAGTCTACAGAGACAGACACCCCTATATCCTGACTCCACTTTTCTATCCGTAGAAGCCATGCAACACTCAGAAGAAGGCAAATGCCAGCAGTGCCCTCCAAGTTCTTGACCACTCTGATTCCTGAGGCACATAATTCCTATAAAAGAATGAATGTATTAGGAAACATTAGGCTCAACCTAATATTTACAAGTATTATAATTGTAAAACTGATTTTCCTTACTCTGATTCCACGTTCACCAAGCAACTTCTAGATATTCATTTGGCTTCCCTGAAATGCCTATCAATAGGGATAGACGGCCAGACCAGACTGGTGTGTAAGTCCTGCTGGCTGCAGGCCATTTTTCTTTTATTTATCAAGGTACACTTCAGCACTATGGTTTATTTGCTAGTCTCTGTGCCCTCAACTAATGTGAATCTGCACCAAAGAGATTGACCCAATTAGTGTGAATATAAACACCAAAGTATCTCAAACCTGTGCCCCAAGCCGGAGGGATAGATCTTGTACCTAAGTAACTCAATCAAAATAAATGGAATATTATCAGAAATGTGGACAGCAAGCCAGTCGACTTTGTTGAGTGGTAGCCTGAACTTGATAGGCACCTGCTTTTCAAACTTTCACAACAGACACATTTCTGGGATTCAGTCAACCATCCCCAGTCAGGTATTTAACAGCAGCACATCCTAACATGCCAAGTGACAATGCTCAGACTCACAGTAAAAATACATACTTCAATTTGATGTCCACTTCAGCTTGATACCTACATGTGTAGTGGTTGCAGGGAACAATTTTTGGTAATACAACAACAACACTAAATATATTATACCTGTGATCTACTAAGGCTACGCTCCCCAAGTTTAGATGTGCACTGGTCTGAAGGACACAGAAGCATGACAAGAATATAAGCTGCAGAATAAATTCAAAGGCCAATCACAGAGACATTATTCTACCTGGACATTTGATCTGTAGAAGTGTTCTATCGAATTAATAAAATAAGATACTATGTTTCAAAGTAAGTATAGATTAAGTATGGAGCAGTAAGAAAACAGTTATGTTTTAAAGACAAATCATTTAGATCCCAAAGATATTCCAAGAAGTAGTTTTTATGAGTTCCTAAGCTTCCTTATAATTATTTAGCAGGGGAGTTTGAAGAATGTTGCTCTAAAGTAAGATCAAAAGAGTTTAAATTGGGCAATATAGATTATATATATGTATATATATATGTATACATACACACACATATGTATATAGGTTTATAGGCAGTTATTTAGTTTTATATTACACAAACTCTACTGTATGAAGGACACTACAGGAGGGAGTCATTTCTATGGAGGGAAAATTTAGATTAATAAAGGCTTAAACAGCACTAAAGAATATTAGACTGGACATAATAAAAGACTGCATACATATATGGCATTGTTTAAATGGAATAAAGATTTTTTCCAAAAATATTTTGCAACAGAAAGTGATGCTGCCTGTTCTGAATAGTGTAAAGGGAGTTCTATAAGCAAGCAAATGTTTCACCTGAATGACCACTTAAAACAGTTAACGGTTCTAGAATTTTTTGATTACATAAACTTACAGGGAAAGCAATCAATTTTCCTAGTCTTAGTTTGGAAACACATAGTCTATCTGTGTAATGGATTTTTGGGAACTGCACATTGGCACAATGCTACAGATCTGTAAGTCCAATTACTATCAGGTTCTTAGCATTGATGAATGTTTTGAAAACTAATGAGTCAATGATGAAGATTAGGTCACTGACCATTTCACTGTGATAAAAAATCAGTTCTGAAATTCTCATGCCTGTATAATGCACAAAAGATTCCAAGTGGTGGTAATATCATTCTTATTGGTAAATGGGTTCAAAAGTACCTGTCATTCATATCTGTCATTCACATAAAGCAGGGGTGTCAAACTTATTTTCACCAGGGGCCATACCAGCTTCACGATTGCCTTCAAAGGGCTGAATGTAATTTTAGGACTGTATAAATGTCACTACTCCTTAACAGTTAAGGAATTGAAATTACATTTGGCCCTCTGAAGGCAACCGCTAGGCTGATGTGGCCCCTATTGAAAATGAGTTTGACATCTCTGACATAAAGGCAGTGATGGAAAAATATATGGGAATAAACAAAATATATTGATACAGTGGCCATATAAATGTTCAGAACACAAGTATGATACCAGTATATAGGAATACTGTTTATCCAATATGTAAAGAGGAAAAACAAAATACATCATTAATTTACCAGCTATTGGAAATATGTGGTGAGTATAAATTCAATATGTTATGTTGGTTAGTAAAGCTTAAGGTCAGAATTTTTATGTGTCCAAATTTAACAACATTTTAGTAATGACCTTGAATATTTATTCTGGGAAATACTGAAGAAGTGGGAAGAGATAAAGAGGCAGAGCTTAATCTGTGATTCTACAAAATCACATTAGCTTCTCCCTTATGGATTGGAGGTATAAAGATAGGGCAGATCAGCAATAATTATCCAGCCTCGGAGACTGTAAAGTTAATCTGCTTTACCTTCATCTCCTTTGAAAAGAAAAAGGATCTGTCTTTGCTGGCTAGAAGAGTTTCCTGCACAAATAACATGGGAGCACTAGAGTAATCAGAGACAATTTTATTGTGTGTGCAGTGTTTTTCCCAAAAACATGTAATGTAACATCTCAGAGATATTTTTAGGTTTAAGACAATGGTCTCTTCGTCTGATCTGCAATAGATCATGTGACTTAAGGAAATGTTCTCCCAAATATTTTAATAAATTATTCCTTTTGTACCAAAAACATATCAAAACCAGATACTCTCAACTAAACACACTGTTTATCCAGTCTAGGATTTCAACAAGGTCACAAGAACATTGGAGACTTCATAGAGGTGAACATTGTTTACATAGTCCATGTCTTTGCTTGAAAAATTTCATTTCTAACTGTCATTAGCTGAACAGGCATTATGAATGTTTGCACCATTGTCTCAGGGAGCTTTAGCTTTACATTTTCCCCAACATTTCATTATGAAAATTGTCAAACACAGAAAAGTTGAGGGAAATGCACCATGAACAGCTATGATGCTGGATTCCAGGACTATTATTTTGCTATGTAAAGCATTAACTTTTTGTAGGTAAAACTTACATTGAATAAAATGCACAAATCCTCCCAATAAATTCAGTATTGTAATTTTTCATTTGCATTGATATTTGTCCCTTTCAAACTTCAGGGACATCTGCACTGGCTCTTACCCCACTCCATTTCTGGTACACTGGGACAGGCTCGACACATTGCTCAGCTTTATCCACATCCTCAATCACTGCAGGAGTGCTGACTATACAGCCCTACATTTTCTGTCATTCCACAGTTAAGAAATCCATCTGTTAAACTCTCAATTATTCTGAATCCCTAATACTTGAATTTGTACCCTGGAAAGTTTCAGTAACATTTTAGCCAACTCGCACACACAGAAGCAGGAAGCTTGGATGTGATAGATTTACTTCTTACCAGGTTTGTAGTAAATCAGTGTAATGTGAACTAATAAAACTTCCTGACAAGAACTTTCACACTATAATTCCTTTGATATCACAAGCACATCAAAATTGACTACTTTCTTAATGATCTTATTCTTGTTTTTTAAAATGTATTGGGGTGACATTGGTTAATTAAATTATACAAGTTTCAAGTGCACAATTCTATAACACATTTATATATTGCATTGTGTGTTCACCTCCCAAAGTCAAGTCTCCTTGCATCATTACATATTTGACCCCCTTTCTTCAACCTCTTCCAACTTCCCTAGTCCTCTGATAACCGCCATCTGCTGTGTGCCTAAGAGGATTTGTTGTTTATTTGTTCATTTGTTGTTTTTTGTTTTATATCCCACCTGAGTGAAATCATAGGGTTCTTTTCCTCTTCCATCTGACTTATTTCTCTTAGCATGATATTCTTAAGACCCATAATAGTAAAAACAACAGCAAAATGATCATTCAAAATAATAAACCTTTTAATAGAGAAGAGTTTAATAATAAATTTCACTTCCTTCTTCTCTAGCATCTCATTCCCTAGAACCCCTAATCTGCACCCACACCTCATTCCTCTACAAACACGTTCTGTTCCCTTTCCCAAAATCCTTTCCAGTTAGCATTGCCAAGAATGAGCCGTTCAATTCCTAGCCTCTGTGTGTGTGTATGTATATATGGTGTGTGTGTGTGTTTATATAGATACAATTTTTACTTTAAATTTTATAGGCTACCTAACACAAGAAAATAAATCATATTCTAAAATGTCAAAGTGAAAAAGATGCTACCATATATGTATATCCTTACAAAATTTTGTTAAATAAGTCTAAATATAGGTTATGAATAATAGCATTTCCCAAGATTTCCAAAAGATTATATTCAATGTCTCTTATTTTGAAGCAGAAATATTAGAACAAAGACTGCATAAGCCAAAATCTCTCCAAATGTTATTAAAAACTATTACTATGTAAACTTTAATGATATTTGCATACCAGTATTAGGGCCCATAATAAGTCTTTCTCAGAGTGTTTTAATACAAAAATAAAACACTGGGGCTTTTTTCCCCCTGTGGTAATGAAAAAGAGTAAATATAAATAAATTAGGTATAGCAAAGGTTATGATTTAAAACATAAGTTTATTTGTTAGAGATAACATAAAACTTTCCCTAAATAATATATTTAGGGAAAATATATTATTTTTTCACAACTGCAGCATGCATAATAATTAACATAAATATGTTAACCTGTAAGAAAAAAGAAAGACAGAGGAGAAACAACATATAGAGAAATTGCCTCATTAACTACAATATACCATTACTTATTTCCACTAATACTTTAATCACAAATTGCAAATGTAACTACAGGGCAAAGAGAAATAGCTATAATGTAATTACATGTGGAAACCACAACCCCAATTGTTCTTGGGTTTTATTTGTAGCAATTGTATCCCAAGGTACAAGACTCTGAGACAATAGAGAGCAACACTTTCTCTTTTTCTATTCTTAGAAAAAAGTGAGAATCAGAAAGGACTGACCAATTTAACAATGCTTTTTGCTGATGAGATCAATCGATCTGTAATCCACCAAGTGCAGTGCTTCTTACATGCTTGAAATGAAAAGTGTTTCACCTAACAATGGAATGCCTTTCCTCACTGGAGTTCTAGGAAGTAAGGTCACCAGTGTGTAACTTATGCACATTCCAAAGTGTTACTATATAATTAAAGAGATTTTAAAATAAATCAACAATTATTTAATTATCCTTTCTAATATACCCTCACTTTTACTTATTATATGTTTATTTTCCCTGCACTGGGATATATGGCAATTTACATCACAGTTCCAATACTATAGGCAATATATCTTTCAGCTTGCAAAATAGCAGGCATTAACTATCTTTAAAAGACAAACAGCAATATAATGAATTCACAGTTGATGTGTGAAGAGAGCAGTGGTTAAGGACCCAAGGGTCACTGTGGAAAGGCATGAGCCCTGGACCTGCTCTGCCACTTGCCTAAATTTATGTCTAAATTCCTGAAGCCTTGGTTTCTTAATTCTTGAACAGAGTTCATAAGACAACCAACCTCAGTGATGCTGAGAAGCTTAAATGAGATAATGAGTTTTAAGACCTTCAGAGAGCCAGACATACTATGGTCAAACAGTTAATGTTAGTTAGCTATTATGATAAGTAGTAACAAATCCACACTACAGATGTTAAAACACAATGGATAAACACCATTTGGAAGCTGTGAATTTGATATAATTATGGGGAATGGTTGCTTTTTAGAGAATATTAAATTTTAAAGGAAATATCTAGAGGGTAAAGTAGAAAGTAATCTGATGAAGACATAAATCCCTTTATCCCTCCGGTTCTCTTCCTTTGCATGGTACCTTATATGCATACTACGTCACACATTTTAACTCATGTTTCCTCTTTCCTGCATGTATTTCAGAAGCATCTCATTTTCCTGTAGCATCATTGTAACCTAGGTCATTTCTGAACAACAAAAAGTACATTTACTTTTCCTTTCCCCACTGAGCCAAAGGCTAGTTTTGTCCAATTTTATCATAAATGTTTAACATAGCTGCTCCGCAGATAACATTTTGTGCCATTAATTAAAAGTGTAGGAAAAATTTCTTGATGCCTAAGTGTCTGACAATTTTGAATATGAAGTCTAGTTTTGACTTAATGGAGCTACTCAGAGATTATAAACAAAAAATTAATAGGGTTTGAAAGATAATGATGCATTATTCATAAGTGGATGGACCCTTTGTTTTCAACTGGTTGAATAGAAACATGACCAGGTTAAAGAAATCAGAGTGTTACAGAGAGCAGGCATATTGTAAAAGTAATTTTCACCTGCCTCTAACAATTAACAGCGTATGTCATTAAAGTCACAATTTCATAGAAACTACACAGGATTGTTCAGCATGTTGATGTAGAGTCTCCTTCTATGAATTCTAGACATAGAACTGCTTACATTTCATATTGTGAAGAAAACTGATAGTATTTTCCTTATACTTAATACTCAAAACTTATTATCATATACACTCGGGAAAGCACATTTTTGGTAATGGTAAGATAGATTAGAAACCAATGCTAGTTATTTAGCTCCTCTCCTACATGATAGCACACCCTTTAGACTCAGTTTAAATACTGAGATTAAAGTAAAAACCAGTAATTAAACCACCAATAAAATTATATTATATATGTCAAAAGTAAGGTAAACAAGCAATAGCTATTGAAAGTAATTACTTATTATTTGGACTTAAAAACTTGACTGATATAAAACAATAAATAATAAGCACAGTTGTAATAAGTATGAGGAAGGTAAGTCGACATTCTCCTTCAGAAGATATCACTTACTACCTGCTAAAATTTCAATAAAGTTGTCAATCTAAAAATATAATGCTATGCCACAGTTTAAAATTGATATAGTACAAACAGGAAGTAAAATCTGTTATTAGATAGTGCTATTATCATTCTCTGCTTCAAAAAGACTATTTGTATAAGTACCGTGTGCTAACCGATTGCACCATGGGGAAGGGTTTACAGGAACAAGTATAAAGGACACATGGACAAAAAAACTAGGGATGGGTGGAAATGGGAGGGAGGTAGGGAGGGCTGTGTGGGTGGGCTGGGATGGGAGTAAAAGAACGGAAATTGTACTTGAACAACAATTAAAATAAAATTTAAAAATAAATAAACAAAAAACCAAAAAGACCATTTCTAATACTGTAATTGAGTGGTCTGCATCAGCCCCAGGAAGACCTAAGGTATAGGGCTATAATACACTATTGTATAGGTATACCTACTGCACAATATCTCTGCATCTGGGAAGAAGCCCAGGACCAGAAATGAAATTAGGAGAGGAAAGAGTGAGCTAGTAAGAGGGCTGAGGGAAAAATGTGAAGCCAGATTACAGGATTCAAGTAAATGGGATTCATCAGAAGTTAAATAATAACCAGATGTCCAAATTAGAATGTCAACAAACATATATGTATGTTCCTTACCCAAATATTTTAGAAGAGGTGGAAAAAAGTGACAATAATTAAATATTAAGTCAAGACTCTGCTGCTCAAAGCATGAAATATGACACAATAAAATTTTACTAAAGAGACTTACAACAGCCCTGGTGGTGGTTCAGTTGGTTGGAGTGTGGTCCCATACACCAAAAGGTTGTGGGTTCAGTCCTTGGTTAGGCACATACAAGAAGCAAATTAGTGATGTTCCTCTCTTACATCATTCTCTCTCTCTCTCTCTGCCTCTCTCTCTCTCTCTCTCTTCCCCCCTCTTTCCTCCTCCCCCCGCTCTCTCAAATCAATAAACATATACTTGGATATTTGCAAATGAAAAGGCAAAAGTGGTTGAACGGGTTACACTCATCCTTGGAAGGTTTACCATGGATTTTAGGAAGTTACTTTGCAGTAAATGTCCTCAATTAAGGTGAGGGAGTTTTTTAGCAAGAGCAAGACTCAGAGCAGCCTAGCCACATTGCAGGCCTGATTCCCCACAGGAGAACCTATCCATGGGTGTGGGTCCTGTGCATCTCTGAGTAGGAGCTGGGCCCACGCCACACAGAATTGTCTCCTACATTCCCTGTCATTCAGACAGAGGGGTGGGGAACCCAAATTCTTGAGAACCTGCATTATGAGACCTACACAGGCACTCTACCATCTGAGATTTAGTTCAGCTGATGACAGTTCTTCTATTATCATATTAAATCAATGTCATTAAATAAAAAAGAATAAACATATACTTGGGTGAGGATTAAAAATTAATTAATTAATTAATTAAAGAGACATAGACAAAAAAAGAAATCTCAAAATCTGCAAATACTGTTCACTTAAAACACTAGCTTAAAGTTTGACATTATCTTCTATCCTCAAACAAAATATTTAACCAGACTCTGAACCATTTTGAGGAAAGTTAGCAAGTGAGATACTAGAGCAGGGACAAAAATGTTACCTAGTGCTCAGAGGAGCAAATGTTCTTGATCTAAATACCAAATGCAAGAACTGGTCTTTTGAAAGGCCTACTCTATTAATTTTTGTAGATTAAACACTACAAACATAAAATGTAATACATATAACTCTATAATATTAGTTGGAATGGGATTCACAGAAAAAAAGTGTCATAAGTTTTTAATTCTACTTTTTCTATTTTTAGAAAACCAAGAGCAAATACCACACATGGGATAAAAAGCATTAATACTAACCATTCAGATACCAGAACAAAAAATATAAAATGGTCTCTATTTACAGAAGACATGTTTGTCTACATAGAATAATCAACCCAGTGAATACAGAAAAAAGTCCATCCTAGCACTAGTAAGTAGGTCTAGCAAGGTTATAGGATACTCAGTATATAAGAATCTAAGTAAGAGAGGTGAAAGCGGACATCCCTGTGTGGTTCCCAATCTTAATGGGAACACTTAATATGGTTTGCCTTTTGAGTATGATGCTGGCAGTGGGCTTGTCATATATAACCTTTATTATATTTAGGTATGTTCCCTCTATTCCCAATTTGCTGAGAGTTTTTATCATAAATGGGTGCTGGAGTTTATCAAAAGCTATGTTTGCATCTATTGATATATTCACATGCTTTTTATCCTTCCTTTTGTTTATGTGGTGAATCACATTTATTGATTTGCAAAGGTTGCACCATAGTACTAGAGTCTTAGCCACAGCAATCAGAAAAAAAGAAATAAAAGGCATCCAAATTGGAAAGGAATAAATAAAACTGTCTTTATTTGCAGACAAAATGATACTGTATACTGAAAACCCCAAAGATTCCTCCAAGAAACTACTAGAACTGATAAATGAATTCAGCAAAGAGGATACAAAACAAATATTCAGAAATCACTTGCATTTTTATAAGCCAATAATGACCTAACAGAAAGGAAAATTAAGAAAACAATCCCAGTCACAATTGCTTCAGAAAGAATAAAATACATCAGAATGACCCGAAACAAAGATGTAAAAGATCTGTTCTTGGAAAATGATAAGACACTGAAGAAAGAAATCAAAGAAGATATAAGTGGATTCACATACCATGTTCATAGATAGGACAAATTAATATCATTAAAAGGCCATACTACCCAAAGCAATCTATAAATTCAATGCAATTCCTATCAAGATTCCAATGACATATTTCTCAGAACTAGAACAAATATTTCAAAAATTTATATGGAACCAAAAAATGCCCTGCATAGCACCAGCTATCCTGAAAAAAGAAGTTGGAGGAATCACACTACCTAATAGCAAACTATGTTACAAAGCCAAAGTAGTCAAAACAGCCTGGTACTGGCATAAAAACAGACACCTAGATCAATGGAACAGAATAGAGAGCCCGGAAATAAACCCAGAGCTCTACAGTTAATTAATATTCAACAGACAAAGCAAGGACATACAATGGGATAAAGATAGTTTATTAAATGAATGGTGTTGGAAAATTAGACATATACATGCAGAAAAATAAAACTAGACCACCTTCTTACACCATGCACAAGAATAAATTCAAAATGGATAAAAGACTTAAATGTTAGATCAAAAAACATAAAAATCCTAGAAGAAAACACAGGCAGTAAAATCTCAGATATTGCTTGTAGAAATTTTTAATCAGATATATTTCCCCAGGCAAGGGAAATGAAAGAAAAAATAAACAAATGGGACTTCCTCAAATTAAAAAGTTTTTGCACAGCAAAGGAAGTCATCAACAAAATAAAAAGACAACCCAAAGAATGGGGAAATATATTAGCGTATACATGATAAGGGATTAATATCCAAAATTTATAAAGTAGTTACAAAACTCAACACACACACACACACACACACAGAACAACTCAATTAAAAAACAAACAAGGGACCTAAATAGCTAATAGACATTTGAAAAGGTGTTCAATGTCACTAATCATCAGAGAAATGAAAAATAAAAACTACAATGAGATTCCATCTCACACCTGTCAGAATGGCTATCATCAATAAATCAAAAAACAAAAAGTGCTGGCAAGGATGTGGAGAAAGAGGAACCTTTTTGTACTGTTGGTGGGAATTCAGACAGGTATAGCCACTGTGGAAAGCAGTATGGAGATACCTCAAAAAGTTTTAAAAAGATCTGCCTTTTGACACAGCAATCCTACTTCTGGGAAGATATCCAAAGGTACCCAAAACACTAATTCTAAAGAACATAAGCACCTCTATGTTCATTGCAGCATTATTTACAAGCTCCAAGATATAGAAGCAGCCCAAGTATCAATCAGGAGATGAGTGGACTAAAACAACTATGGGACATTTACATAATTAAATTCCTCTCAGCCACAAAAAACAAGAAATTTTTACCCTTTGCAACAGTATGGATGGACCTGGAGTACAGTATGCTAAGTGCAATAAGCCAGTCAGAGAAAGACAAACACCATATGGTTTCATTCACATGTGGAATCTAATGAACAAATTGAACTAACAAGAAAAATAGAGACATATTCATAGATGGTGAAGAAATAACAGCCAGTGTGGAGGAGGTTATGGGATGGAGGGATTGAGCAAAAAAGGAAAAGAACAAATGGACAAGGACAGGGTGATTGCTGGGGAGAGGAGAGTATAAGAGGACTAAATGGTAATGGAAAAAATGTAATAAAGATTATATATTTTTAAAAAATCAATTGCATATACATATATATTATATTTAAATGTCAAAATATTGACATTTGTAATAGCATAAAATATGAAGTACTTAGAAATACATTTCATGAAATGTGTAATACATATTTAATAAAAACTGTTCACTGATAAAAAATTAATAGAAATCAAAATAACTGAGATATATAATTAGGTACGTCTCCTGTTTATCAACTGGGAAGACTCAATATTACTAAGACATTATTTCTTCCCATAGTGACCTATAGATTCAATGGAATCTTCATCAAATCACTAGCAGGATATGTTATAGAAATTGACAAGCTGATTCTAAACTTTCTATTTATTTTATTAATTTTATTTTACCATTCTATTACAGTTGTCCCAATTTTTCTTCATTTGCACTCAACTGCTTGGCCCACTGCCCACAGTAAATCTGCACCCTGTTGTCTATGACCATGGGCCATTGATACATGCTCCTTGAGTAGACCCTTCCCTTTCTTTCCTCTCTTCTCACACTCCACCCTTCCCTCAGGTCACTGTCATACTGTTCCTGGTTTCCATAACTCTGGTACTATTTTGCTCATCTGTTCATTTTGTTGATTAGGTTCCTCTTATAGGTGAGAGCATATGCCATTTGTCTTTTGCCACCTGGCTTATTTCACTTAGCATATTGCTCTCCAGTTTCATCCATGCTGTGATGAAAGGTAGAAGTTCCTTATTTCTGCAGTGTAGTACTCCACTGGGTGAATGTACCATAATTTGATCCACTCATTGCTGATGGACACCTTGGCTGTTTGCAGAACTTGGCTATTGTAAATAATGCTGCTGTTAACATAGGGGTGCATAGGTTCTTTTGAATGGGTGTTCAAAGACTCTTTGGGTATAATCTGAGTGAAATTGCCAGATCAAAAGGCAATTCCATTTTTAGTCTTTTGCGGAAATTCCATAGTTTTCCACAGTGGACCACCAGTCTGCATCCCCACCAACAGTGCAATAGGGTTCCCTTTTCTCCACATCCTCCCCTGCACTTCTTGTTTGCTGATTTGTTAACAATGGCCATACTAACCAATGAGAGGTGGTGTCTCACTGTAGTTTTAATTTACATTTCTCTGATGACTAGTGATGTTGAGCATTTTTTCATGCATCTCCAGGCCCTCTGTATGTCCTCCTTGGGGAAGTGTCTGTTCAGGTCCTTTGCCCAGTTTTTAACTGGATTGTTTGGCTTCCTGGTGTGGAGTCATGTGAGTTCTTTATATATTTTGGAAATCAAACCCTTGTCCGAGGTATCATTAGCAAATGTTTCCCCATAGAGTCAGTTCCCCTTTCATTTTGTTGATGTTTTCTTTAGTCATGCAGAAGCTTTTTAGTTTGATGTAGTCCCATTTGTTCATTCTTTTCTATATTTTCCTTGCCCTAGGAGACATATTGGTGAAAATATTGCTGCATGGGATATTGTAAACTTCACTGACTATGTTTTCCTCTACGACTTTAATGGTGTTGCAACCCATGTTTAAGTCATTTATTCATCTTGACTTTATTCTAGCATATTGTGTAGGCTAGTGGTCTAGTTTCATTTTTTTGCATGTAACTGTACATATCTCACAGCACCATTTATTGAAGAGGGTATTTTTTACTCCACTTTATGTTCCTGTCCCATTTATCAAATGTTAATTGACTGTGAAGACATGGGTTTATTTCTGAGAACTCTATTCTGTTCCATTGGTTTATGTATCTGTTCTTATTCCAGTACCAGATTGCTCTGAATACAGTGGCCTTATAGTTTGATATTAGATATTGTGAGGCCTCCTACTTTGTCCTTCTTCCTCAATATTTCTGAGGATATTCTGGGTTGTTTTTGGTTCTATATGAATTTTTGAAGTATTTATTCTAAATCTGTAAAATATGTCATTAGCATTTTAATAGGCATTGCATTGAATCTATATATTGCTTTGAGTAGTATGGACATTTTAATGAAGAGAATTCTTCCAATCCATGAACACAGTATATGCTTCCATTTATTAGTGTCTTCCATAATTTCTTTCTTCAGTGTTCTGTAGTTTCCTGAATGCAGGGTCTTTTACCTCCTTGGTTAAGTTTATTCCAAGTACTTTATTTTCCTTGTTGCTATAATGGGATTTTTCCTAATTTCTGTTTCTGACATTTCACTGTTGGCATACAAAAATACCTTTGATTTCTGAACATTAACTTTGTATACTGCTATTTTGCCAAATTCACTTATTAGGTTGAGTAGTTTTTTGGTTGTGCCCATAGGGTTTTCTATGTATACTATCACATCATCTGCACAGAATGACAGTTTTACTTCCTCTTTTCCAATTTGGATGCCTTTTACTACTTTTTCTAGTCTGATCACTGTGGCTAGAAATGCCAATGCTATGTTTAATAAAAGTGGTGAAAGTGGACACCCTTGTCTTGTGCCTGATCTTAGGGGGAAAGATTTAGTTTTTGCCCATTGAGTATGATGTTGGCTGTAGGTTTCTCATATATAGCCTTTATTATGTTGAGGTATGATTCCTCTATTCCCATTTTGCTGAGTGTTTTTAGCATAATTGGGTGCTACAATTTATCTAATGTTTTTCAGCATCTATTGATATGATCATGTGGTCTTTTTCTTTCATATTATGTGGTATATTGCATTTATTTATTTGTGAATATTATACCATCCTTGCATACCAGGGATGAATCCCACTTGATCATGGTGTATGGTCTTTTATGATCATTTTAATGTATCTGTGAATACAGCTTGCCAGCTTGAGGATTTTAGCATCTATGTTTATCAGAGTTATTGGCGTGTAGTCTTCTTTCTTTGTTGTGATTTACTTGTTTTTGGAATTAGGATATTAGCCTCATAAAAAGAGTTTCAGAGTCTTCCCTCTTCTTAAAATTTTTGAAATAATTTGAGCAGGATAGGAGTTAGCTTTCCCCTCAATATTTGGTAAAATTCACCTGTGAAGCCTTCCAGTGCAGGGCTTTTGTGCGCTGGAAGTTTTTTTGATTACTGATTCGATTTCACTAGTTGTTTTCTGTCTATTCAGGCTTTCTGTTTCTTCTTCATTCAGTTTTGGGAGATTATATGTTTCTAAAAATTTGTCTATTTTACCCAGGTTGTCCAATTTCTTGACATATACATGTTCATAGTAATTGTTTACAACCCTTTGTACTTCTGTGATATCAATTGTAATTTCTCCTCTTTCATTTCTTATTTTATTTATTTGGATGTTTTCTCTCTCTCTCTCTCTCTCTCTCTCTCTCTCTCTCTCTCTCTCTCTCTCCTTTTGTTGATGAATCTGGTTAAAGGCTTGTAGATTTTATCTTTTCACAAACCCAGCTTCTGGATTTACTGATCCTTTGAATTGTTGTTGTAGTCTCTATATCATTTAATTCTGCTCTGAACTTGATTATTTACTTCCTTCTACTCACTTGGGGCTTTGTTTGTTGTTGTTTCTCTAGTTCTTGTAGATGTAGGGTTAGGTTTTTTATTTGAGATTTTTCTATCTTTTTTTAGGTAGGCCTGTATTGCTATTAACTTCCTTCTCAGGACTGCCTTCATGGTGCCCATAAGGTTTTGGGCTATTTTGTGTTCATTCTCATTTGTTTCCAAAAAACTTTCTGACTTCTTTCTTGATCTCATTGTTAGTCCATTCATTATTTAATAGCATGTTATTCAGTTTCCATGAATTTGAGTGTGTTTGACCTTTCCTTGAGGTTGGTTTCTAGTTTCAAGCCACTGTGATACAAGAAGATGCTTGATACAGTTTCAATTTTTCAGTTTCTTGAGGCTTGTTTTGTGTCCTACCAGGTGGTCTACCTTTGAAAATGTTCCATGTGCATTTTAAAAGAATGCATATTTTGCTTCTTTGGGGTGAAAGGTTCTGTACATGTCAATTAGGAGTATTGTGCAATGCCATGATATCCTTTCTGATTCTTTGCTTGGAAGATCTATCCATTTTTGACAATAGGGTGTTACAATCCCCTATGATGAGTGTGTTGCTGTCAGTATCATTCTTGAAATCCTCCATGGTTTTCCTTATATACTTGGGTGCTCCTATATTGGGTGCATATATGTTTACAAGGGTTATGTACTCATTGGATTATTCCCTTTAGTATTATGAAGTGTCCTTCTTTGTCTCTTTTTATGACCTTTGTTTTGAAAACTATTTTGTCTGGTATAAGTATTGCTACCCCCGCTTTTTTAATTTTCATGTCTGTTTCCTTGGAGCATTTTTTTCCATGCCTTCACTTTCAGTCTGTGTAGATCTTTTGATCTCAGGTGGGTCTCTTGTAGACAGCATATATGCATGTCATGTTTTCCAGTCCATTCAGCTACCCTATATCTTTTGATTGGATCATTTAATCCATTTACATTTATGGTTATTATTGATAGGTACTTATTCATTGCCCATTTTTCCCTTTGTACCTGAGTCCCCCCACCGCCCTCATATTCTTAAAGTAGTCCTTTTAACATCTCTTGTAAGGCAGGTTTGGTAGAGATGTATTCTTTAGCCATTTTTGTCTGGAACACTATTTTGCCTTCCATTTTAAAAAGAACCTTGTTGAGTAGTCTTTAAATGTTGAGTAGTCTTGGTTGCAGGCCTTTGCTTTCCATTTCTTAGAATATTTCTTGCCATTCCCTCCTGGCTTGTAGTGTATCTGTTGAGAAACCAGCTGATATACTAGCTGTTTCTCCCTTGTTGCCTTTATGATTCTTTCTTTGTATTTAAATTTTGCCATTTTAATTATTTTGTGTCTTTGAGTGGACCTCTTTGGGTTCATCTTCATTGGGACACTCTTTGCTTTCTGGACTTGTATGACTGTTTCTCTCATCAAGTTAGAGAAGTTTCCTGTCATTACTTTTTCAAACAGGTTTTCTATCCCTGGCTTCTTCTGTTTCCCTCCTTCTGGTATCCCTGTGATATGGATATTATTTATATTTCATGTTGCCTTGAAGCTCCACTAAATCCTCTTCATTCTTTCTGAGTCTTTTTTTTTTTTATTTCATTGCTCTGTCTGGGGATGTTTTTCTACCTTTTCCTCCAGCTTGCTGATTTGATTCTCAGCTTCATCAAGCCTGCTTTTAATTCCTTCTACTGTGTTCTTCATTTCAGATATTGTATTCTTCATTTCCTCCTCATTCTTATTGATAGCTTCTATGTCCTTTTTCATGCCGGTGCAGCTCCCAGTATGTTCCATGTACCACGCTTGGAGTTCTTTGTAGTTCTACTGAGCTCTTTGAACATCCTTATAACCATTATTTTGAACTCAATATCTGATAGTCTGCTTGCATCAATCTCAATTAGCACTTTTTCTAGGAATTCCTCCTTTCCTTTCAATTGGGAGTTGTTTCTAAATCTTTATATTTAAATGCAATGAACCTATATAGACAAACCAACATGAAAAGAAAAAAACAAACCTGTAGGACTTGAACTACCTGACTTTAAGATTTCTATAAAAGCAAAGAAATGGAGACACTACAGTACTAGGGTCAAGGCAGGTACATAGATGAGTGGAAGAGAATGTATTTGAAAAAATAAACCCGCATATAAATAGCCAGTTGGTTTTAAATAAAAGTGCAAAAATAATTCAATGGCTAAAGGATAGTCTTTTCAACAGATTATGTTAGAATAATTGGCTATCCATAATGCAAAATAGTGAGCCATACTCATAACTATATACCATGTAACAATAATTTGGAAAGAGAAAGTTAAATATAAGAAATAAATCATAAAAGTTTTAGAATCCATTGAATGATAAAAATACTTTGTAAATGATGTTATTATGGTTATATGATTACATACATTTGTCAATACTAATGAAATTGTGTATTTAAAATTGGTGAATTTTATTGTATGTAAATTATACATCAATAAATTTAACCATAACTGTATCATGCAATTCTGTTTGATGTGCATTTATCTTCTTAAACTGACTTACTAAATTATATGCTACCAATTGACATCTCATATCTCCTTCTTAGTAAGCACTAAGGTTATTCAGTTTATTGATTGCTCATACAAACTCCTTAGGATCAGATAAATTATAAAAATGGATTATTTTTTCCTTCTCTTAGCAACTTACCCATATCCAACTCAAAAGAAAAAATATACTGCAAATAGCCAAATTTTATAAATGTTATATAACAACAGTAATTTTAAAGTGCACATATAAAAAGTAATGAACTTGAAGATAATCCCTGGGTTAGGATTCTAGCATTCCTAAAATGTTAGATTTCCCTACAATCATCTTAGCATTTTTGTATATGTTATTGTGTTATAATCATAAAGCTCAACAAAAATTTTCCACATTTAACCTAATGTTTTAATATGTTCAGGGGTTTTTCTTTGCAGTGGAATATTGATCATTTATATTTATAACCTATGCCTTTTACCATGTGGACTAAAGTATTCATTAATTCAACTAATGTTTATTGAGTACTTTCTCTTGCTAGGCATTGATAAAGACAAAATATCATTAATAACAACCTTAAAAACCAAACAACAGAAGTTGTAAGATCATATGCAATTTTAAAAATAAGTTATATTTACTCCTACAGATATATCTTATTCTGCTGGGCTCATGTGATTTTCCCAAGAAGGATAGCAACACTGAGGATGGCATTTCAGACCAGGACTAATTGCGCAGCAAACATCTATTAACAAGTGAGCTCCACTGAAAAAGAAGCATAGTTTTGTGTGAAGTGTCCATGTTTGTGGTGTCTCAGATACAATTACTCCACAGGACTATCTCACTTCTAACTAGAAGAAACAGAAAAAAAAAGAAGAAAAGAAGAACAAAGAAAAACACACACCAGCAATCACAGGAGCTTATCTTAGCTTCTGAAATAGAAAACCAAAGCTTTACTCAGTTCTGAAGTGAAATCAGGAGTTGCCTAATTAAGGCACCTATTTCAAGTTTCTAACTGAAATAATGTAAGAATTCCACTGTGCAGGAACAACTGTAAAGGACAAATGGACAAAACCAAGGTGGGGGGATGTGGAAGCAGGGGAGGGAGGTGGGGATGGCTAGGTGGGGTAGAGTGGTGGAGAGTAAATGCAGACGACTGTACTTGGACAACAATAAAATAATTATTGTAATTATTATAATTATAATTATTAGAAAAAAAACACAAAGAATTCCACTGTGTTTTAATAGTAAACAGTAAAAGAACACTGAAGTGAAGCTTAGGGGTTGTGGTGGAATTATGTTTAGAAGCAACCAGATAAAGAGTAAAAAACCTCTTGTTCATTGTCTATCTGACCAAAAAAAGTAAACACATAAAATATGTGTAATATTGTTTATGATCACTGAATTCCAGATCCATCTCCATGTGATTAACCATTTCACATTTTATGGACACAGCTATTTCCATTTTAGCTTTTGCAGAGGGTAAGAGAGAATTCTCATGTTTAAATGAGTATAAACAAATCAGAGGAGAACAAAGACACAAAGTTAGTTGTAGAAATTCATTTAGGATTTTCAAAGGCATTCCCTCATACGACCTTTCCTAGATGAAAAAGAGAGTTCATCGATTAGAGGAAATGAAGAGTTTTTCAAATCTTGCAACATACTCCCATTATTTAAGGTTAACTAATGAAATCACCAAGAAATATAATTTCCCAACACATGGGGAGTACAAAACAAAAGTAACATCTTGCTGTTTTAGTGGATTAGTTTCTCAATACAAACTATTTCAGGAGTGTCTATCTAGTTAAAATAATGTTGCTCATATAGGAAAAATTATAAAAGGCGACCAATGAACTCTGAGACTGAAATGTACTTACTGTTTATAGAATGTGTCTCAAGACATCATAGTTCTCCTAGGAAAAGCCTGAATTCCTAAGACTCAAGACTTCTGAAGTATAAGTTTTTGTTTTTTTAACATAGATAAAATATCCTTCGGTATTTTTACCAATACTTTCACCTACATGTCTGAATGTAAATTATATAGATTGTATTATTTTTCATATTTTGGTAAAATAAAAATAAAGTTTGCATTATTAATTCCTATATCTAAGACAATTGTAAATGTCAGTTTCTACACAGAATCTTCTGAACCTATCTCCTAATAACATATCTTTCATCACTATTTTTTACTCAAAACCCATATAATCCCAAATTCAAAATCTTTCATTCTATTCACTCTTCCACAATTAATTCAATCAATACTCAGCACTACTCGGACAAGCAACTTTCTACTGGGTAAAAAACTGTGGAAATACCTTCAAAAAGATGAATGTTCTAATAATCTATAAGAATGCCACCAAAAAAGCTAGTCCATAATTTAAAAAATCATATAAAATGTAAGTCAAAAAGTGATTTTTAAAGTGGGCAAATATTGCTACCAAAAGTAGTCTACTAAACTATTATATTCCAGCACACACTCCTTGAAGAAACCAGTAACAAGCAGTTCATGGTCTGATCCTGATTCATACTCAACATCTTCAGTAGCAACTCATCTATACCAGATTCTTTTCTCCTTCCTCTCCTCTTTCTCCTCTTTTGCCATCGACTTTGTGATTCCTTATTCCACAGAATAAGTAAAGTATGGTGGTGCAGGTTTCTAAAGTTTGCGAAATCACGTATCTACAGTTTGTCTCCCTGTGTTTGTCTCAAATTCCTACATGAGAAAAACTGTGTCAGACTATCATGGGTTAAATGTTATTTCCAATCTAATCAATTATGACCATGACCATGCAAAATTCACATGGTAAAAGAATGGCTTATGATGGTGTTGTTTACAGCAGGAAAATTTTTAATTTTAATTAAATCAGTCCTTTTTTTATTGCTTATACTTTTGACCTTAAATCTTTGAAATCATTGTATACTCCAATGTAAGAGATCTATCTACTCTTATATTTCCTCTAAGGATGTTATAGCTTCATTACAGTGAAAGAATCACACTCTGTAAATCTGCTATTGTAAAACACATTGAACAATGCCCTAGATCAAATGTACTTAACTGATATATATAGAAACTTTCATCCCAAAGAAGCAAATTGTGCATTCTTTTCAAATGCACATGGACCATTTTCAAAGATAGACCACATGATAAAGACACCAAACAAGTCTCAACAAATTCAAGAAAACTGAAATCATATCAAGCATTTTCTTGGACCACAAGGACCTGAAACTAGAAACCAACCACAGAGGAAAAACTCAAAAACACTCAAATTCATGGAGACTGAATAACATGCTATTAAATAATGAATGGATTAAGAATGAGATAAAGGAAGAAATCAAAAAGTTTCTGAAACAAATGAAAATGAACACACAACCCAAAACTTATGGGACACAGCAAAGGTAGTCCTGAGAGGGAAGTTAATACGAATACAGACCTATCTAAAAAAGATAGAAGCATTTCAAATAAATGACCTAACCCTACATCTACAAGAACTGGAGGTACAACAACAAACAAAGCTCAGAGTAAGTAGAAGGAAGGAAATAACCAATACCAGAGCAGAATTAAACAACGTAGAGACTAAAAGAACAATTCTAAGGATCAATAAATCCAGGAGCTGGTTCTTTGAAAAAACAGAAAAAATTGACAAACCTTTAAGCAGACTATTAAGAAAGAAAAGAAAGGATCCAAATAAATAAAATCAGACATGAAAGAGGAGAGATTACAACTGATAGCACAGAAATACAAAGGATTGTAAGAAATTACTATGAATAAATATATGCCAAAAATTTGAAAACCTGGGTGAAATGGACAAATTTCTAGAAAACTATAATCCCCCAAAACTGAATGAAGAAAAAGTAGAAAGCCTGAACAGACTGATAACAGCTGGTGAAATCAAAGCAGTATTAAAAAAATCTCACAACACAGAAAAGCCCTGGATCCAGTGTTTTCACAGGAGAATTTTACAAAATAATCGAGGAAAGCTAATCCCTATCCTTATCAGACTATTTCAAAAAAATCTCAGAAGAGGGAAGAATCCCAAACTCTTTTTATGAAACCAGCATCATCCTAATTCCAAAACCAGATAAAGACACATAAAAACGATAGGCCAATATTGCTAATGAACATAGACACTAAAATATTCAACAAAATATTGGCAAACTGCATCCAGCGATACATTAAAAAGATCATATACCATGATCAAGAGGGAGTCATCCCAGGGATACAAGGATGGTACAATAGTTGCAAATCAATAAACATAATGCATCACATAAGCAAAAGGAAAGATAAAAACCAAATAATCATATCAAAAATGCAGAAAAAGCATTTGATAGGGTACAGCACCCATTTATGGTAAAAAACACTTAACAAAATAGGAATTGAGGGAGCATTCCTCAATATAATAAAGGCCATATATGAAAAACCTACAGACAGCGTCACACTCAACAGTCAAAAACTAAAAACTTTCCCACTAAGATCAGGAACAAGACAAAGGTGTCCACTTTTACCACTTCTATTTAACATAATTTGGGAAGTCCTAGCTACAGTGATCAGACAAGAAAAAGAAATAAAAGGTATCCAAATTGGAAAGGAGGAAGTTAAACTGTCACTGTTTGCTGATGACATGATAGGGTACAATGAAAACTCTATAGACTGCACCCCCCCTAAAAAAACTACTTAACCTAATAAGTGAATTTGGCAAAATATCAGGATACAAAGTCAATATTCAGAAATTAAATGCATTTTTATACACCAACAAAGAAACATCAGAATCACAAATCAGGGAAAATATCACATTTGCTATAGCAACAAGAAAAATAAAGTACTTAGGAATAAATTTTACCAAGGAGGTAAAAGACCTGTATTCAGAAATCTACACAATGCTGAAGAAAGAAATTAAGGAAGACACAAACAAATTGATGCATATACCATGTTCATGGATTGGAAAAATTAATATCACCAAAATGTCTATATTACTCAAAGCAATTTATAGATTCAGTGCAATCCCTATGAAAATACCAATGACATATTTCACAGATATAGAACAAAAATTTCAAAAAAATTTATGGAACCATAAATGACACTGAATAGCCACAGCAATTTTGAGAAAGAAGAACAAAGTAGGAGGGATCATAATACATAGTATCAAACTATATTACAAGGCCACTGTAATGTCAACACTCTGGTACTGGCATAAGAACAGACACATAGACCAATGGAATGGAACAGAAAGCCCAGAAATAAACTCATGTCTCTATTGTCAATTAATATTCAACAACAGGGCCAGAAGCATAAAATGGAATAAAAACAATCTTTTCAACAAATAGTGTCAGGAGATCTGGACAGCTACATGCAAAAAAATGAAACTTGACCACCAACTTATACCATACAGAAAAACAAATTCAAGGTGGATAAAAGAATTAAATATAAGACTTAACACAATAAAAGTCCTAGAGGAGAACATAGGCAGGAAACTCTCAGATATTCCATGCAGCAATATTTTCACCAATATGTCCCCTAGAGTAAGGGACATAAAGAAAAGAACAAACAAATGGGACCTCATCAAAATACAAAGTTTCTGCATAGATAAAGGAAACAGCATTAAAATGAAAAGGGAACCAACAGTATGGGAAAACATATTTGCAAATGATACTTCAGACAAGGGTTTGATCTCCAAAATATATAAAGAACTCACACAACTCCACTCCAGGAAGACAAACAACCTAATTAAAAAATGGGCAAAAGACCTGAACAGATGCTTCTCCAAGGAGGATACACATAGGACCCAGGGATATATCAAAGGATGCTCAGCATTACTAGCCATCAGAGAGAAGAAAATCAAAAGCACAATGAGATACCACTTCACATTGGTCAGAATGGCCATCATAAACAAATCAGATACAAAAAAATGCTGGAGAGGTTGTGAAAAAAATGGAACCCTAATGCACTGTTGGTGGGTATGCAGCCTGGGCCAGCCACTGTGGAAAATGGTATGGAATTTCTGGCAATTCCTTGCTTGTATTATACTCTAAGAATCCTGAAAAACTAATTCAAAAGAACCTATGCACCCCAATGTTCATAGCAGCACAATTTATAATAGCTAAGTGCTGGAAACAACCTAAGTGCCCATCTGTAAATGAGTGGATAAAAAACTATGGTATATTTACATAGCTGAATACTACGGAGGAGAAAAAAGGAAGGAGCTCCTACCCTTTGCGACAGCAAGGATGGAACTGGAGAGCATTATGCTAAGTGAAATAAGTCAGGTGGTGAAATACAAATAGCATATTATCTCGGCTGTAAATGGAACCTAATCAATAAAACAAACAAGCAAGCAAAATGTAACCAAAGACCCTGAAATAAAAAACAAACTGACAGTAACCAGAGGGGCCGGGCGGGGGAGAGATAATGGGGGAAAATAGGGGAAGGGCCATATAGGAACATGTATAAAGGACACATGGACAATGTCAAAGGGGGTAGGCTTGAGGGTGGGAGGCACAGATGGGTTGTGTGGGGGGTGGTTGGTAGGGAGAAAATTGAGACAACTGTACTTGAACAACAGTAAAAAAATACATTGAACTGTATACTGTGAACTTGTTAAACATATAGCATGCAAATTATCTCTAAAGCTATTTTGAAAATGGCTTCTGAGTAATCAGACTCAAAAATACATCTTTACAATGAATTTAATGGGCAAACAAATCATATAATCAATAATTGTTCCAGAAATGAAGAAATAGCTGAGCCTCCAGACAGAGCACACAGGAACGGCTTCACATCAAAGGTAGCCAATAGATGGGTTTGAAAGACATTATCATAAGAAAGAAGTCATGATACTTAGATTTTCAGAATGTTATTATGCACATATTTTGTTATGCGTACATTTAATAAAAACTGTAAGTACATTTAGAAAGAAATACTGTCATGTATGGTTCTCATTATACTATAATTAAGCTTAAATTACTGAAAGAAAAAAGTAAGACGAATCCAGCAAAGTATACATTCATCACTAAAATGGCCTTTGTTACAAAACTAGTTTTTTTATATATATCCAAGAGGACATAGTGACAGAAATGCCCAAATGACTTTGTTATAGAACACTTTATCCTATAAAATAATGTCACATATGTAATAGAATGAAAGTGCTGTTGCATATAGAAAAAGTAAATAAAAATAAAAAACAAACTGGCAGGATTTGTTTTGTCATCTTTCTCTTAGATTCCTAGAATAACTTCAGATAGTACATTGTGCTAAAAGATGTGAGGTAGTTCAATCTAAGCACCCTTAAAGACTAGAAGTTTTAAGGTTATTCACTACCATTTTGCTTTACTGGATGCCTAGTTCATGGATTTCACTGGTCTCCAAGAAATAGAGGGTCAGGAAATCCAGAATCACCTAGTGGCAGAGAGAATTGAGGATGCATTAGCTACTTTAGTTTAGAGTGGCTGTGTATCCCAATTATGAGACACAAAAAGGTGAAAAATGCTATCTTTTTTAGGAAATGACTTCCTATTTCTCTTAATATCTAATCTGTATATACTATTAAAAATTCACTTTGTATAAATTTCTTGTGTAGAAACACAAGATTTGTATTTTTGAATCTTACTGAAACAGTGTAAAAATTTTACTCTAGAATCTCTTGGGAAAACGAAGATGAAATATGACTTTTTAAAAATTTAAACTTTAAACTTTTGTTGGCAACTATTTCTGTGCTGAAATGTCTTTTGGATCAACCTATAATTGGAGGAGCACAGGCCAATAGCAGGACCTCTTAGCCAAGAGCTTCATGAAAATCATCCTATTAGTACAAGACTCGGAGTATAACAGCAATGAACCAGAAACATTATTAGCACCTACTTAATAAAGGAGAACAAAAGGAAAATGATAAATGTGTCTCTAAAAAAAAAAGATAATCTTGCCCAAATATCTCATGCTTACCTTTACAGTGCCACCAATAAAGGTGATTGTATCTCATTGACTATCTTACAGAATTCTAGGAGTAATCCATCTAATTGGGGCTGCCTCAGAGCACCAGGAAATAAATGGCATCATTAAGTTGCTGTGAAGTAATGTCTCCTTTCTCACTAATGTTCCAACTCCTGTGACAGTCTCCCTGTGGACACTCAACTTGGCATTGTTCTCTCCCTTATAGGAGGAGTAGCTATAAATTCTTAGATGTAACCCATATTTAGAAAAAAATGCATTTGCCTGTGGAATTATAAAGGCATATATTAAGATAAAAATAAAGAGAAAATTAGGTCAATATAACATGTTTTCTGCTTTTCAGAGAAGAAAATTTATTCTGGCCTGTAATTCCACCAGACATTTATACATTATCATCTTGAATGATGCAAGTGACAGGATTCACTGGCAACCTTACTTAAATCTCCCTTTCTCTAAAGATAACCATCTCAAATTTGGGTTGGCCAGGTGCTATGTATCTTTATTCCCTCTTCTCCATCTGGTAACTTGACATTTGAGTGTTTTCTCATTATCAATCACTGTGCTGAAGCCAAGAGAAAAGTAGAGCTGTAAGTGGCCTCTCCAAACATCTATTAAGAAAAAGAGATAAGCATACAATTCATTTCCTGGTGAGACAAGAAACATGTTTCTGTCCCACAAAATGTGATGGAAACTGAGGAAATGTTCTTACGGCATGTCATGGGTTTATAAAAAAATTTGTCTACATAATTTTTATATAACATTTAGGAAAAGAAGAAAGGCTGGTATTTGATGTTAAAATGATGAATACAGTAACTTTTTTCCCCTTACTATGTTGATATGAAAAAAGCCCTTAATTCTTTGAACTTTGGCTTGTCATATAAAAAATATTAACAATATTATCTTTAATAGATTTTTACAAAGGTATATAAAATATCATGCCCTAAGCAGGTGCTGGATACATAGTAGTTACTTATTAATATTCATCAAGAGATAAATCATGTAAAGTATATTTGAGTGTGTATATACACATACACACACATAGAAGGGTGGTTATATAAAGATTATTGTTTAATCAGGGAACTCAATATATAAAGACAGTGCATGATTTATCCCAGAGTACTTCTTGAAGGCACAAAGCAACTCTATTTCTGCAGGAGAGGTCAACCTACAATTTTCAAATGCTCTTTTGTGAAATGCCTTGCATGAAGTGCTTTCAATTACAGATGGCTGTTAAAATCTCACAAAGCCAAGAACAACACTACACACACACACACACACACACATATACACAAATATATATACAAACATGCATGTGCTTTTACTAAAGCTTTTTAAATCATTGACCTTTCTCTTTGGTTCATAACAAGAGGCAACAGACCATTTCTAATATAAAAAAAAAAATAGGATTCTATTCTGGAAATACAGCTCTGCCTTCCTGAAATGCTGAGGATAAAAATCTTCTAGAGTAATATTAAAGTTAGAAATCAGAACATGCTGATTTACACATATCATTATGCTTCACAGGGTGAGGGTGAAGACAAGAAGAAATGCACTACAACAAATTGGAATCCAATTATATGTTTATCAACTAATGAGGTGCATAAATTTTTGCAGTCTCTCTGCAATATTCTGCATTGTATTGGGGGTAAAATTCTATCTGAATTTCTGACTTTCCCATTTAAAAAGCTGATGATTGGTAATTTTTCTTTCTTTTTCCACAGCTCATATTGCCATAAACTTCTAATTCCCTGATAGATAGCTGTCAATGAATAATTCATTCAACCAAAGCCTTCATTGTGTGAATTTTGTATTAGATCTTTTAGCAGGGTATACACTCTACCATTCTTCCCATGAGAGTTCTGGAGGGTCTCAGAATTTCTCTGTAGATTAAACAAAAATGAGAATATGAAAAAAGAAAAAAGTGCTCTGGCCATACATCCAGAGCAGTAACAAACCAGATCTCAAATTTCACTGAAGAATTAGAGAAAAATAGAGAGAGGTTATATATCAGAGTTCTAATGCAGAGTTAGAATTAATTCTGCAGGTTCTAGTGTTAAAGAACTTCAGTATGAAGTTGCAGGGTTGATATATCATGTAATTTTTAAATAAGCTTTAAACATAAAATGGAGAGATGAGACAATTAGGCTGTATTTTTAAGTATAATTATATAATTATGTATAATGGAATATAATTCAAATATAAGAGTGATGTAGATAGTGACTATTAACTACAAATGTTATATACAAGAGGATCCTAAATGTATACACAAGAAACCCAGTTCCTCAGGGTGCTCTCCAAAGCTGAGCATGAGTTTTGTGCCCAGTCCAATCAACTGACAATACCATGGTGCACTGCCTTTGTAAGAGGCACATGCATGATGCATCTGAGCACAGTAGAGACAATGAGAAATCTTCCACATGACAGCTACACCTGGTTTAACTCTGTAACACCCAAATTTATTGGCCATGGAATCCTAATAAAAGAATCAGCACTAGTGTTCTATGCAAAACAGCTTAGAGAAACTACTAAATTGACTTCATGTTTCCAATTCAGTCTTCAGGATAAATATTCACTATTAAGCTTCAGAAAAACATCAATAAGTTTAATGATTTTTAAGAACATTATTTCAAATCTCTAGTAATATGTCCTGAAAAATGATATTTCAGATCACAAGGCAATCACTCAATAAAATGCTAGCTGTCTATGAGAGCTCTTTAAAAGCAAATAGCCTAAAATAACTGTAGGAAAAAAAGATAGATAATCTTGGTCGAACCAGAAAGTAGTATGGGTAAATTCAAGTGGATATTCAGAGGGAATAAATAAAAAACTAAAACCTGAAAAAAGTTATGTCTTTTAGAAAACAAATGTACTCCACTCTGGAACATCCAAGCAACTTACACTAAAAGGGAAAAGTGACCATTTTCATAGAATCAAGGAAAAGCTAACATTCATCCAGGACCTTTCTCTCTAAATTCTCTGTCTCTCCACATCTATCTATCATCTATCTATCTATCTACCTATCCATGTATTATATTAAAATGTTACCTTATATAAAAGAAAAAATGTTTTTAATATAGGGTTTGTTTCTTCATTTTTACCAAATAAAACTAATTGATAACATTAAGTCAGCACAGAGCAAGCTTACTGTTCCATATACTTCAGCCCCACTGTATTCTCATTTCCTATCATCCTTGGATACATCTAAGAAAGATTTCAATCATGAAGCATTTCAAATTTATAAGAACTTTGATTCTTTTTTTCTTTTTAAATTATTTTATTGTTGTTCATATGAACTCATATGTTATAGGTCAAAATTAGAGTGTTTATATTAATTTTTAACATTTCTACAAACCATACAAATAGCTTTCTTTTCTGAGAAAAAACTGGACTGTTCCATTTTAGGCACTAAGAGCATAGGTCAACATTTCTGTCAGTCTAACAGTAGCTACCACTAGGCAACACCAGATATTCATTTCTTCATCCAGTAGCTCAAAATCAACCTACTACTACATATTCTAGGCACTGAAGTTGAATTATTCCACAGATAACAATTATAATGTTATAATATTATCTGAAGAATGATTTATAAAAATCATACAAAACAACCTGTCTGTCAGATGTTATGGCTGTCCATATAACCATAACATCAATTTACTTTAGAATGTTTTTTTTTGTTCAATTTTATTATGTAAGTATTGATAAAACATACTTCATAATTTACAGATTATTTACAGGACATATGAATATAAACAGTTGAACATATATGCTTACATTGATTACATCTATTATTAAACTCCAAAAGTATTATTAAATTAACATTTTGTATACATATATCATTAAATCAAAATATTGTTCTCAGCACAGATGGAACAGTTGTTTCTTAAAGTTATTAAAACAAAGTTTTCAAAAATGGCCAACTTTATCTTTCTCAATTATAAAATAAAAATATTAAAAGTATAACAATACATATCCCTATTTTTTATGTTTACATTTCTGTTAATATTTTTCAAATTTTAATTAAAAAATCTACACTATGAATTCTTTTCCTGGAGCCAACAAATTGTCATCCAAAGTTTTTGCAATTGTTTTTTATTTTTTCTACTCAAATGTTTTTTACCTATGGTTTATTTAAAACATGTTTTTGCTTTTCGCCTTATATTTTAGCTTTTACGCAGATCTTGAAGTTTCTAGTTCAGCAGAATACATATTTTTAAAAGACATCACAGCTGTTTAGTTGAACCTAGTATCTCTACTGCTTCTTTTTTTCTGTGAGAATTCAGAGCTTGCCACTACATTTCTGAAAGCAGTAAGGAAAAAAATCATAAACAAGAAAGTGTTCAATAGTAAAGAAACAATGCAAAAACTTCAGAACAAAGACTTCAGAAGTCGATTTTCATTCTTACTCCTTCTGTGACTTTAAAATCTACTCTTAGGAAATAGTTCCACACTTTGGAAAAATGAAGAATACGCTATTCAAAACTTCTGTCAAGATCTCCTCATTCTAAAACTTCATCAGCTAGTAAAATACCCAGCTACCTTAAAACTGTCAGTGATCATTCATAAGCATACAATATAATTAATGTTTCTTTTAATTCTGCCCAAATCCACACAATCAAATCAAATTCCTCTAAGTAAAATGTTGGCTGTACTTGTAACATCAATTTTTTAATATTTTTCACATACCAAAAATGCAAACTCCTTTAAGCTACTGAAAAGTGATAATGGAAGCACTATACGTAGTGGAAAGGGCTGGAGCATTTTTCAGTATGCTGAGCTCGGTTTAAGAAGAAAAAATGGCAGGGTAAGTCCTATGGGAAGCAGCCTCTGGGATGATCCCCAAAGTCCTCCTCCTGGTGATTAAGCTTCAGTAATCCTCATTGAATGTGGGTTAAACTTTATGACTAGGTGTAAAACAACAGAATGTACCAGAAATGATGAAATGTCACTTCTAATTTACCTTTTAAAAAGACTCTGGCTTCCATTTTGTTTTCCCACTCTGTCCTCACCCCCGCCCACCCCCCACCACTCTGGTTGCTCACCTGGAGAAACCAACCAGGTGCCATGTCTCAAGAAAGCCCTGTAAAGCAAACTGACATGGTAAGTGACTGGCAGAAGGCTCTCGGCCACAACCAGCAAGAAACTGAAAATCACATGAGTGAATTTGGAAGTAATTCTCCTCTAGTCTTCTGATGAGACTGCAACACTTTCAACAGCTTTACTGCACTTTCATCAGAGACCTTAAATCTGAGGCCCTAGACTCCTAACTGAAGAAATGACAATAAATGTTGGCTGTTTGAAGCCTTAACTTTTGGCCTAATGTTTAATGAAACTATAGATAACTCATACAGGTGCCCTATATTCTTATTCCTTGTGTACTACATGTCTTAATAGGAACTCAATAGATGGTAGCATCTATTATTTTTAAAAGCACAACCTGAGCTGTTCAAAATGCTGACCTTTAAACCAGCTAATGCTTTTTCCCAAACAAAATGTATTGATGGTCTATTTCATACATGACATTGTGTACAAGTCTAAAATATGAAGATGAATAAGTGCCTTGCCATTATGATTATATCTAATAAAATTGCCATGAAATGGAAATTGAAAAATTAACAGGAAAATAAAAATGTAACTATCCACAGCATAGAAATAATAATAAACCATTTAAATTATAGTAAAAACAGACCCATTGCCTCTCTCCCACTCCATTTTTTGCTAACATCTTTACCTATCATTGATTCCAATACTTGTTGAATAGAATTAAAGTACCATCTTTTAGGGGGTCACATGATGGTTTCTCTCTCCAACTGGACAAACATCATTAACTATGCAGTCATACTTGTTCATGAATTAAATTGTTCAGGGGTTAAAGATGGTGATGAAGTTTTCAAATCAGAATTCTCTGTTTTACTCCTAGTTCTGTCACTTACTGGCTCTGAAGACCTTAGGAAGTAAATTAATGATGGAGCCATAATTTGCTTCCCCTATAAGTTTGAGATATTAATGCCCACCTATCTCAGAGGGTTATTCTGGAGACAAAATAAGATGAGTTCATCAAAAAGCAAATAACCTAGTAGTGAGACTGTAACACAATTAGAACTCAATCAATGTTGGCTAACACATGGGAATACAAAAATGAGTGAGACTATCAACACCAAGGCACACACAGTTTTTAAAAGAGACCTCTAAACAAATGACAACATCAATAAAGTATGGCTAAAGCCACATATATGATTGAAAAATGATTCATAGTCAAAATTCAACTTAAATATCTATTGAGTGCCAATTTTGTATAACTATGTGTCAATGACTAAGATGTGTGAAAGCAAGACACAGACCTTGACCTACAGTAGAAAATTAGCTGAAGAATAGGTGGACCTGCACTAGTTACTGTCAAATAAGACACAGAAGGATAACTAAAATTTTAAAAGCACAGGTTACAGTGAAAATGGGGACATACAATTGAATCTGATGGAAGCTTTGGGAGACTTTTTGAAGGCTCTATGATTTCAAATGGATTTTTAAAAAAATGGTTAAGAATTTTATTTGCATATAGGAAGAAAAGAGGCACGCAGAGAGAGGAAACGATATGACCAAACCTCCGGAAGATAAGAAGCACATGAAAGCAATTCTAACCAGGTGAGAACACATACAGAGGAGGGTGGGAGAGAGGGGGAGAAGAGATAGAGGCAAAGAGAGAGGAGGAATGGGAGAAGAAAGAGTGAAAGTGAAAGATAATTACCTGGGCATGTATCACAGATTGCTATAAAACACTGTTGAAATGCAGTTATATGATAATGAAGGTGCCCGCATTTTCAAGAATTTGATCCTTTATGTGCCTGAAGATACTACTTTTATATATAATAGTGTTTGCTAAAGTATAGGAGATTTTCTTCCTAAAGAAAATTCTCTGCTATTTCAACATATTCCTGTATATATATATTAGAAATGAGTTTAGCTAAATTCCTCCAGAGTCAGCCCCATGAGAACACAGCCTTATAATCTGTCTCTTATACAGCACTGTGGGATATCGCACAGAAAAATGATTTGCTTCTAAGATGATAATCTAAAAAACACAGGAATAGATCATCCAAACATCCCTTGATTCCCTCTAGTGTATAAACAGTACCTTCTTATGCTCTACTAAAGTATATTAAAGTCATATGGCATCTTTGGTGCTTCTAGGTAGTGAAGTCCTAGGGATGCATATGGTAACAGCGAGAATCAGCAGCCCTGGGGCATCAACAGTGACCAAACCTCAGAAGAGTGAATCCATTTTTATTTACAGTAAAACAAAAACCAGTACCTTAAAGCATAACATAATCAATTTACATATCCCTCAGAAAGAATCACAATTATAAGGGCTTTGTTTATACCCTCTGCAAAATACTTTACGAGAACAGAAAAATCTCCTTGGCTGGTGTGGCCTGGGAGGCTGAGTGCTGGCCTGCAAACTGAAAGGTTGCAGGTTCCATTTTCAGTCAGGGCACATGGCTGGGTTGAGGAGCAGGTCCCATGTTAGGGGCATGTGAGAGGCAACCATACAATGATGTTTCTCTCCCTCTCTTTCTCCCTACATTCCCCTCTCTCCAAATAAAAAAAAAAAAGTCCCTAGCTGCATAGCTCAGTTGGTTAGAGCATCGTCCCAATACACCAAGGTTGCTGGTTCAATCTCTGGTCAGGGCACATTCAGGAATCAACCAATGAATGTATAAATGCATAAATAAGTGGAACAGATAGATAAAAAAACAAGTGATAAAAAAATCTCACTATTTTTTACTATATGGTCAATAGTAATATTTCATGCTATTTAGTATTTGTTAATTAATTTCTTAGACCATAAAGGTTGATAAAATTATTATCATTCTCAAATCAGAAATTCATTTGAATAGTCCTTAAAAAGATTAGGTCCACAGACAAAAATAAAACTATTCTAGACAGTAATGTGTAGAGTAAACATACACTGGTTATTGGAATAATGATTTTAAGAACATTTACTTTTTAAGACTTTATTTATTTTTAGAGAGAGGGGAAGGGAGAGAGAAAGAGAGGGAGAGAAACATCAGTGTGTGGTTGCCTCTCACGTGGCCCCCACTGGGGACCTGGCCTGCAACCCAGGTACATGCCATGACTGGGAATCAAACTGGTGACCCTTTGGTTCACAGCCTGCACTCCATCCACTGAGCTACACCAGCCAGGGCAGAACATTTAAAATTCTCAGCATACACTTATGATCTGAGAGCTGAATACATCATATCCCCATGAATACTTTCTCAATATTGTACCTAGTTTCTCTTCACCAGAGTGAAAACACTATTGAATTCGATTCTTGTTAAAATGCTGTAAGTCCCAGAATGGTATGATAGATTAATCTTGTTCAGCAATTAACAACTTCAACACCAAAGAGTTTATCAGAAAATATAATAAAAATATACAAAAATACAAAAGCAGGTAAGTTGACCATACATACTATAAGTCACCTACCAAATTCTGCTTTTTAAAGATTTTTCTTACATCATTCCAGCCTCTAAATCAGAAACTCAAAGAAACTCCCATTGCCCAAGGAATAAATTTTAAGGCCCTTGACCTGAAATTCATGTTCAGACATATTTGACATCAATCCTTTACTTCATGTTTATTTTATACTAATTCACAAAAAGAACCACTATATCTAATCAATCTCACAAAGTCATGGGCTATCTCCAAAGACGTCTTGCTGAAAGCCATGCCAATCAAACAAAATTCTTTCTCCTGTTAATCCTCTTGAAACACTAATTATAAATCCAAGTCCCACTTCTTTAGCCTTAATGAAGTCTGGTATTACTATTTTTACCAAAATTAGCTTCTTCATTTTATAAACATATTTAGTACATATGAGGCATCTGTTTAGTATTTGATGATATCAGAGTGTATATAATATGTATGGATTCCTCTTCCTCTGTCTTTTAATTCTGGCCACCAGCTGGACCTAAAAATGTTAAAGTAGTATTTTAGAGTGAGTTGAGACATACTAGTGGGATTTAGTGAGCTTCTACCAGTATTTATGCACAAGGAAATAGAATAGATCAGAATGTATCATGCATACTAAGGGTAACTATCATTTGTGGAAATTCTGTTTTATGTATGTGTATAGATGTATGTGTTTCATGGGTTGTAATGAATATCTATTTCTTATAGTGTTACAAGATTAAAACTAATTGAAATCCACCATCATGTCTTCTACTTACTAAAAGAGTGTTTAATAAAACTTTCTCTATAAAATAAATGTTTAAAATGGGTAGGATGGGAGACTAAGTAAAGGTAAGAGAGAATCAGGTGCACCTAGGAGAAGCCAAAACTAAAGAATGAAGCATCAATGAGTATGTACTGAATGAGAGAAATGGGCAATGTGAAACGTCCAAGGCCGAATTTCATTTTCAGTGTTGCCTGGAGTCGGCTCTGATTTGGCACAGGACTATGTGGCACACTCACTACAGTGCTCCATGAGTACATCTTTGTGCACTGTTATAAAACTCAGGTGTAATTTACAGCAGGTAAATTCTGATATGCAATTGTAATAAGCATATGAAAGGAGGGCTTATTTTTGTTCAATGTGTAAGATGGAACATTAGGCACCCCATAAAACTCATAAATGGTGTTTTCTAAATTCATAATTTTCTTATACCCTTTATTATTTTGTTCTATTGCACAGCACAGAATTGGGTATCCACATTTTACATACATTAAGTAAATAGAGCTTCACACCTTAAAACAAAGTCTACATATGAATAAACATTAAATAGCTTACAGAACTGAAACAGCACCATCTGTCTGAGTAGTCATTGTCAAATACATGGCTGCTTCATACTTCTCAAACTACATTTTGAATTTGTTTATGTAAAGCATTAAAAAACGATACAAAATATAACCAAGTGTATACCATGTGGCAGGTAGTGCCATCTATTCACAATTCTTTCCTTCCCCATCTTGAAACTTCCCCCTCTTGAAATGGCTTTATTGTGGTATGTACACAATATATGTATACCTCTCCTCATTACTGACTTTGGGATTGATCAGTGACTTGCTTTGATGATTAAATGTGACTTGATATAATGAACCACATCAAACCAAGCTTTATATGTGCAAATATGGCTCCCCAGGTAAGCATCAGCCCCGAAATGCAACTTCCATGGAAAATACGTAAACCCAAACAACAGTCAGGAACAGAGCCACACATGCAGTCATTTCATTGAACACATTGTGTTGTTGTTAGTCATTGAGAGTTTTTGATGATTTTTTATGTTATGCAGCATTATTTTTAGCAAAAACTGACTAATACATTTCATGGCTCAGAATATCATAATAATCAAATTAAAGTTCTAAAAATTTATCACAGATATTCATTAACATTCTTGAAAAGCCTCAGTAGTTCAAGGTTTTCAGCATAATTTTCTTGGTGTATATACTCTTTTTAGTTTATAATCCTGTTGAATATTTAATATAAAAATCATTTTTTACTACTTGCAATTCTCTATTTATGAATTAAGATCCATTCTCCTGATAATTTCAAATGCAGCCTGGTATAATTTATAATTACTTGAATTTTGACACATAACAATGATTAAAATATGGAAATTGATATAAACTTATTGGCCACCATCTAATGTATAAAATAATGTGTGTGTGCATTTGGAATATCTTCAGAATTTTTGCACTACCATTTTTCAAATAAAAAATAAAGTTTCAAAAGTAATATCTCAGAACAAAGCTATTTAACATGTATAGAAGAAAGGCATGTGGAAGTAAATACTAAACCAATGAAGAAATTCCTGATTTATTAGTGAATAACTCTACTAAAATAGAATATTTTTGGAATGACTTTTATACAAGAGTAGGGCTTTTATGGATCTGTAGTTTTTAAGAAGATAAAGTCTTTTATTTTCATTGCTTAGTTACAGGTGGCCCCATTTTACCCCCATTACTCTCCCCTGCCCTACCCAGCCCCTACCGCCCACATTCAATCCTCCTGCCCCCACACCACCCCCATTGTCTTTGTCCAAGAGTCCTTTATGCATGTTCCTTGACTTGACCTTTCCCCTTCTTTCCCCCTCCCCTCACCCCTGAGGTCACTATTGGTTAGTTCTTTATTTCCATGTCTCTGGTTCTATTTTGCGCACTTATTTGTTTTGTTGTATGGGTTCCACTTATAGGTGAGATCATATGGTATTTGTATTTCATTGTCTGGTTTATCCAACTATCATTTTCTTTTTTTGATTTTATTTATTTATTTTTAGAGAGAGGGGAAGGTAGGGAGAAAGATAGGGAGAAAAACATCAATGTGTGTGGTTGCCTCTCACACAACCCCCACCAGGGACCTGGCCCGCAACCCAGACATGTGCCCAAACTGGGAATCAAACCTGCCACCCTTTAGTTCTCAGGCCAACACTCAATTCACTGAGCCATACCAGCTGAGGCTATCCAACTATTATTTTTAAAGATGCCAAAGTTGGCCCTGAGAAAACCTTCAAAAGATAGACTCTCACATATTGTCATGTACTTAACTAAAAGGACAATGCTTGATGAGGTAAGCTCTGTGAAAAAGTCAAGGCAAAGCAGCTTTAAAGCATGCCTGAGATAAAGAATCAGAGATACCTTGCCTAAATATACCCTTAAGATATCCTAGGTCAAGGACCAAAGGCTGGGCTTCTTACTAAAATGACCATTTCAGTAAGCCAAGAGGTGTGTGACCTCTATAGCTTGTAGATAAGCTATATATAATATGTTGCAGAACATAAAAGTATGTCCAGGGAACTGAAATGACTGCTTTAGGACACAGCTATTATTTCCAGAGTCTGGGAAGTGCTAATATTTTATTGGTCCCTATAATCGTTACTGTGGAAAGCACAATCTACAAGCTGAAACTTCATGGGGAATGAGATCAAAATGTAAGACAGGTCTGTTTCCTTAGAAAGTATCATGACTTTGGTTTATATTTCCCCCTGTGGAATGCATGGTATTGGGGATTAATAGACAATGTATTGTACTAAGTTTGTCTTCATTATAGAGACCTTGAGAAAAAAAAGTACTTCCTGAGAGCAAAGAATATGGATGTTTGCCCAGTAAAAGGGTGATAAATTACACATTGGCAGAAAAGATCTATTATGTTAAAGTGAAATTTCTATGCACACAATTTATCTATTCAAGAAGCATTACTTCTTTCGATATTAAGATTAACTTATCTGATTTCACTAAGTGTAATTTTTGTTAAAATATTGGATCTTTGTTCATGTCAATTACTGATCATCATGTTAGGAACAGAAAAAATTGCTGTTTTTAATTTTATGTTAAAGTTTAAATGTAGATATAGAGTTGACCCTTGAACAATATGGGGTTAGGTGCACCAACTCCTATGCAGTGCAAAATCTGTGTGTACATTTTGATTCCCCCAAAACTTTACTAAAACCTGGATGGTGTGGATCAGTGGATTGAGTGCCGGCCTGTGAACCAAATAGTTGCTGGTCCCATTTCCAGTCAGGGCACATGCTTGTGTTACAGGCCAGTTTCCCAGTTGGGGGCATGAAAAAGGCAACCATGTACTGATCTTTCTCCCTCACCTTCCCCTCTCTAAAAATAAGTAAGTAAAATCTTTAAAAAATGTTTTATTGATAGCCTACTATTAAATAGAAGACTTATTGATAACAGTCAATCAGCACATTGATTTTGTTGTATTATGTATTATATTCTTATAAAAAAGTGAGCTAGAGAAAAGAAAATGTTATTAAGAAAATCATAAGGAAAACATATTTACATTATTACTGTGAATATTTATTGAAAAAATCTGTGTGTAAGTGCACCTGCACATTTCAAATCCATGTTGATCAAAGGCCAGCGGTATGCACCACAATCAACAGTGGCTTTAGGTCATGTGACTCTCTGTGCACAGTCACAATATCAACAATGAGCTGTAGTCACGGACATTTTACGTTTCTGAGAAAATACTTTTAAAAATGAAAATAAAATAGTGTCAAATGTAAAAATGATGATGGAAAATAACTGTCATGACATGAATAAAATCTGGAGATGGAAGACTGTTGGGAATTGCCCTGACTGGTTTCAGAAGCTGTAACCCCACCATGGCTAAGGCTGAGTGGGTGACCTTTGGACCAGAAGCCACTAAGGAGACAAAGCTTATCTCCCTGGCAAGAGCGCTGCTTCTGCTCTTTTTACTTCATCTATAACTGGCCCCCAATGCTTGGTCGGTTAGCCAATGACAGGTAAGATTCCCCAAGGGGGGAACAACCTAAGACAGGCACGATCACATGGGAGGCCCCCAAGAAAGGACTCTGGGGGGTACAGCAAAAGCGGGTGATGGACACTCACCCCTCGGTTTTGACAAAGCCTGAGTCCTCATTCTGTATGCAAGTAGTCTCCTAATCTCTTGATTGCCTTACTACTCCTGCCTGTCTTAAGCCTGAGACAATAACAGAGGGCGGTGCAGCCCTGTGCTGGAAAGGGCAGGTTTCCCCAGGCAATCAGGCCTAAGAAAGGATATGTAAAATCCTGTGAAATTTGCTTTGTTTAGAATGCTCTCAATTAAATAAGGGTCCAAGCAAGAAGTGAGTTTGTTCCTCAGAAGTTTTATTGCTCTTTAGCTACCTGACCCTGACCCAAAATAGAACCTCAGAGTTCTTTGTTATCTATTGTTTAATCCTTATTGCCTGACAATGATTAATGAGCTTTACCTGTATTCTTGTGCGAACAAACCCAATAAAAGCCCATTGAGGAAAAGGCTCTTGGCCCTTCTCCTTTGAGAGACTGGCCGCCTTTCCTCGCCAAGCAGATCAAGTCTTGGTAGACTTATTCTCTTCTGTGGCCGCTGGGGGTGGGGGAAGCCCCTGCAGGCTGAGCCCCCCCCTCCAAAGAAGACAAGAAGAAAATGGGAGAAACTGGTGACAAAAGATGAAGTACTAAACTAAAAGTGACAGATTGATAATGATGTGACCATTAAGTTAAAGAAATAATAGCCCAAGGTTTTTGACTTGTGGCAAATATACATACTGAACTAACATGAACTTTTGTCGCTTTTCCTGCTAAGAAATACAAACATGTTAAATTATGTTATCAGATATTTTGAAAATACCTAATTGTGTTATAAAAATAAACAAAACAAGCTAGAAAAATATAACCAGAGACATTGAAATAAAGAAAAAACTGACAGTTACCAGAGGAGAGAGGGGAGGGAGATAACGGGGCAAAGAAGGGAAAGGGTCATCAAGGAACATGTATAAAGGACCCATGGACAAAGCCCAAGTGGGGTAGGATTAAAAGTAGCGGGTCGTAGTGGTTGGGGTGGGGGAAGGTGGTGACAAGAAAATGGAGACAACTATTCTTGAACAACAATAAAAAAAATCTGAAAAAAATAAACTAGGAAAAAATAGACAAAATTTCCATGTGCTAAAAATATAAAGTCAGCTTCAAAATGATAAGCATGGGAATTAAAGACTCTTGTTAGAGGGGGCTGAGGTGGTATGTGGAAACTATGTGAATATGCTAGAAATGGGTTTCAATATTACTTTTATTAAGTATTGTTTAGTAAAGGCCTACCTACAACATAGGAACAAGAAAGAGAACAATCAAAGTAAAATATTGGAAAGTGAGTTAACCAACAAGGAGGAGGATGACCAAAAGTTAATATTATGAGGTAAAAAAGACCTTCAGGCAATAAACAGTTTTAGATACAGATAGAGCATCATTTACTTAGTAACACAAGGACTGAATAATACTGCATTAATTAAACAACCCCATTAAGAGATTTAAAATATTCCCACAATCACTTATTCCAGACAGTTTTACATGTAAATTCAACCAAATTTTGAAGAAATAGGATAGGTAATTCCAGCCTTACACAAACTTTTACAAAGATTGCAAAAAATAATAATAATGAGAATGCAGACAATAACTCATTTGATGCAGACAGAATAATGTTAATACCAAACACTAACAGAAGAGATTGAGAAAATTAAAGGCCAACTTCACACATAAATAGAGATTTAAAAATAAACAAAATACAAGTAAAATAAATCCAGAGTTCAATTTAGGAAAGCAAGATTGGTTTAATGTTAAAAATTCCATTAAATTAATTCATTTTGCAGGTAAGTAAGATTTTTCTAAAAAATAAAAAATCATTCCACATCATTTGCCTTCTTTAGCAGTTAAACCTCTGGCAAAGCTGCTTGCTGCTCTTGATAGACTTTGCTCCTAACTTTGAACTTTTTAGCATATAAACAGCACCAGGACTTTTCTCAAATCTTCTATGGTTAAACTCACTTTGTCCTTAATTCATTTGTGTATCTCTGGAAATTAAATAATTTCCACTGAAGTCAGTAGTGAACTTTTAATGGAGGGGAAAAAGTCACTCCAAAAATAAATAAAAGTATTTGATAGAATTAAATTTATTTTTTAATGGAAATATGATTTTTATCACACACCTACAGCAAATGTTACACTTAACAGTGAAATGCTTAAATAATTCCCCTTAAGACCAGGAATAAATAAGAATTTAATTTATTGACAGTTCTATATTATAAAACATATGTAAAATAGTTAAAGGGATTAAAAATAAATGAACAAAATGTCACTATCAATAAATAAAATTCCTTTATATATAGAAAAACACAAATCAGAAATAAAAAAATCTGTGAGAGTATCTAGCTATCTTTTGGACTATAGACAAAAACAAAGCAATTTCTATAAATCAGCAACAAACAAAAACAATTTAAAATAATATATATGTATGTGTGTGTATATATATATATATATATATATATAAATTTTGAAACAAGTATCTGGACTTTTAAAAATTACAGTGAGCACTGGCTGTTGTGGCTCAGTGGATTAAGTGATGGCCTGCAAACCAAAGGGGTTACCAGTTCAATTCCCAGTCAGGGCACATGCCTGAGTTGTGGGCCTGGTCCCAAGTACAGGTGCGTGAGAGGCAACCACACAATGACATTTCTCTCCTCTTTCTCCCTCCCTTCCCCTCTTTCTAAAAATAAATTAATTAATAAATCTCTAAAAAATTACAATGCTTTATCTTGTCATTTAAGCATAGTCTAAATAAAGTAAAAATTGTATATTTTAATTCTTACCAGTTTATATGAAAATCTCAGTACTTATTTTAATTTGAAAAATATCACTGATATTCACATAAAAGAACAGATGAGAATTAATTGCAAATTACATATGAGCCAAAACAAGAACCAGACAAGGAGGGAACTGCATTATATTATTATAAAAATCTGACATAGCTATAACAATAAATACCATATGATTTTGTACAAAAGAAAAATAGAGCAAGTGAACTGAACAGAAATCCCAGCACTAGACCTACTCATGTATGAAAATGCGATTTATTATGGTGCTAGTAGGATTTATCCATAAAGGTGGGTTATTCAATTAATTATTCTACATATATATATGAAGAAAGTTATCCCTATATCACTCTCTAAACAATTAAATTCATGTGAATTAAAACATAAATGTAAAGATGAAATTATAAAAGTTTTAAAAGACAATTAGGTGACATCTTGAGGATTTCAAGACAGGGGAAATTACATAAACAAAATATAAATAATATAAGTGAAATATTAAAGAAATCTAAGTAAATTAAGATTATAATCTTACGTTGGTCAAATAACACTACAAAGAACATGAAAAGGCAAGCTACAAACTGAGAAGAGACGTTTTAAGCCATATGATTAAAAAATATTAGGATCTAAACTACATATAATACTCTTACAAATAAAATTCAATGGAAACTATTTTGAATGAATGTTTCACTCAAGAGGAGAGTAGAAACTGGACAGCTACAAACAAAAAAATAATATTGGGCCACTATATTACACCATACACAAAAATTAACTCAAATGCATTAAAGGCATTAACATTAGACCTTAAACCATAAAGCCATAAAACTCCTTAAACAAATCATAGGCAGTAAGCTCTTTGATACAGGTCCTGAATCTGACATTAAAAGCAAAAGCAACAAAAGTAAAAATAAACAAGCTGACCTCATCAAACTAAATAGCTTCTGCATCCAAAGAAAATCATCAACAATATGTAAAGGCAACCTACTAAATGGGAGAAAATATTATATATATATATACACATAATCAAAGCTAACTATATTTATATTATATAAATATAATATTATATTTATATTATTATATAATGTATTATATATAATATTATTACACATTTGTATATTCTCTTTATATTCTATTTATATTATATAAATAGAATATAAAAACTAACATAACTCAAGAGAAAATAAACATCTAATTAAAAAATGAGCAGATAACTTGAGTAGAGATTTTAACAAAGAATACATACAGATAGCCAACAGGTACATGAAAAGATGCTCAACATCACTAATAATCAGGAAAACACACATCAAAACCACAATGAGATATGACCTCATACTTGTTACATTTGCTATTATCAAAGTGACAAAGTATAACAAGTTTTGGCCAGGATAAGGAGAAAGGGGACACTCTCACACTGTAGCTGGGCATGGAAACTGGGGTAGACACTATGGAAAACAGTCTCGAGGGTCATCAATATATTAAAAGTAGGACCATATGACCCAGTAATTCCATGTCCAGATATTTATCCCAACTAAATGAAAACACTACCTCAAAAAAAAATAACGCACCTTCATGTTCACTGGAGCATTATTTACAATAGGCAAGATATGGAAACAACCTCAGTGTCCACTGATGGATGAATGGATAAAGAAAACTGTGGTATGTACACAGTGGAATTATTCAGCCATAACAGAGAAGAATTCTTGCCATGTGCAATGACATGAATGGACCTTGAGGGCATTATGGTAAGAAACAAGTCAGAGAGACAAAGACAGATACCATACAATATAACTTATTTGTAGAGTTATAAAAACAAAAATAAAACAAACAAAAAAACCCAATCACGGTAAAGACAACAGACTGGTTGTTGCCAGAGGGGGAGTAGGGGATGGGGGAAATGGGTGTAGGGGACAAAAGGTACACACTTCCAGTTATAAAATAAATAAGTCATGGGGATATAATATACAACATTGTGACTATAGTTAATAATATTATACTGCTTACTTAAAAGTTGCTAGTAAAATAGGACTTAAAAGTTCTCATCACAAGAAAAATAATGTTCTCTGTAACTACATAAGATGACATAAGTTAAATGGACTATAGTGACCAAAGGAAAAGCCCATAAAACAAATTTGGTTAACTGCCTGCCTCCTGTCACATATACAAAATTAACAAATAAGGATTCAGGCTAATAGACCCCCCCACACACCTGCACTTGAGTAGCCACATGTCCAAGGGGAAGTTGACACCACCTTTACCTATCAATCAGTATGTAACCTCACCACCATCTTGCCAAATATATAAGTCCTCCAAACAAGACTCACTTGGCTTCTTGGCTGTCTTGCTACATGGCGGACTCCTGGCCAGCTGGCCTCTGGCCAGGGAGCCCCTGGCAACCCAGCCTCTGGCTGGGAGGTGGGGGGCTCTCACCACCATTATTGGACACATGGCTTCTAGACCCCAGGCCTCTGGCCACCTGGACGCTGGTTACCCTTGCTCTAGCCACCCTTGCTTTGCTTTCCTATTAGAAGTTAGCAACAATAAATTTTGTGTGCACGATGCTAATGGGCTCACTAACCTGTAATTATTTACTGTGTCTGCTAGAAGAGCCAAGTTTCTGGGAGTTTCTCCTGTAACAACTACAAATACATGTATAGAAAAGAAAAAATAATAACAGGAGTTTACAAATATTTAGAACTGAGTGAAAATAAAAGTACCACATATCAAGCATTATAAACACAGCCAAAGACATATGCAGAGATAAACTTAGTACATTCAGTGCATATGTTAAAAACTATGAAAATTGAAAATTTGCAATTTAAATATTTAATTCAAAAAGTTAATGAAAAAAAGAAATAAAAGAACCAAAGGTAGGGGTTGCTTCTTTTGTACCATAGTACCAATAAAATAAATCTTGTCTCTTCACTAATGTTCTGCTATAAATACATCACAAGTTATATAAATGAGATATCAGAAACTATTTTGACAAGTTGATGAACAAAATGTGCTACTGAATAATAAACTTGAAGGCCACTGCTTTCAATCTGCTTAATAATAAGGTAGATTATTAGTCTCTCATTTACCTAAACTCTTATTCCAAGGTATTGTTAAAGAATATCATTTAAGTAAAATTTAATTAAGTAAAACACAGATAACTGATAATATGATTCTACTCAGTATCATCTGGCTAATTCCATCATTTCAACATTTCTAATGTGGGGACCAAAGTGATGTGAAGTGTTTGAAAGGGATTTGCATCTGATTCTCATTTAAAATAAGGTATACAGCTTCTCCAATTTTCTCAGAAACTATGGCCAAATAGGTCATCATTTTCTTCAATATAAAAGGGACAATATCAGCTCTTTGTATCTTGATGACTTTGAACACTTTCTCATTTCAACAGGGTTTTGTGAGTTCCAATGTGATCCATCTACTGCCTCACTACAGTGGTTATTACATCATATAGATTTGCTCTGAATATTTAGTTTCCAATCAAGGTTATATGGCAGAATGTTACTACAGCCCAAAGATTACAATATCCCCATATAAAAGACTGAAATCAACTAACTCAGTGACCCTAAGATTTTCTTCTTCATTAGGTGAGGCTGGGGCTGTACTATATAAAACACATCACATTATTTAAGCACCTAAAGGAAGGCATCCTAGTTCCAGGTTATTAATTTATGTTCCAGACCGTCTTACTCTGTCTTGGTTCAATTGCCACATACCTGATTTCTTTCTACCTTACTACTCAATACGTTCAGATCAATGTTTCCATAAAACAGTTTATTTCAGTTTCAGCACTGAAGTTCTCCTAAGGATTTCCCCAGCATTAGTTCTTCAGGCTGCTTGTCATTTCCTCTAATCCCTCATCAATTGCTTAAAGCTGAAATCCCAAACTGATAAATATCTGAAGACCCTGTTTATCTGAGGTAAAGTTAAGACAACCACTACCTAAAACCTGACTGGGAAGCTGCATGTTCCTTCTGAGAAGAGTTGCAGTAATGTAGTCAAATATTGGAAAAAACTTCACAATATGGAGATAAGTAAAATACTTCTGTCATACAGTTGGTAGGATATGAGAAAGGTTAAAAAGAGAGATGAGAAAAACTTTATATAACCACTGGATGTAGTACATAAAAACCCACACGCTTTTCAACCCATTCATCACTTATAAACACTTTCTTCTGATTTTATAAAGACATGAAACCCTGGCTTCCTTACAAATAAACTCTATTTGTTGTTTGCAACATATGTACACAAGAAATATCTGGCAATTTTATTTTCCTTTAATAAAGAAAACATTAAGTGATATATTGGAGTATAAAAAGTGCTGGAACAGGAAAGCCAACAAAGCTAAAAATTTTCAAGGCTAATGGGAATTCCTCATGATGCCAAATGTGGAGAGTGGGACCAATAAAATGTCATTGGTCTGATCATGATAGCATAAAGTATATAAAATAAAATGGAGTCACTCATGTCAACCAAGATGGCTCCCAGTAAGCCATGACACTTTGGTTCAGGAGGGAAACTACCCTACCTATGTCATGCTAGATAGATATGGCAAGGAGACATGTTCAAAATAGCCATGATATCTGCACACTTGATCAGAACAGCCATGGCTGCAGAGTGGGACTTCCTAGAGATGGGCTCCTGGACAAATTCCCCTGTTGCTATCAGGGGTGCCAAGACACTTGTTAAGAGACCCAGAAGGGTGGAGTATACCACTCTCAAGGTATAACTGAGGCAGGCTTCAGACCACTGCCGAGACAGCCAACTTCCACACACAGCGTGCTGATCTATGCCATACTGATCTCCATTGGGATTGGCTACCAGAGGCTCTGCCCTGCTGCAATGTGAGGACTTTGTCTGCCCTGCTGCCCACCCAACTCCAAAAGATCCTTCCTTGCGAGATAGTGACAACTCCCTTGCCCACTGTGCTGTTTCCCCGACCTGCAGACTGAGACTCTGGGACTTGGGTTTGTAATTCCCCATTGACTGTTCTGTGTGTGTTATATTTCTCTTAGATTGTTACAGAGTGTGAGTAGAATATTAACATATGTTGATGTTCTACTTTGAGTGAACCTGCATTCAATAAAAGCTGAGTGAATAGCATAGTTATCTTGTGTGACTTTTGTCTATTTCATGGTGTGGACTTCCTCACTAGTTAGCTAGCTGAGTAACTGCCCAGCTGAACACTTTCTATAGGAAAGATTATATTGTAAACATATGTTCGTGACACCAAGGCAAATTTCTGACCTTCAGGTCTGTGTAGTCCCATTTCTTCAACAACCATTTCTTATAATAGTCACAGGGGCTCACTCTAGAAATATTCAAAGTGGAAATTACCCACCAAAGTAACTTCTAGGCTTACCAAACTTGTGTCATCTAGAAAAATTTTTGAAAATGTAGATTTTTACCCAACTTTTAATTAGTGGCAATGAAATCCTAAATGGTATAGCTTCTTCAACTGATTACCTGATGCAAGTCAGAAATGTAGAACAAGATGTGATTGCTTTTTTTCAAACACAAAGATTATAGATTCTCCTCTTAATTATATTCCTCTAAAGTGGTTGGGATTTATTGGCTAGGAAATGCACTATTTCCAGCCAATGGTTCTATGCAGTATTTTCCACTGTTCCACTTATGCTAACTAAGACAGTTCAAGGGCAAATACTAATTATGATTTTGACACAGTTTTACTTTCCTGTTTAGCTTTCAAAGTAATTCCATGGTATGCCCAATTCCCTTGTCAATTTCCTCTTCTATTAATTTCTTTTTTTTTAATTTTTTATTTTAGTTTATTCAGTACAGTTTCTATCCTTTATTCCCATTCCAGCCCACCCACCCATTCCTCCCCTCCTCCCTCCCCTTTCCAACCCCCCTAGTTTTGTCCATGTGTCCTCTATA
>CM052541.1:86390234-86529065 GCA_028533065.1 Trachops cirrhosus
AATACTGTTTTCTTTAGCCATGCAGAAGCTTTTTATTGTGATGAGATCCCACTTGTTTATTCTTTCCTTTATGTCCCTTATTCTAGGGGACGTGTCAGTAAAAACGTTTCTGCGTACAATATCTGAGATTTTCCTGCCTATGTTCTCTTCTAGGACTTTATATTACAAGGCCACTGTAATCAAAACAGCTTGGTACTGGCGTAAAAACAGGAACATCGACCAATGGAACCTAACAGAACAGAGAGCCCAGAAATAAACCCAAATCTTTATGGTCAATTAATATTCAACAAAGGGAGCAGCTACATAAAAGGTGTCACAACAGCCTCTTCAACAAATGTTGTTGGGAGAACTGGACAGCTACATGTAAAAAAATGGAACTCGAACACCAACTTACACCATACACAAAAATAAATTCAAGATGGATAAGAGACTTAAATATAAACTGTGACACTCTTCTACTAATTTCTAAGTTAACAAACTAGTGAACTCAAGGAGAGGCTCTGACTTTTAAAGTATTTTCCCTCCCCAAAATTTTATTTTCACTTTTCAATAGAACACATCCAATGAAGATTTATTATAAAAAACAAATTAATAAAAATTAAAACTTTAAAGAAGAGCACTACAAAAGGTGTCTAAAAGATTATACATTTATCACTTTTGTCTCAGTAATCACTCACTAATTAGGATACACATTTGAGGTCCAGGTCTGTAAACTACAAAATATATTCATGAACAAGAGTACCTTATACTCAAGAATGCAATGGTGTTTGTCACTGAGATTCTGAGAAACTCATAAATCTACTGTCTTGAGGTCTAGCAGATATTTATGGGATCATTTCAAAGTACATAGATTTATTTCATGCCTAGCCTTTGTTGAGTTGAAATCTGACCCTCAACTGAAAGCAAACCTATTTACATAATCTTCATGTGTCTTGGTTCAGAAATGATAAAAAATAAACAGTAAAACAAAAACTATCATAACATAAAAGAGAAAGCAAGTCCAAATTACCACCAATAGGATGATCTGATCCCATTTGCAACTTCCTAACTGCCATATAGGTTATTCTGATATTTAAAAACCTGAAAATATATATGATTGTAAAACCCTGACTCATATATATTATTTATAATAGTAACTAATGCTAGTTAGTTAATTTAGGGGAAAGCACTAAAGTAACATTATGGATTTTCAAACTTATTTAAAAAGCATACTTGTTTTTCTTAAGAATATACATATATAAAAATAATTTTAAATTACACATTTAAAAGATGTTCCACTGAAAATTACTGTTGAATATACTAAAGTATAACTAGATGAACTATTTCTAAATATAGAAATATGCACATAGATAATACATATCTATATCATACATCATTTAGAGTTTGTATATATGTGTATGGTTATTTTTAAAATTGTACATTTAATGCCAATAAGCCAGGGTAAGAACTGCTATTTGGCTACTTGATTATACTTAGGCAGGTTAAGTCTATGTAGGCCCATTAAATAAACTTTATTAGTTGCATTATTCTCACCAATTTCATACCTACTGCATAAGACAATAATTGAGAGAAGTATACTGAAAAATTACATACACTTTAATGAAGCATTTTCCAATATTATTGTTATTTTGAGGAACAGAATATTGTGACTATTTGTGTATATAACTATTGTTATATTTAACAATATACATTTGTAAGTTTATTATTAACTATACAATGGTTAATAATAATTATTTTATGGTAATAAATGTATGTATGGTAATTATTTACCATACAAGGTCTGGTAAAAATTAAGTTTTTATTTTTACTCAGTTACCATTTTATCACTAATGATCATTTTTGCCTTAAATTCTAATGTGTCTCATGTAATACAACCAAAAGTGATCTTTTCATTGTTGCTTTTAATATTTGCTTGATGTATTTACCCATTCTTTTTCTTTTACACATGTTTTCTGAGATATAATTGACAGTCACAACACTGCAGCTATTTAAAGTTCTAAAAAAGGGGAAAAGAAAAACTATTACTTAGAACACCAATATGTCCAGCTACAGACTATGTATTTCCTAGTACCTCTTCTAAGTGGGGCCATGTCATAAAGATCTTAGTCAATGAAGAGTAAGCAAAAGTTTTTGGAAGTTGACTCTGAGAGCTGAAGGATGCTTCTTTTGTACTCCCTCCCTTCTGCTACCTGGAATGCAGGCACAATTAATAGAACTCCAGCAGCAAGTTGAAAGATAAGTGTCAGCAGGAACAGGGAATAAACCACCTCTGCCTATTCCTGCTCTGGAATGACAAGCTCTGGATTTCTTTGAGAGAGAGAGAAGATCTACTTTGCTAAAGACACTGGTTTTCATGGTGTTCTGACAAATATGGCTAAACCTAATTTCTATTGGTGATATATATGTAATATATATATACACATATATATACACACACATATATAAAATATATATATATTTTAAATAGAATACTTTTACCTTCAGTATGAAATCTGCTATTTCTTACTTTAAATACTGGGTACCTGTTTAATTACTATTAAATGTTATTATATATACAATTTAATTTCATCTTTAATTATAATTTACTTAACTAAGTATTATGGAGATTTAATTTGCCAAATTGAATTTTGGAGTTTTAATTTGAACATTATTCAAATTTGATCTATTCCTAGATTTTTCTATTTACTCTCTTGCTTTCCAGTCAAGTATTTTAAATCAGAATAGTCTGGGACAGTACCTACTTGGTGGGATGCTGTGAAAATTAAGAGATAAAAATGCATGTAGTTGGCACATAATGGGTGTTCAATTATCACCAGCTAGTGTCAGGAGGTTCACTGTAGACTTGCTTAAGTCTCATTTCTAGTCCTTTTGCATAATATATTAATTTCAGATACATTAAATAGAAAAAATCTATTTCAGTGTACCACTATAATAACAAAATTACCCTGAAAGTACTTTCATTTTACTAATGTTTCTAGTATCAATAAATCATATTTACTTTTTTCCTTTTAATTGAATTTTTTGGATAACACTGGTTAATAAAATTATCCTGGTTCCAGTGCACAATTCCAGAACACATTATCTGTATACTGTATTGTGTGTTCACCAACCCAAGTCAAATCTCTCTGTCTGTCCACCACCATTTATCCCTCCTATACCCTCCTCCACCTCCCCCCTACCCCCATCTCTATGCCCCAGCAATCACCACACTGTTCTCCATGTCCATGAGTTTTCTTCTTTCTTTTTCACTTAACCCCTCTACTGCCACAACACCTGTCAGCCTGCTCTCTATCTCTGTGTCTGTCTCTATTTTACTTGTTAGCTCATTCTACTCATTAGATTCCACGTGTGATTGAAATCAGATGGTCCTTGACTGTCTCTGACTGGCTGATTTCACTTAGCCTTATGTGCTCCATATCCATCCATGCTGTTGCAAAGGTAAAATTTCACTTTAAATAGAAATATGGTCAAGTTTTAATGACAGCTGTTTCCACTTAAAGATTAGGAATAATAATTGAGTAAACAGAAAAAGAAAAATGAGAGTTTCCTCTCTTTTCATAGTTTTACTCTTTCCCTAAACACAAACCTCTCCTAGAACTCTTTGTAACTTTAAATTCAATTCCACTGACATTATTTCATTGAAAACATCCTATTAAATAATTTTAAAACTGAATACCAGATAGGATATATCATAAAAGCAAATGTGTATATGAACAAATTAATGTAACAGAATGCCAAAATATTTGGTTCTTGATGTTGTAGCATTAGTCTGTGTCTGTTTTATGCTGGAAACAAACTATTTTGAAAACTATAGACTTGTAATAAAGTTTGAAATGAGGACATGCCATGCATCTAGCTTTGGTTTCCTTCTATAATGTCAGTTTTGGCTATTCAGGAGTCTTCTGTGATTCCACATGAACTTTAGAATCTCTTCTCTATTTTTGTGAAAAATGCCACTGGGATTTTAATAGGGATTGTATTGGACCCATAAATGTCTTGAAATTTGAACAACATTAATTCTTCTCATTGATGAACAATTTCCATTTATTTGTATCTTCTATTTTTCTCATCAATGTCTCGTGATTTTGAGTGTATACCTTTTTCACTGTCTTACATAAAACTATTCCACATATTTATTATCTTTGATGTTAGTGTAAAGGGAATGATTTCTTAATTTGTTTCTGATAGTGCATTAGGTATATAAAATGTAACTAAATTGTGTACAGTAATTTTGAATCCTGCAACTTCCTAAGTTTGTATATATTTTCTAACACTGTTTTAGTGGAATCCTTAGTATTTTCTATATAAGATCATCTCTCATCTGCAAACACAGATGATTTCATGTCTTCCTTTCCAATTTGGATGCATTTTCTTTCTTTCTCTTGCCTAATTTCTCTAGCTAGGACTTCCATTACAATGTTGAACAGAAGTGTGAGAGTGGGCACCCTTATCTTGATCCTAAACTTAGTAGAAAGCTTTCAAACTTTCACCATTGAAAATGGTACTAATTGTAAGCTTGTCATATATGTCCTTTATTCTTATGAGATATATTTATTTTATACCCATTTAGTTGAGATGCTATTTTTGATCTTTCATTCTATTAATGTGGTATATCACATTTTTTATTTGCATATGATGAACCATCTGTTTTGTCACTTAGTTATGGTGTATGATCCCTCCAATGTGCTGTTGAATTTGGTTTGCTAATATTTTATAGAGAAAATTTGCATCTATATTCAGGGTATTGTCATGGAGTTCTCTTGTAGTGTCCATATCTGGCTTTGGTAGCAGAGTAACCATGTCCTCATAAAATGAGGTTGAGAAGGGTGCCTTCCTCTAATTCCTTTAATTTTTTGGAAGAGTTTGAGAAGAACTGGTATTAATTTTCTTTACATGGTAGAATTCACTGGTGGAATCATCTTCTCTTCAACTTTTATTTATTGGGAGGTTGTTAATTACTGTTTCAATTTCCATACACATTATTGGTTTATTCAAAGTTTTAATTACTTCATAATTCAGTCTTGGTAGATTTATGTTCCTAGCATTTTTTCATTTTTTCAGGTTATTCATTTTTATAGTTATTCATAGTAATCTGACCCTTTGTATTTCGGTGGTACCAGTTGGAATGTCTCCTCTTTCATTTCTGATTTTGTTTTAAAACTTCTCTCTCTTTTTTCTTGGAAGGCAGTCAAGATTATCTTTTTAAAAAGCCAGCTCATAGTTTTGTTCATCTTTTCTATGGTTTTCTGGTCTTTATTTCATTTACTTGTGATCTGATCTTTGTTTACTGCCTTCCATATGCTAACTTTGGGCTTAGTTTGTTCTTTGGCTAAATTCTTAAAATGTAAAGTTGGATTGTTTAATTGTGACCTTTTTTTTATCATGTTGGTATTATGTCTTTATACTTCCCTCTTAGCACTGCTGCTGCTGTGTCCCATAAGTGCAGGTATGTTGTATTTCCATTTTCATCCGTTTCAAGATACACGGGGGGGAGGGCAAAAATGGAGTTTATTTACAAAAAAAATTGTCTATTCATTCTTACATGTTTACACGTCAATTACCTTAAAATTACTCTCCATTTCATGCAACACACTTATCAAGAGACTTTTTTCCCACTGCTTAGTACAGTTTTTAAACTCATTGATTTTGATGCCTTTTAGTTCTGCTGTTTTTTGTTTCACCTCTTCCACACTGGCAAAACATTTCCCTTTGAGGACTTTCTTCATTCAGGGAAACAAACAAAAAAAGTGACCTAGAGAGAGATTGAGTGAATAGGGAGGTGAGGCACCGGGGTCATGTTGTTTTTGGTCAAAAAATGCTGAACACTCAGCGTGGTGTGGACAGGTGTGCTTATAAATCACCCATCATGAAATGGGCAACTGTGTTAAAGAGTCTTTATAAAGATTCACTGAGGCCGAACACAGCTTGTCACAACAATGCCAGCTGGTGCACTGATACAGATTGGTTCCTAGAACACTCACCTAGCAGGGGAAGCCTGTACTACAAGAGGCCTGCCCTCCAGAAGATAATTTCAGTTTATTTTGGGCCCCTCATATATTTCTATTTCTCTTTTATTTTCTTCTTTGATCTATCAATTGTTCAGGAGTGTGTTGTTTAATTTCTACACATTTGTGAATTTTTCAGTCTTCTTCTTACTATTAAATTCTAGTTGTATACCATTGTAGTCAGAAAAGGTACTTCCTGTGCTTTTAACCTTCTTATATTTGCTAAGGCTCGTTTTGTGACCTAACATGATGTGTCCTGGAGTACATTCCATGGTACCTGAGAAGAATGCTTATTCTGTTTGTTCAATACAATATTCTACATATGCATGTTAAGTTCATTGTGATAAAGTACAATTCAAGCCCATTATTTCCTTATAGATTTTCTGACTGGTGAATCTATCCATTGTTAAAAGTGCTGTATTGAAATACCCTATGATTATTGTAATGTTGTCTGTTTCTTCCTTTAGATCTGTTAGTATTTGCTAATATTTTTAATTTCTCAAATTTGGGTGCATCCATACTTGTGTTATGTTCTTCACATAGTAATTGTTTTATCATTATTTAATGACCTTTTTTATCTCTTGTTACAATTTTTGAGTTAAAAATCTCTTCTGAGTTAAGCATAGCTATCCTTATTCTTTTCTGCATGGGGGGGGGGGCATGTTACATTTACATGGAATATATTTTCAGCCCTTTACATGGAGCCTAAATTGGTCCTTAAAGTGGAAGTGAGACTCTTTTTGGCTGCACATAGTTGGAGTGTTTTTTATTCAATTCATCTACTATATGTCTTTTGATTGATAATTTAATCCTTTACATTTAAAGTAATTATTACTGATATTTACTAATGTTACCTTATTCATTGTTTTTTTTTTGACTGTTTTGTAGTTTCTGTGTTTATTTCTTCCTATTTAATTCCCTTTCTTTATGAATCGATGATTTTCAATAGTGGTATACTTTGACTCCCTTCTCTTTAACTTTTGTGTATCTATTGTATATTATTGCTTTATGGTTACCATGAAGCTTATATAGAATATCATATCTATTGGTCTAATAAATAGAACATCATATCAGTTAGTCTAAGCCTATTTTTTAAATTTTTATTGTATTTTTCCATGACCGTGCAGTCCCTGTCCACCCCTTTCCCTCCCCAATCACCAAACTGTTATATATGTTCATGAGTCCTTTCTCCTTTTTTTAAAACTGATAACAACGTACACTTGATTGCATACAAAAATTGAACCCTTTTACAGCTTTATTGATAGTTCATGTTTTTGATGTCAACATTTCCTTCCTTTTATATTGTGCATCACTTAACATATATAATTATATAGTTATGTTTTAGATCTCTTATCCTTTAAACCCTCACACTAGAGTTAAGTAAACATACCATGATATTACATTATTAGAATATTTCTAATCTGACTATATGCTTACCTTTACTAGTATGTTATATGATATTCTTTTTTTTCTTTTTGCCTCTTTAATTGCATGTTTTCACATTCCCAGATTATAGTTTACTGATTCTTCCTTCTATTTTGTAAAGTCTGATGTTGAAGTTTTCTGTTAAATTCTTCAGTTCAGTCACTGTATTTTTCAACTTTAGAAACTTTTTTTATGATTTCTTCTCATTGAACTTCTCATTTTGTTCATACACTATTTGCCTAATTTCTTTTAGTTGTCATTGTTTTTTGTAGTTCATTGAATTTAAGAGAATAATTCTTTTAAAATATTTTGTTTATGCTTTTACAGTTTTTTCCAATTTTCCCCCTTTACTGCTCTTCCACCCAGACCACCTCTGACTTCCATAGTCAATCCCCACATAATTGTCCATGTCCATGGGTCCCTTCATATGGGTCCCTTCATTCTTTGACTAATCCCTTTACCTTCTTTCAATCATTCTCCCCTCCCCTCTTAAAGCTGTCAGTCTGTTCCATGATTCCATGCCTCTGGTACTTTTTGCTCATGAGTTTATTTTGTTCATTAGATTCCTCTTATAAGATCTTATGGTATTTGCCTTTCACTGGCTTATTTAACTTAGCATAATAGCCTACAGTTCCATCCATGCTGTCACAAAAGGTAGTAATTCCTTCTTCCTTTCTGCTGCATAGTATCCCCTTGTATAGGTACCACTGTTTCTTACCAACTCATCTACTGATGGGCACTTAGGCTGTTTCCAAATCTTGGCTATTGTAAATAGCACTGTTATGAACATGGGGTACATAAATTCTTTTGAATTGATGTTTCAGGATTCTGAGTGTATAATCCCAGCAGTGGAATCACTGGGTCAAAATGCAGTTCCACTTTTAGTGTTTTTGAGGAAATTCCATACTGTTTTCCACAGTGACTGTACCAGTCTGCATTCCCACCAACAGTGCACTATGGTTCCCTTTTTCTCCACATCCTTTCCAGTACTTGTTGTTGGTTGATTTATTAATGATAGTCATTTTGGCAAGTGTGAGGTGACATTTCATTGTGGTTTTAATTTGCATTTCTCTGATGGCTAGTGATGTTGAGCATCTTTTCATAGTCTATGGGCCATTAGTATGTCCTCTTTAGAGAAGTGTCAATTCATGTCCTATGCCCATATTTTAATTGGATTGTTTGCCTTCCTGGCGTTGAGTTGTATAAGCTCTTTTTTTATATTTTGGAGATTAAACCCTTGTCTGATGTATCATTGGCAAATATGTTCTCCCATGCAGTCAATTCCCTTTTCATTTTGATGATGGCTTCTTTAGCAGTGCAGAAGCTTTTTGATTCATTGTCAGATAGTTCATAGATCCCATTTATTCAAGTAAGTCAGTGGCATTTTATGTTTTCTTTGTTGGTATCATGCTTCCTTAATTATTCATGATTTTTGTGTTTTTTTGTTGGTGTCTGTGCATTTGAGGAAGTGTCTCTTCCAGTATTTAAAGACTGGTTTCAGCAGGTAAATCCCTTCATAGTCAGCTCATCCAGAGACTATGAGTGGGCTTCCTGCTTGAGTCCTTGAGAAGGTAGCTGTGGTGGCTGGGTCAGCAGGTAGGCAGGCTTGATGCTTGGGTGCATGGGAATCAGCATAGTGCCTGGGTATGTGGACTTAGAGCCTGTGTTTACTAGGGCAGGCCTGGTGCTGTGTCTGTAGTGGTGTGCCTATGACCTGCATCTATGTGGTTGAATCTAAATCCTGGATGCGAGAGGCCATCCATGTGCCAGAGACCACTTGGGTGACCTGATGTCTGGGTCTGTAGGTCTAGTTTGGTACTAGGATGGACTGGGAGCCTAGTTCCATGAGGCTGGGACCACAGGGGCTGGTCTGACCCTAGGGAAAGCCTAGAGCCTAGGACCATGGGAACAGGCTTATAAATTAGAGTTGGGAGAGTTGGTGGTTGGTTCTGCAGAAGCCAGTCTGGCTCAGGAGCAGCCTGGGAGTCTAGGTCTACGGGAGCTGGCCTCAAGGGTGGGGCCATGGAAACTAGCCTGGATTTGAGGTAGGCCAGACTCCCTACCTCATGGCTCCCATGTCTGTGGGAGCCAGTCTAGGAAAATGAAGGCTGACCTCTTGTTTGGGCGGCTTGAGGGCCCGGTGCTATACATGCTAGGATGGTGCTGGGACAGGTCAAAAGTTTATGCATGTTGTCCCTGGCATGGTGCTGGTCCTGGCTAAGAGCCTGGGATCATAGGTGCCCAAACAGAGCCTTAGATAATGGGACTGATTGGGGCCACAGAAGCCATGTGGGGCTGTGGGAACTAGCCACCACTGGATTGTGCTAGGAGCCTGGATTTGTAGGAGTCCACTAGGAGCCTAGTACTATGGTAGTCAAATGGGGTCATGTGAGCCCCCTGAAGTCACTGGAGCTGGCAGGCACCTGGGTGAGTCAAGAGTCTGGGTTTGTGGGAGCCTATAGGGAGTCATCCAAGGTAAGGCCTCAGAACTTGGTCTAGTGCTAAGGTGAGCCTGCTCTGGGGTTTACAGTAGACATGGGCACTCTATTCTCTCTCCCACAGGGAGGCTATCTCTTTCCGAGTTGGGCTGCCTGAGATTGGTGAGAGGTGATGCAGTACTGTGAGTCTATCTTTCCTACATACCTCAAGGCATCTTTTGTTTTATTTCTATGCATCCTCAGTGCTATAATCCCTCACCGAAAATCCTTAGCTCTTATAAAAGTATTTTCATATTTATTTGCTTTGGGAGGGCATGAACACTAGATATAGCTGTGCCACAATTTCAGAGACATCACGCTCCCTTTGTTGTCTTTGTTTCCATCCCACTCTTGGACTTCTGTTAGCCTCCATAGATATTTGGTGAAGTGATTTAAAGCTAAGAATTGGGGATTTGGTGTTCAAGTAAAAATATAATCTTTCTAATAAGATTATATTAAGTTCATTCTTCCCTAGTCACTGACTTTATAAATCAACAGAGACATTGGAAACAGGAAGAAAGGTGGCAGACAAGTGACACATGAGTGTATATGTGTGAGCAACAGTGTTTAGAGAAGAGAGGTGCTGTGTTTAGCAGCAATAGCCTCAATCTCAATATGCCTTAAAAGCATCATTAATAAAATTAGGCCAATCACACCTAATTGTGAAAATTTTCTTAGGGAAAGCTATGGATTTTTTCTTAGTAAAGCTTTGGGAAATGAAGTAGAAGTGTTTCAAAAGGCTGTGAATTCCAATCAGGATAAAGGATACAAGTACTCCAGTTCCTAAAGTACACAGACCTGCCCTGTATAGCTACCATGGGTAGTATTATCTCTAATTCTATTCCCAACAGTAACTGCAGTGGCATTTCTAACCAAAGCCACTGGGAAAGAAATCCATGCAACACTTTTCCAGACCAGATCCCTGCGTTTCTCTCATCTTCATTCTCTGGCCCCCTGCTGCTGGAGAGGAGCCCCAACCTGTGGAACTTTCTCCAAGAGTACACAAGTGTCATAATTTGGACACCAGTATGTTGACAATTCATTACAGTTTATTGTATATTTCCCCATGGAAACCATGCTTGAAGTAGTAAATTACAACTGTTCATTAATATAATTCTAAAAGTAAGGTACAGTGAAGTCTCAGTTCTCAAACTTCATACATTCACCAAGGCTGTTCATGACATGATTTGTTCAAAAACCATTTTCCTGTTAGAAATAATGTAAATTGAATTAATCATTCCAGATCCCCCAAATGACTCCTTCTTTTCACCTTTCTTATACATAGTACATGTTCAATGTACTGTTTTCTATAAATATACATTTTAAAAACAAAAAGTAAATAAAATATGAATGAAAATTTAATAAAAAGGTAATGGTCAGAAAAAAATGAAAATTTATGTACACACTAGAACTTACCTTTAATGTTGAGAGCTATTGATGCCTAAATATTGAGTAAAGGGATGGAGGGATGTTACTATTTGGAAGAGGAGTCCCCTTCCATAAAAATTTCAGGTAGCTGTTTCTTGGGGGTTCTTTCTCTCTTTTAGTTGCTCCACTAGAACTTGCTTCACACTCACTGGGCTTCTGTCTCACTAAAAATATATTCAGTGATGTTTGTTTTTGATTGCATTTTAACAGTTCCTGAAGTAAAGTACTGCATTGTCATTAAAAGTTTATCTCAAGGTTTGCTACTTCTTTATCAGGTTGATATTTCTCAATAAAACTTTGCATTTCTCCCCATTTCCCAAGCATCTCCTTGATTAGTGAAGTAAGCATATCCTCTATTTTCTCCTACCTCTTCAATTGCAAATTGAAGTAATTAAGTTCAAGAAGCGAGTTTCCACTATATCAGCATGAAAGGGTTCTCAGGTAGAGAACTGAAGTTTTGTTTGACAACTGAGACATTTTTTTCTGTGAACAACTTGGTCAGGAATCAAATTGTTTGTGATGGGAGATGTTCAAGAGCTGAAGATTGACTGTATAAGAGAAGACTTTGATGTGTCAGAGTGGGAACCTCAAGACCACACAGTACTTTTTCTCAAGTAAAGATTTTCTTAGGTGCCAATAATCATCAAAAGCAATTTTGGAACATAAGTTGTTATTAGGTCAGCAAGCTGTTATTAGTTCAGCATCCATAACAACATATTTTTCTTCTGGGCAAGTTTTCCAGGAATCTAAGAAGAGTGCATGGTATGAATGTCCTGAGAGCTGTCACTATCATCACAATACCCCGTGGCTTCATACTTCTCCCCACTCTTCACACACTTTGATCCCCTATTCCCTACAGGCCCACCCAAGGATATATTTTTTTTCATTGCTTTTAGAGAGAAAGGGAGAAAGAGAAAGAGAGAGAGAAACATCAATGTTAGAAACATCAATTGTTTGTCTCCTGTATGTGTCAGGGATTGTACACATCTGAAACAGAGATCGGACCCTCAACCTAGGTATGTGCCTGGACCAGGAATCAAACTGACAAACTTTCAGTTTCAGGACAATGCTCCAGCCAATTGAGTCTTACCAGCCAGGGAATGAATTTCTCACTTTGACACAAATTTTCCATTTCAACCTTCACCATAAAATCTGTGTGTTGGATCAGATTCGTGGGGGACAAGCTGCCTCAACAATTGGATACAATGGATCCACGTATCTTGGGTAACTGGTCTGCTACACCATTCTCTCCGTACATATCTATTTTACAAAAAAATTAAACAATAGAAAGATTCCAACACAAAAGTTTTAGACCAGATGGCTTCACAGGAGAATTTTACAAAGCATTTAAGGGAAAGCTAACCACCATTCTCCACAGATTATTTCAAAAAATTCAAGAAGATGGAAGACACCCAAACTCTTTTTATAAAGCCAACATCATTCTCATCCCAAAACCAGATAAAGACATAACAAAGAAAGAAAACTTCAGGTCAATGTCACCAATGAACATAGATGCTAAAATCCTGAACAAAATACTGGCAAACCACATACAAAAATACTTTAAAAAGATCATACACATGACCAAGTGGGATTCATCCCAGGGATCCAAGGATAATACAATATTCACAAATCAATAAACATAGTACACAAAATAAACAAAATGAAAGACAAAAATCACATGATCATATCAATAGATGTGGAAAAAGCATTTGATAAGGTACAGCACCCATTTATGATAAAAACACTCAGCAAAGTGGGAATAGAGGGAGCATTCCTCAACATAATAAAGGCCATATATGAGAGACCTACAGCCAATATCATACTCAATGGACAAAAACTTAGAGCTTTCCCACTAAGATCAGGAACAAGACAAGGATGCCCACTTTCACCACTCCTATTCAACATAGTACTGGAAGCCCTAGCCACAGCAATTAGACAAGAAAAAGAAATAAAAGGAATCCAAATTGGAAAGGAGGAAACAAAACTGTCACTGTTTGCAGATGACACAATAGTGTACATAGAAAATCCTATAGACTCCACCAAAAAACTGCTCGACCTAATAAACAAATTTGGCAAAACAGCAGGATACAAAGTCAATATTCAGAAATCAAAGGCATTTTTATATACCAACAATGAAACATCAGAAACAGAAATAAAAAAAATCCCATTTCATAGAGCAACAAGAAAAATACAGCACCTAGGAAGAAACCTAACCAAGGAGGTAAAAGGCCTGTATTCAGAAAACAACACTGAAGAAAGAAATTAAGGAAGACACAGCCCTGGCTGGTGTATCTCAGTGGATTTAGTGCGGGCTGCGAACAAAAGGGTCGACAGTTTGATTCCCAGTCAGGGCACATGCCTGGGTTGCAGGCGAGGTCCCTGGTGGGGGCCACATGAGAGGCAACAACATACTGATGTTTCTCTCGCTCTTTCTCCCTCACTTCCCCTCTCTCTAAAAATAAATAAATAATTTCTTTAAAAAATGAGCTTAAATGGGAGTGTATAAAATTAATAAAGGCTCTATAATTTAAAAAAGAAATTAAGGAAGACACAAACAAATGGAAGCATGTACCATGCTCATGGATTGGAAGAATTAACATCATCAAAATGACCATACTACCCAAACAGATTTATAGATTCAGTGCAATCCCTATTAAACTATCCATGACATATTTTACAGATATAGAACAAATATTTCAGAAATTTATATGGAACCATAAACGATCCCGAATAGCTGCTGCAATTTTGAGAAACAAGAACAAAACAGGAGGGATCACAATGTCTTCTACCAAACTGTATTACAAGGCCACTGTAGTCAAAACAGCCTGGTACTGGCATAAAAACAGGCACATCGACCAATGGAACAGAACAGAGAGCCAGAAATAAACTCAAGTCTCTACTGTCAATTAATATTTGATAAATGGGGAATAAGCACAAAATGGAGTAAAAATAGCCTCTTCAACAAATGGTGTTGGGAGAACTGGACAACTACATGCAGAAAAATGAAACTTGATCACCAACTTACACCATACACAAACATAAATTCAAGGTGGATAAAGATTTAAATATAAGTTGTGACACAATAAAAGTCCTACAGGAAAACATTGGCAGGAAAATCTCAGACATTCCATGCAGCAACATCTTCACAGATATGTCCCCTAAGACAAAGGACATAAAGGAAAGAATAAACTAATGGGACCTCATCAAATTAAAAAGCTTCTTCATGGCCAAAGAAAACAGCATTAAAATGAAAGAAGAACCAACTGTATGGGAAAACATAGTTGCCAATGACATCTCAGACAAGAGCTTGATCTCCAAAGTATATAAAGAACTCACACGACTCCACTACAGGAAGACAAAAATCCCAATTAAAAAATGGGCAAAAGACTTGAACAGACACTTGTAGAAGGAAATACAGAGGTCCCAGAGACACATGAAAAGATGCTCAGCATCACTCGTCATCAGAGAGATGCAAATTAAAACCACAGTGAGATACCACCTCACACCCATCAGAATGGCCATCATAAACAAATCAATGAAGAAATGTTGGAGAGGATGTGGAGAAAAGGAAACCCTTATGCACTGTTGGTGGGAATGCAGACTGGTACAGCCACTGTGGAAAACAGTATGGAATTTCCTCAGAAAACTAAAAATGGAACTACCTTTTGACCCAGCAATTCCAGTGCTGGAATTATACCCTAAGAGCCCTGAAACACCAATCCAAAAGAACCTATGCTCCCCAATGTTCATAGCAGCACAATTTATAATAGCCAAGTGCTGGAAGTAACCTAAGTGCCCATCAGCAAATGAGTGTATCAAAAAACTGTGGTACATTTACACAATGGAATTCTATGCAGCAGAAGGAAAGAAGGAGCTCCTACCCTTTGCAACAGTATGGATGGAACTGGAGGGCATTATCCTAAGTGAAATAAGCCAGGCAGTGAGGGACAAGTACCATATGAGCTCACATTTAAGTGGAACATAATCAACAAAAGAAAAAAGCAAACAAAATATAACCAGAGTCATTGAAAATAAGAACAATCTAACAATAGCCAGAGGGGAGGGGGAGGGGACAGAGGGGAGAAGGGTTTTCAGGAACTATTATAAAGGACACATGGACAAAACCTAGGGGGAGGGTGGAAGCTAGGGAGGGAGATGGGTTTGAAGGGGGTGGGGACAAAATACAGACAACTGTAATTGAACAACAATAAAATAATTTAAAAATTAAAAGAATGATAAAAAAAAAGAAAAGAATTAAACAATGGACCTTGCCTATAGACTCAGACCTTACCAGGAAGATGTATAAATTAAAGATCTGGATTGTGTGGTATTCTCTAACATAAGCAACTATCCTATACAAAGACAGTGAGCAGAAAAAAAATATCTAGGGCCCTTGGAGAAAACTTGACTATTGAACTCAAAAGCCAAAAGCATCATACTTCTGTCAACATTTTAGTATTTGATCAGTTTACTGAAAAAATCCTTTACACACTGGTTGGTCACACACTATAAAATACAATAAATACAAGAGTGTTATAGTAATACACCATAGCTATAATCACTATCATTCAGGACTGTTTGATCATTTTTATGGAACCAGGCTAACCTCTTTCACTTCCACTAGGGGAAAAAAGCAAAGTTTCTTCTTCTTTGACAATTTGTTCATGGATTTAAATCCATTCACATTCATTCTCTTTCTTTCTCTCTCCATAAAAGAGGTTTTAAAAATATATATACATCAAATGTCTTGATATCAGCAGTACTGCTTTTTTTTTTAATTTAAAGTCCCCGATTGGATTCTTTAACAACTTGGCATTAAAATACCCAAAGAAATTCTTTAAGATAAAACCCAAACTCATTAGTTCGGTATGAATGACTTGATTTCAAACATGCTTTCAGCCTTATTTCTCTTAACTCAGCCCCATAAACCACTTGACCCACTAAAAATAAGTCACACTTCCTATGCTTACTGCTCACTGACTTTTGCCACTTTGTTTAGTTTGCTCTCCTTGGAGTTCACCATCTCCCTCTCCTGGCTTTGCTAAGTGCTACTTATTATTGAGGTCCAGTTAAAATGTCACCTTTCACAAGGTTTTATGCAATCACATTTTATAGACATAATTTGATTGAATCCACCGCCAAAACTTATTTCTTGTAATACCTAATATGTCTCACAGTGTGTTTTATGTTAAGATACTAGTTAAATAAAAAAAATCTCAGATTCATCTGTGTATCACTGCAGTTCAATCTATTTTAATATTAAATTCAGAAAAGCTATTTATTCTCTGAGAAAAAAATAAATTTATGAACAACTAGGATGTATTTCTAGCATATTAACTACCAAAAATTACCAATCAATTCCCAGTAAAATATTGGGAATTGATTGGTAATTTTTGGTATTAGCAAAATTCCAACGTGATGTGGAAAAATTTACATTTTCAAATTATGCCTTTTTTTGTGTTCATATGTATGTAGCAAAACTTTTTTTATATAGTTATTTTAATATCCTTCAGCTCCAAATGTCACCCAATCTACTATTGTGATTTTTCTACTGGTCTTTCCACTGATTGAATCATATCTATGGTATTTTTTCATCTTCTCAAATCATGGTGCAGGAACAGAAGTATGAGTATACTCGTGTCCTATAGTATTAGCATTCATCATATTGTCTACCCACTTGCACAGGGAAAATTATGTATGCTCTTATTTTTAGATATTCATGATAGTAAAACTATTCTTTCTTTTCATTATTGTTAGGACTTTGCTGCATTCTTATTACAATTCTGAGCCTTATTTACTGTCAAACACAAATTAGGCAAGTTGAATTTTATCCACTTCACCATTAGTTCTGTATATCTGTAATGACTGATATAACCTAATCTGTACACACTGTAATTCATTCATGTCTGCATACTTGTGATGTACAAGTGGGACTGATCCAGAAGGAAGACATCGGCAAGTGGTCAGAGAAGCTCCTAATAAAAAAAAAAAAAAACTCATTCTAAGGAAGACGGGGAGAATCTCCAACTGTAGTTTGAAACCATGAGTCAGGTTTGACTGGAAGAATAATAAACCACAGCTCATGGTCTAGCACTTAATACAGTCATTCTCCTGTGGGACTCATACCTGAGTCCTAGAGAGAGGGAATGGCATTAAATCAGAAAAGAACATATGGAACTTAAGAGCTGCTTTGAGGAAATATCTATCAGACTCTGAAAGTGCAAGACAATCTGAACAGTGTCTGAAGTGAGATCATGCAGAAATCCCTTCTGTGGAGATGGCATCACGCGTTCAGCAAGTATTAGTACTTTGGGGGAAGCACATTTCCATCTTTGATACCTTTACTGTAGATAATGATAGAAAACATCATTACAACCCCCAAACTAGAATAAAGAAAATGATTTACCACATAATACCTGCTTGGGGACAACCTAAACTAACTGATGAAACCTAGAAGGAGGCTAAGAGTCCCCCTTAGTTCACTAGATGGGGACCATGGGAAAAACAAAACAGTATATTACTTTGCTGTCTGCATGCAAAACCTACATGGACTCAGTTTTCTTCTCAAATTCTATATGCTCTTTCTTTCATCAGCAAACTTTATGAAAGAGTAAACTACACTTCTGTTTCTTTATTCTTACCCCATACAATGTCTAACCTCCTGCAACATGATTTTGTCTCCTACCACTCCACAGAAGTACTCAAACCAAGACACCATCGGCTCTTTGAAGGCAAAATTAATCTCTTCTTTTCAGCTCTCATTCTACTCATTTCCCATGCAGTATTCAAACCATGGCACTTTTAAAATTTCTTTCTCCTTGCTGGTCAACCTCACTTAGTTTATTTCAGTGTCTTTAGGTTCTCCGAGGGAGATATTGTTCATGAATTTACTTGACACCACTTATTTGCTTTCAACATTCAATATTCAAGGTTCTAACATGATATGTCAGCACAAATTCTTGGACAAATCATCGCCTCCCATCAGTATAACTGTCTCCCATGCATAGATGACACTCAAAATTATGTACCTCGTTTGCATGTCTGAGTTGACTTCAAAACAAAATTTCAGCCCTGGATGGTATAGCTCAGTGCATTGAGTGCAGGCTGTGAACCAAAAAATTTCCTGCCAGTTCGATTCCCATTCAGGGCACATATTTAGGTTGCAGGCTATGCTCCCTCTAGGGGGTGCACAAGAGGCAACCACGCACTGATATTTCTCTTCCTCTCTTTCTCCTCTCCTTCCCCTCTCTCTAAAAATAAATAAAATCTTTTAAAAAATTGAAAAAAATTTCAACTCTATGGTGAGGGTGCAAACACTTCACACTCAAACTTTCAAAATGCAAACTTAGACCCTATGTGAAATTGCTGCCCTCCTCCTCTTCATTTTCCTTCTCCATTCTTTATCTTGTTCACAGCATTACCATCTAACATCAATTTAAATTAAAAACTAGGGAAATTCTCAATATTTTCCTCTCCTTTTCTTAATTCTGGTCACCCATTCCCACTAGTAATCACAAATTTGCATTTCTCTACATTTTGTCATTTTTTATTAATTTATTCTTGTTTAGTCATAGTTGTCCTGCCTTTTTCCCCATTTCTCTCCCCTGCCCCATCCGCCCCATTCCTACAGTCAATCCCCGCTTTATCCCTGCAAAGGAGTTCTATATTTGTGTTCCTCCGCTTTCCCCTTCCCCTTCTTTCCCGTTATGTCTCTGCCTCCACACCCCTAGTCACTGTCATTTTGTTCTTTATATCCAAGTCCCTGGTTCAACTTTGCTCATCTGTTTATTTTATTGATTAGCTTATACTTAAAGGTGAGATCATATGGTATTTGTCTTTTCTTGCCTAGCTTATTTCACTTAGCATATGCTCGCTCTCCAGTTCCATCCATGTTGTCATGAAGGGTAGGAGTTCCTTCATTCTTTCTGCTGTGTAGTATTCCATTGTGTAAATGTACCATAGTTTTTTAATTCACTTATTTACTGATGGGCACTTAGGCTTTTTCCAGCACTTTGTTATTGTAAATAATGAAGCTATGAACATTGGGATGCATAGGTTTTTTTGAATGATTTACTCAGGATTCTTAGGGTATAGTCACAGAAGTGGGATTATTGGATCAAAAGGCAGTTCCATCTTTAGTTTTCTGAGGAAATTCCATACTGTTTTCCACATTGGCTGCACCAGTCTGCATTCCCGCCAACAGTACACTAGGGTTCCCTTTTCTCCACAAACTCACCTGTACTTGTTTGTTGATGTATTAACGATGGCCATACTGAATGATGTGAGGTGGTATGTCATTGTGGTATATGATTGTGGTTTTAATTTGCATGTATCTAGTGGCTAGTGATGTTGAGCATTTTTTCATGTGTCTACAGGCCCTCTGTATGCCCTCCTTGGAGAAATGTCTGTTCAGGTCCTGTGTACACTTCCAAATTGGTTTGTTTGTCTTCCTGTTGTAGAGTCCCGTGAGTTCTTTACATATTTTGAAGATCAAACTGTTGTCCGAGGTATCATTAGCAAATGTTTCCCATAGTTGGTTCCCTTTCCATTTTGTTGATGTTTTCTGCATCCATGCAGAAAGAAGCTTTTTAGTTTGATGCAGCCCCATTTGCTTATTCCTTACTTTACATCTTTTGCCCTAGAGGATGTATTGGTGAAAATATTGCTGTGTGAGATATCTGAAAGATTCCTGACTATGTTTTCCTCTAGGACTTTTATGGTTTCATGACTTACATTTAAGTCTTTTATCCATCTTGACCTTATTTTGGCGTATGGTGTAAGTTGGTGATTGAGTTTCATTTTTTTGCATGTACTTGTCCAGATGTCCCAACACCATTTATTGAAGAGGCTATTTTTACTCCATTTTACATTCCTACCTTTCCTGTGAAATATTAACTGACCATATGGACATTGGTTTATTTCTGGGCTCTCTATTCTGTTCCATTGGTCTATGTGTCTGTTCTTATGCCAGTACCAGACTGTTCTTTCCATCAGTATAGTTTGATATCAGGTATTGTGACCCCTCCTACTTTCTTCTTCTTTCTCAAGATTGCTGAGGATATTCAGGATCATTTATGGTTCCATATAAATTATTGAAATGTTTGTTCTGTATCTGTGAAATATGTTGTTGGCATTTTGACAGGGATGGCACTGAATCTATAGATGACTTTGGGTAATATGGACATTTTAATGGTGTTAATTCTTCCAATCCATGAACATGGAATATGATTTCATTTATTTGTATCTTGCTTAATTTCTTTCCTTAGTGTTGTGTAGTTTTCTGAGTACAGGTCATTCACATCCTTAGTTAAGTTTATTCCTAAGTATTTTATTTTTCATGTTGCTATAGTAAATAGGATTTTTCCTAATTTATGTTTGTGATATTTCATTGTTGATGTACAAAAATGCCTTCAATTTCTGAATGTTGACTTTGTATCCCCTTGTTTTGCCAAATTCACTTATTATTAGGTCAAGAAGTTTTTTGGTGGTGTCTATAGGGTTTTCTACATACACTATCACATCATCTGCAAACAGTAACAGTTTTACTTCCTCCTGTCCAATTTGGATGCCTTTTATTTCTTTTTCTTATCTGACTGCTGTGGCTAGAATGTCCAGTATTATGTTGAATAGAAGGGGTTAAAGTGGACACCCTTGTCTTGTTCCTGATCTTAGTGGGAAACCTTTTAGGTTTTTCCCATTGAGTATGATGTTGGCTGCAAGTTTTTCATATATGGCCTTTATTATGTTGAGGTATGATTCCTCTATTCCCACTTTGCTGAGTGTTTTTATCATAAGTGGGTGTTGTACCTCTTATCAAATGCTTTTCAGCATCTACTGATATGATCGTGTGGTTTTTGTCTTTTGTATCATTTATATGATGTATTACATTTATTGATTTATGTATATTGTACCATCTTTGCATGCCTGGGATGAATCCCACTTGATCATGTATGATCTGTTTTTTTTTAAAGATGCTTTCTTAAAAAAAGATTTTAATTATTTCTTTTTAGAGAGAGGGGAAAGTGACAGAGAGAAACACTGATGGATGGTTGCCTCTGGCATGCCCCCAACAGAACAGGGGACTCAGCTTTCAAGCGAGGCACGTGCCCTGACTGGATATCAAACTGGTGACCCTTTGGTCCATAGGTCAGCTCTCAATCCACTGAGCCACAATAGTTTTGGCTATATGATGGATTTGGTTTGGTTTCAAATATTAGCTTTATTACTGATAAAAACTTGTTTGATAAAACTGGCTTAGGTCTTTACAACAGCAGGCTACCTAGTTCTCTTTTTTCACCTATCCCTTCACCTGTACAACTGGACAAAGGCAGCCTCCCTCACTGAGCAACATATATCTGGCTTAGTTTACATTATGGCTCAGAGGAAGCTCTTATGTAGGTCATATAAATCTTTGCACCTCTCTCCATTATATAAGCATGATAGATAGTGTTATAATCATTTTGCTCTCAGATTGCATAGCATTATATAATAGTAAGTGGTGTGTGTTCTTATGTGTTTGTATAAACAAGAATTCAAATCCAGATGGCCCAGGTCCAACATCCTATGCATCAACCAGGAACATCTGTGCGTATGCCCCAAGCATCAGATTCACTCTACTCCTGGTTTAAATTCACCTCATTTCCCTCCTCCATGCAACTCTTCTAGCTCAGCTTTTATTCATTGTTCAACCCAGACAATTAGAATAGGGTCTTAACTCCTGGCCATTTCTCCTGTCTCTGCTGTGCCACATACTGTTCATGCATTTTTTCACACTTATCACTCAGTTTAGAGAGCTCTCAGCAAAATCTCTACTTGTAAAAATTCACCAACTTTTTCAAACCTTACACCAAGTGTTACCTAATCTTGAAAACCCTGCTGATCTCTTCAGGCATCATACAATCTGTATTTCTCTTTACTATTGCAACACTTTGGTAATTTCACTGGTAAATTGTTCAGCAAACTATCTATGTCCTTAATTATACTGTGAATAAACTTTATTATCTTTACACAGCTAATATGTAGCATAATGTGTGTCACATAGTGAAGGCTTCCTAACTATGTAATGAATTGCAACAAATCTTACCCGTTCTGTGGTTAACTGGCTAGGACTTGTGACCTATGCAGCTATTAACCTCAACAAAATATTCAGTGAATGGTGGGCTTTGAAAGCAATTAATGTAAAAAAAAAATGGATCACTATTCCAAAACTGGTTTACTTTAAGTGCACATATTTCATTTCAATATTATATATTTAATATCCATATTTTTCTCATAAGACATATAAGCATAACTTTTCATTACAACAAATGTTTCCCTGATAAAAATAACATCAGTACAAAATTTAAAAAAAAGAAAGACATATAAGCTACACATTAATAGTTAATATATTTTAGACCTAACACTCAGTTAATTAATACTGAAATTCTATCATTGATCTAATTAAGATACATATAAGTTCATAAGAATCAACACTTTTGTGACCGATTTTTACATAAGAGGAAAGCTACTATGTATTATTATGGCAACTATTTCTATTGCATCACAGAAGGTTTACAACTCTGTACAATAAAATCTGAAAGCAATGATAAAGACAGGCAGTCTGGGGAAACAGACTAAAGAAAAGAGCATATATATAATTATGCTAATACTTCCTTTTTATTTTATCTCCATTAAAATGTATACAGTAGTGCCAAAATAAAAATTTATTCTGAGAAAAATTTTCTATTTACTCCTTTAGATTTTAAGTATAATATGTCTCTCACAGTATCATTTTATGAAGTGTTTGCAATTGTTACTTTTAAGAATTAAGAAATACTGTACCAGGCCAAATATTTATCACAAAGTTCTGTTTTAATTATGCAAGCTATTTATTTTGGCTTTAAATTCTGACTTCTCCATTGCAATTGCCAAAAACATTTTTATATTTCTTTTATCTTACTGAAATATTTTGCTATGCCTAAGGCTTAATTAGAACAATTGTAGAACTAATTTTAAAAAGCCAGTGTATCATATTGGATATTCATATATATACTATAGGTACACATTAATAGATTAATAGGGCTTTGTTTTCAAATATCATACTAATGTACACAAAAGTAAATGTCACACACCTTTTTTTATAGATAAATGATTTCTTGATTTATTTACTGTGATGGGCATTTATTTTCTCATTTTAATTTGGTACTTTCTCTAGATGTTTTGCACAAATCCTTCTATCAAGCTTATGTATTATTTGAAAATACTGTGTAATATTTTATAATGCCCATAAGCATTCTCTGATGGCTATGAGGAGAAAAATGGATAAAAGACAAATAACAAGAAGAAAAAAAGAAGAGAAATCAACACCTTGAGTCACTGGACATTATTATACAAATTTGGATAAATCAAATATTTGGATGTCTGGCTTAAGGTCTTTTAATTTACATAAATTGTTTTCCATATTTAACATTAACTAAGTCAAAGACCTTGGTGAGATTTTCCATTCAGTTATTTTTGCTATTTTTAGCAGTAACTAGTTTTATAGTTTTTTATAATTCTTACAAATATATTAATTAGACAAAACTGTGAGGAAATAAAAACATAGAAAAATAGATTTTTTTGCATTGCCTTTTTTTAACATAATCATTTTAGTTTTAGACTTTGAAAGAACGTCCAACCTTTGTGGGTTCAGCCACTGAAATAAATGTTCTGCCACTAGGGTTAATGGGCATGCTATAGTGACCTTATACTGAAACTGTTACCAAAAGTGGTATATTGCCAAAATTAAATACAAACAGTTGTCTGGTCTTAGCAGTCAGGCAGCTGGTGCCAAGACACTATGATTGGAGGCTGACAAGACAATTCTCCATATTATGCCAAAGCAAAATTTGGAAAAATTCTTAACGTGCTATCAATCAGAAGTCAAAATATATGCCCAGTACTTAGTAAATAAAACACAAGAAACATTATGCAGGTGCACACATATGCACATATGTAAATGTACATATTTATATATAACCATTATCATAATTTATTTGAGAAATAATGGAAGTTTATGTGGGGTGATAGAAACATCACCAAACACTATTGAGATGTACATAACATAACTGTTCACTTTTTTATTAAATATTTTCTCTTCAAGCTTGTTTTCAATATATGGGGCTATAGCATGATATAGCATGGCTTCTTCATAAACCACTATTTAAAAATTGTAGATACAAGAGCTGTCGACTTTAAAGTAGTCCCTGCAGTATTACTAACAGTCAGAACACTCATAATTTCAAAGGAATTGCTTATGAGTATATTAAAATATTCATGACAACCCTCTGACTTGAATTTAGCCCTGTTTTCAAGATAAAATTCTCAAGCACAGAAGGGTTAAATGATTTAACAAAAGTCAAATAGTTAACAGTGAAGAATAAACTCTAGTCAGTGTAGTTCTACTTCAAATTATAAGGTATTCCTGTATTATATGAAGCCAAAATGAATCTAATGAAAACTCAGAGATAATTATAAGTGGCTTGATTGGCAGCAGAAGACCTCCTCACAAACCTGTCTTTGTGATGCCCACGGCTCATGAATTCCCAGCACAGGCATCACCAAGGCCAGTGGAGAAGGAGGAAGACCAATGTGCTACTACTGATTCATTACAGATTCCAATATTTAAGAGTATATCTTATGTGTAGATTCATTCCTATTTTATATCAATAATCTGTCTAAAACAAGATCTAAGGATCATGAAAGTAAGATGGATTATATTCTTTGAGGGAAAGAGTAAAGAAAGAAGATGTAGAAAACTTAACAACCACCAAGAACAATCAAAATATTAGTCTAGCCCTAGCTGGTGTGGCTCAATGGATTAAGTGCCTAAAATAAAGTGTCACTGGTTCAAGTCCCAGTCCAGGGCACATGACTGGGTTGTGAGCCAGGTACCCACTAGGGATGCACAAGAGGCAACCACACATTGATGTTTCTTTCCCTCTTTTTCTCCTTCCCCTGCTGTCTAAAATAAATAAATACAATCTTTAAAAATATATTAGTCTAGCAAAACTTTGAAACAGGCAGTTTGTGAAAGGTTAGTCTTAGGAATACTAGAAACACTGCTTATTTTTATGTTTTCTATGAAAAGCTATGGCTATCATTAAGTTCTCTGTTGTAACACAAGATTTAAAAATGGAGAAATAGACCTGATATTCAATGCAGGGCTTGATAGTTAATAGCTGTGTTGTCGATGTTCAAGTTACTGAAGGGTGAACCACAGTTATTTTGTTTCTATATATAGAGGACACTATTTTACAATTTTTCATAGAAACTACATTTCAGTATGTAGGAAGAACCTGATACAGAGCTGGGCTTCAAAATAGGAGTGAGAAAAATGTTATTATTATCATGGTGGTTTGCTATATATTAAGGGGGCTTCAAGGAAAACATTATTTTAAAATCCTTATCTTGAATATAAGCTGTCCATATCAAATTCTAAAATCTAGTGTGAAAATGTAATGCCTTTCCCTGAAATTCCTAACTCACTGTAACACTGAGATGTTAAAGTTGTTCTCCTTGATAGGGAAAGCCAGCTTACTTAACTCCAAGACAGAGCACCCTATGCATTAACTAGCTTAATCTACATAGTGCATACTAAGTGCCTCTTGCATATCAACACACAGTTATACCTCAGTACTCCTTGGCTTCAGAACTTCTCAAACCCTGTATTGATAGCATTTTGATGAGAAAAAAATGTTTCAGCACTCAGTGCTTGCTTGGGACTCATTGCACTTGCTAGAACATGTATGAATCAGGATGCTGCTCTGCAAGAGAAAATGCTTCATCATTCATTACTCGTAGGTTTTGGCACTTGTCATGAATTACAGAACAAATTAACAACTAGTACCAAGGTACTACTTTATTTTTTACCAATGTGAGTTAAAAATTCAAAATTGTCTCTTCACTCATCACAGTAGAAGAATGGAAGAAAGCCAGAATGACACAAGCATTTTAATTTTTAAGCCATCAACAACTAATTAGCCCTCATTGGTGTGGCTCAGTGAATTAAGTGCTGCCCTGCAAACCAAAGTGTCGCCTGTTCGATTCACAGTCAGGGCACATGCCTGGGTTGAGAGGCAGGTCCCCAGTAGGGGAGCACTCCAGAGGCAACCACACTTGGATGTTTCTGTCCCTCTATCTCTCTCCCTCCTCCCTCTCTAAAAATAAATAAATATAAAATTTTAAAAAACACACACACAGAATTGATTGGTGGTGGCTGGGTAGAGTGCTACTGGTGACGCATTTTGTTCACCACTTTTGTTCTGCTGAAAAGAATGGTATGATCAGTCAGTAACATCGTGATGTTTGATTTGGGAACTTATTAGTAACACAAAAAAATGTTGTTTGGAAATAAAGGGACAAAAATTCTCTGCTCCCCACTTTGATATTTATTATTAGTAGACAAGACATCTACTGGATTTCCATTAGATGTCTGAAAGGGACCATCCCAAGAACTAAAAAGGGCAATTCTACACATGTGCACATGTCTGGCAACCATGTAAGAGCATGGGTTAAAAGCATGATGTTAAATCAGTAAGAAACTTCATGAACCTTTTTTATTTTACATTTAAAATGTAGATAATATTTACCTCAAAGTACTGTTTTGAGATTTTAACAATATTTAGCATAGTATCTGATGCACACACACATGAAGTGCTTGATGTATCACCAGGAACATTCCAAGACAGCTCTGAGTGTAAGTGTGGGCGAAGGGATATAGATAAAGGTTTCTGGTTGGTTGGTTGTTTCTTGCACTCTGTAGGCAAGTGTAAAGCTTTAATATTAACCATAAGACAAGGAACAAGAGTTGGGGCTTAAAGAGCAATTCTCAATTCTCAATTTCAACATTTCACTGAAAAACTGCCCATGGTGCAGATTTAAGCAAATAGCTTATAGCCCAATAATTCAGATGTCAAATACTTAGCAAATAATTGAGACAAAGTCTTTACTATTGCTTCCTCCACTGTTCTCCACTGTATGTGCACAGTTTTGTGCCCCAGTAAGGCATTTCCAACCCATATTATTTTTACAAAAAGTCATCTATTTTTTTAACTTTCTTGCACATAGCTTTTCCAGAGTAATTTGCCTTTCCCTGTAGAAACCTGAGAGGTCACACTGAGAATAATATTAGCAAGTGTAAAATAAAACCTAAAAAAAAGAGAAAAACCTAAGCATTTTCATATTAAATGAGTAGATGGAGAAAAGCTAACAGTTTCTAAAGATCATGTTCTCATCCCAGACAGATCATAAATTTACCCTTCAAGGAAAGAGGGAGGTATCAGTTTAAACTTTCAAGCAAGAGCTGATTTCCATGCCAAGGTCATATTGTCCATGACGATCAACTTCTGAAGGCCTGGCAAAAATGAAAAGGCTACTAAAATATAAGTATGCATGAGTATGTATGTGCAATATGTAGGGCCTGAAAAAAATTAGAAATAGAGATTACTCTGCAGGAATGAGAAAGAGTGGGTAATTTTTTTACTTATGTATTTCAGAATAGCATATGCTATTTCCATATTTAGTGAAAGCAGTAAAATTGGTCTAATAAACATAAGTGCACGTGTGCACACACACAGCTATTCTCTATTCAAAGCATACACAATGAGCAGTTGGCATGACATATTGACTGCTATTTTTCTTGCCTTCAAACATTCCCCAGTAGTGCAGGAATTATAGCAGAGAAAATTTCTGTTGAGAATAAAGATTCTAAAATTTTTAGGACCAATTTTAGGTCAGTACATCTATTGATCTGAGAATCCATTGTACTGGGGGGGAAAGGCCAACAGGTTTATTAGTCTTTCCCTTCTGTAACAGTGTTTGATGAACTATGATACTTGATCTCTCCATAGGTTAGGTAATCATTTAGTGGGTTGTGAAACAAAAGTCTTAAAAATTGATAGGACTGAACAAACAAAATAAATCAGAGTGCAAAGTATGTGGTATGGAAAAGTATTTGTTTTTTTTCAGGGATGTGTGTGTGAGAGAGGAGAGGGAGAGGAGAGGGAAGGGAGAGGGAGAGGAGTAGAGGAGAGGGAGAAGGAGAAGAGAAAGAGAGGAGAGGGAGAGAGACGGGAGAACAGAGAACTTGACTATGATGCAAAATGTATTTCTTATTGTGGATTGGAGGAAAAAATGACAAATATTGATTTGGATAATAAAAGTTGGGAATAATTGAATTTAATAGAAAACTGCATTTCTTCACTTTCATCCCATGTCTTACTAGAATTCTCCTTTCTTTAAGATCCAAGTGTCCTGAAAAGCATTCCCCCTACTCTTGTTTCTCAAATCCCTACTGATTTGAGAACTAGTTTATATCTCCCATCTGGAATGTTCTGCTATAAAGTCAATTGATACTGTTGGGGCAGGAGAATAGTCAAGAGAGAGATGGCAGAGAGATGGGGTATATGTGTGGGTATAGAAGAGAGCCTGCAATCCTCATCTGGTGTAGCAGATAAGTGAGTTCTGTGTGAGTCAGTGGATGTTGTAGGCATTAAGTGGAGATTGACATCTGGTGCAAACCCACAAGAGGACAGCTAACTAGAGGAGGAGCCCCTATCTGTGACAAGAATTCCCATATCTGCTCCCTACTTTTCCCACAAGAAGGAAAAGTAGGGAACAGAGGAAGAGGGTGAGCACATAACAGACCTCAGATCCCAAAGTTGCCAGTGGAGTCAAGTCTAGCCTGTACTGAGAAGGTTAGAAGGAAAGACGACTAATAATCATTAATAATCACACATGAGACTGCATCTATAGTCTACATTTCAGAGTCAGGTCTTAAAAAAAATAAATAACAGATGGGATCCTGGCCTGGTAGCTCAGTTGGTTAGAGTGTCTTCCTGATATGCCAAGGTTTCAGGTTTGATTCCTGGTCAGGGTATATACAGGAATCAACCAATAAATACAAAAATGAATGGAACAATAAATTGATCTCTCTCTCTCTTTCTGTCTCTTTCTCTCTCTGTCTCTCACTCTCCCTTTCTTTCTTGTCCCTTTGGTTTTCTCTCGAAAACCAATAAATATAAAAAATAGATAACATTCTTTAAATAACAAAAAGTGCCTAAAATATGGAATCAGACTTTCCTTTCAGAAAGCAGTGGAAGCAGTTACTGGAGAAGATAATTCCACCTACCTAGCTTCAACTGAACTGCATGTAAACACAAACAGAAACACACCTGTAGACATGCACAGCTGACCTGCACAATTACAAGACTTCTCTAAAGTGGTTGAATGATCACCTTTGATTTGTACAACAAAAGAAATTCTGTCATTGTAAGCCTTTAAAATATGACAAAGTTGTCACCTATTTGTGTTGCACTTTAAAAAATACATTAAAAATACATTGTACATTCAAGATTAAGCTGCTGTTGGATGCTATCAATAAAGTCACTAAGATTGTTCTATTAATGACTCAGCTCTGGTTTCTACTAGTTGTGGCAACACATTAAGTTATTTAATTTTCCTGAGTCTCAAGTTGCCCCATACATGAAATGGATTTAACAAACCTACATCAGGATGGTTGTTTTAAAGACATCTAATAATGATAATATGCATCAAATACTTAGCAAGATGAGGACATGTTAACTACTGAATAAATGGCAGCTGTTATGATTAGTAGGAAATATCAATGCTATATAGATTAACAACTCAAAATGAATATATTCATTTCATTCAATATGTACTTTAGGGAGCTTGTCATGTGCAGTGATTATGAAAGGAATCAAATCAGCTCCTTTGTTTTGTGTGAGGATAACACAAAATCCACACTGACCCTCACTTATGACAGAACATCTTTCATGACAGTGGCTGCATGATAATTTGCACTCAGTGCAGAGAAATAAGAAAGTGCCTAACACTGGGGAAATAAGAGAAGGCTCAGGCACTCTGAAAACAAAACTAAAGAGTGAGATATGCACAAGTTCAAACAGAGGGTCAGTCAAAACAATGTAAGCAAAATAATTAACCTCTCATATTAGCATCCCCAAGTTTATGCAATAACTTCTTCATGTTTTATACATATATTATAAATAAAGCTTATAAAGAGTTTTGTGTTTTGGTTATTTCCCCCAAAAAAAGGTAAGGCCTGGAAAACGTTTATTGGGAATAACTATTAGTCTAGCTCAAGTCTTTCAGGGAAGAAGCCACACTTTCAACATTGCTTGCCAAAGAGAGATTCAGTCATACTGGAGTAACACACTCCTGGAAAGTTGGGCTGGACTCAAATGCTAAGGTAGAAAGTGTGACTTAGTCCAGTGGAGCCCCATGACATAGACTTAGAACGATAATGAAAAAATGGGTTAGAAAATAAGAAGACTTGTGCCAGCCTAAGTATGTTGTCTTGATTAGAGTGAAGCGAGAAACGAGGTGCGCTTCCCTGTGGATACACAAGCAGGACTCCAAGACCAGCTATTCTTAACTTTACCAGGTATCAATATCACACAGGGAATTTTATAAAAATCTACTGGCCCAAGCCCTAATTTACTCTAACAAACTGAGGCCTCTGTGTGCATTATTAACTCACCAGATGATTCTTATCCCTACCACAGTGTGAGAACCACTGGCCTGACAACAGGTAATGTGGGCCTGATCTAGAGGAACGGCTGTGGGCTTATGAGGAAAGAACATGGAGAGAGTACCTAAAAAGAGTGACCTACAAAACTGGATTTAATTCATGTATCTCTACTTTTGGATAAAATATTTTAGGGCTACAGTTTATTCCAAACAGAAAGTACAGAAGATTATTCCTAGTGGATTTCATTGCACATTAATGATGCAATGAACAGTGGAAACTCTCCTGAATTGAAACTTGTAGTCTTGAATCTCAACAATTCATGTATTCACACACCTAATGAGAGGGACGTCTTCAGAAAAGCAAGGTGCTGGGATGAGACTTAGATAATTTCTAAGGGCACTTCAAACTCCAAATGTAGCTCTAACTTGTACAAAAAACAATATTAATATAATCATACTGTGATGTAAGTACTTAAAATTCTTCATGGAAAAATGTGAGAAATATAACAACAAAAAGATTACAAACATATGTACCGTAAAATAAACATATACATTTAAAAGTAGAATGCTATTATATTTTCACACAGAATGGAATAAAGGTAAAATACTATGTCCAGTCTTGCTTTAAGCTGTTGAGTTTAGAATTACTTTTCTATACTTCATAATCACAGATTGGTAATTTTGTGTAACTCATTTCTGGGTTTTTAAATATATACTACTTTTTCTCTGCTAGAGAAATTAAAATATCTCAATTTTAATTCTACTTGAAACACAGCTTATATAGAATAGTGAAAGTAGAGAACCCCCTGGTAGGATATGGGTTAGTTCAAATAATAAAAGACAGTTGTCATTCTTCTTTTCTTTTTGTTTCATTTTGAATATTAAAGCTCCTTTCTCATCCAAACTCCATAGCCTCAGCTTGCTTCCCCCAATTCAGTTAATGAAATTAACTAATTATGGTATTACTTTTAAAGCTTCCAAGTTGAGTATCATTACTTCTCAATCTTTGAGACTGAATTCACAGACATTATGTATTTTAAAAAAAATCTCTTCTCCAAAAAACTCTAGGCAAAGTTAGAGCTCCAAAATTGCCTCTTAATTTTCTTTGATGTGTTTCTGCAGTTTCAAATTTTTCACAACTAATTTGATACTAAAAAAAAAAGCACTCCCAAAAAGTACGATACAATAAATTGTTATCAGATATTGGGGGTTTAATATAATTTTCATATGATTCATTTTCACTAAATTCAAAAGTTACTAAAATTCCAATGTTTCCAAATAATATAAACATTAAAAAATAACAATAGCTCTCACTTTCCAAATACTAAAATCATAAGAGCTTATTAGAAAAATCATAGAAAAATGAAAGTACACAAAGTGATAATTAGTCAAAATGCTAATAAAATGTAGGAACACCATCTATAACATAAAAATAAATTATAAAATGACTGAAGAAATGGTGGCATATCCACATAATGGGATGCTACTCGGCTATGAAAAGTAATAGACTACTGATATATACAACATCATGAATGAATCTCAAAAACATGTTAAGAAGCCAATCCTTAAAGACTGCATATTATATGATTTTATTGATATGACAATCTGAAAGTAGTAAAACCATTTAGACAAAAACATATCAGTGCCCTTGAAAAACTGATAGTCAAGTAGGGATGAATAAAGAGAAGCAAGGAAACAGTTTTTGGGCACTCTTCCTTATCTTAATTATGATAGTAGTTATATGGATACAGGTACTTGTCAAAGCTCTGAACTATTTACTAAAAATAATGAATTACATTGCATCTCAATACATTTGAAAAACTAAAAAGAGAGAAAGAAAAAGTTTGAATTCCAACTGGAAGAATAAGCATATTCCTGTACTGAAATATAAATGATTTCACATACTCTGAAAACTAACATCATGCTAAAAATAATTTACTACTAAAAAGAGTCTGTACTGAAATGAAAGATACACTGTCATTATTTCATTAAGTTCCTAGAATCTTACATGATCACATAATTCAAACATTTCAAAATATTTTATTTTATGTAACTTAAGAAGGAACCATATATATTCTTTGGTTATAATTCTAAGCAACAATTTAAAATTAAATCTTGAGAAGATCACTTCCCATCCAAATGTCTTGATGTCAGAATAGCGCAAAATACAGGGTTTGCTTACATTCACAGACTATAAGAGTGTCCTAGGGCCATGAGTATTTACAGAGTTTCCAGCTCTTTATTTACAACGTGCCTTGACGTCAACAGTCAATGCTAATGTGCCTGGGTTTGGTGGTTTCTTGTTTTCATTTACTTGAAATCTGCAGGTCTTCAGACAGGAACACAATTATACTACATGGAAAGCTTAACCTATTACTATTGGTTAGAAAAAGATAACTCCATTAACAAGAAAAATCTGAGGCCCAAATAAGTAATGTAAAATAGCAACTTTTGCGCTGAAAATAATCTCTTTCTTCCAGATATTCAATTAAATTGTGCTTCCTCTAACTACTATTGGACAAACTAAATTAATAAAACTGTTATAAGTAGTCAAAATAAGTATTTTAATAAATTCTATTATTGATAGAAGTGTTCAATAATGTGCCATTCCAAAAGTATTAAGTATTTCATAGCTAAATGTGATTACCTGACACCATATTATATGACAGTTGAAAGATTTTGTTCATTTTTGTTGTTCGATTTTGCTATGTGGATAACTGACAGCATATTCATAAGTATTAAATTTTAAAAATATTAATTTACTAAGTCTCAAGTAATTTTTATGTAAATAGAGAATAGTAGCACATGGTGACTCAAACTAAAGACTCAAAACCTCTAGCTGTAAAATACTATGGGGATTGCCATGGCAGGAGAAACTCCCAGTCTCACAGGAAAGTTCATTGAAAAGTGGGGATAGAGTGGAATCAGCCAATGGAATTGTTCTATCTCTGACCCCCTCCCCCACAGACAGCAGCACAACACAGCAAAGACAGTTGTCCTGCCCTGGTGAAATACCTAAGGCCCTGCCCCCTTACAACACAATAGGTGTGCCAGACAAAGAACTATGACCCAAATGAAAGAATAGATCAAAACTCCAGAAAAAGAGCTAAGCAATGAGGAGACAGACAACCTATCTGATGCAGAATTAAAAACACTGGTAATAAGAATGCTCACAGGACTGATTGAGCTCAATCGCAAAATGAAGGAAGAAATGAAGGCTACACAAAATGAAATAAAGCAAAATATAAAGGGAACCAACAGTGAAGGGAAGGAAACCAGGACTCAAATCAATGATTTGAAACACAAGGAAGAAATAAACATCCAAATGAAACAGAATGAAGAAACAAGAATTCAAAAAAATGAGGAGTGGCTTAGGAATTTATGAAACAACTGTAAGTGCTCTAACATCCAAATCATTGGGGTGCCAGGATAAAAAGAATAAGAGCAAGAAATTGAAAGCTTATTTGAACAAATAATGAAGGAAAATGTCCCCAGTCCGGCAAAGGAAATAGACTTCCAGGAAGTCCAGGAAGCTCAGAGAGTCCCAAAGAAGTTGGACTCAAAGAGGAACACACCAATGCACATCATCACTGAGTTACCCAAGATTAAAGATAAAGACAGAATCTTAAAAGCAGCAAGAAGAAAGGAAAGAATTACCTACAAAGGAGTTCCTGTAAGACTGTCAGCTGATTTCTCAAAAGAAACCTTACAGACAAGAAGGGGCTGGAAAGAAGTATCCCAAGTCATGAAAGGCAAGGACCTACACCCAAGATTGCTCTATCCAGCAAAGCTTTCATTTAGAATGGAAGAGCAGATCAAGTGCTTCCCAGATAAGGTCAAGTTATTAAAGGAGTTCATCATCACCAAGACCTTGTTATATGAAATGTTAAAGGGACATATCTAAGAAATAGGAGAAAATCAAAAACTATAAGCAGTAAAATGACAACAAACTCATAACTATCAACAACTGAACCTAAAAAACAAAAACAAACACTAAGCTAACAACTAGAACAGAAACAGAATCAGAGAAATGGAGATCATATGGAGGACTATCTTTGGGGAGGAGGAGAGGTATAATGGGGGGAAGTGATAGGGAATAAGAAGCATAATCAGTAGGCACAAAATAGATGGGGTTAGCTTATGAATATTATAGGAAACAGAGGAGCCAAGAACTTATATGTACAACCCATGGACATGAACAAAGGTGGGGAGGTGATGCTGGATGGTGGGGTATACAGGGTGGAGGGGGGATAAAGGGTAGAAAAACTGGGACAACTGTAATAGCATAATCAATAACATATATTAAAAAAAGGAAATAATACTTAGAGAGTCTAGCTCATCCACTGCCAGAATTTGTTCAACACATCATGACAAGAAAATCTGCAAACCAGACAAATGACAACAGTATTCTAAGTGATGAGATGTTTAGCATATACACTCTTTTGAAGAGTAAGTAAAATTGAATTCAAGCTTTGTTGACAACTCCTGACAACAGCTTGCATTTCTGTCAGATGAAGTAATTGACAAATAGAATTTTGATGGTGATGATACTACCAGAGAACATAAGAGAAAGTGATCATCAGCTGTGTGGGGCAAGCAATGTAAAGAAATGAGATGAAAAGGCATCTTTATCCTGACATGAAACCCTGTGTCCAGCTTTGATCTTTCACCTCTTCTATTTGCAACATGTACAATGATATCTATTCTATTATTAAAAGTTTAAAGCTTTCCCCAATATTTTTAAATTTACTTACCTAGAATAAATGTATTTACCTGGATAAATTGTATAAATTACTGGAAACATATAAACTTCCAAGAGTGAATCATGAAAAAATACAAAATATGAAAAGATTAATTACTATTAAATATATGAAATCAGTAATCAAAATCCTCCAAACAATGAAAAGCCCAGGACTGAATGACTTAGTTGGTGAATTCTACCAGACATTTAAAGAAGAATTAATAACAATTGTTCTCTAATTCTTCCAAAAAATGGAAGAGAAGGTATTATTTCCAAACTAATTTTATGAAGCTATTATTACCATGATACCAAAGCCAGATCAGAACATTAATGGAAAAACAAAACCCTCAGGCCAACATCTCTGATAAGCATATGAGCATATGAGCAAAATTTCTCAACAAAAATTAGCAAACCAAATTCAACAGCACATTAAAAGAATCATACACCATGATCAATTGGAATTTATTCCTGAGATTTATGCTTCAACACACAAAAATAAATAAATGTGATACATGGCATAAACAAAAGGATAAAAATTATATGACCATTTCAATAGATGCTGAAAAGCATTAGACAAAATTCAGTAAACTTTCAGGATAAAAACACTAAAATGAAATGCATGTAGAAGGAATATGCCTCACCAATAAAAAGGCCATATATGACAAATTAACTGCTAACCTTATATTCATTGATGAAAACCATACACTGTTCCTCTAAGATCCAGATTAAGACAAGGATTTCTACTGTCACCACTTCTATTCAACAGAGTACTGTCAATCTTAGCCAGAGCAATTACACAAGAAAACAAAATAAAAGGCAACTAAATCAGAAATAAAAAAGTAATATTGTCTCTGTTTGCAGATGACATGTTGTTATATACAGAAAACCGTAAACTTTCTACCAAAAATTATTAGAATATACAAATTCAGTAAATTTGCAGGATACAAAATCTACATGCATAAATCAGCTGCATTTCTATAAACTAACAGTGAACTAACAGAAACAGAATTTTTAAAAGATTCCATTTAGGACTTCTGGCCAAGATGGAGGTGTAGGTAGACACACTGTGCCTCCTCACACAACCAAGATAGGGACAACAACAGTTTAGAAACACAAGAACAACAAGAACTGACAGAAAATTGAATTGTATGGAAGTCGGACAACCAAGGAGTTAAAATAGACACTTCCTCCAGACCAGTAGGAGAGGGGCGGAGTTGGGCAGTTGGGCAGAGAGGGGTCCTGGAACAGAGAGTGTTGGGACCCAGCGTGTAAGGCATCCCGGGTATGCAAGACCACAGCGGGCAGATCTGGGGCATGCAAGCAGCAGCTGGCAGACCCTGGCCGAGGGGTGGCAACCACAAACCCAGCGAGGCTGAAATTTGAAGCAAGGCACCGTGCGCAACCCAGGGTCCCAGCACTGGGAAATAGAGCTTTGGGGCACTGATTGAAAACACCTGTGGGAGTTGAGGCACAGGGAGAGACTCCCAGCCTCACAGGAGAGGTCCTTGGAAAGTCCCACAGGGTGCACAAGCCCACCCACACAGGAATCAGCACCAGAAAGGCCCAGTTTGCCTGGGGAAAGCGGCATAAAGGACTGAAATTGGCAGAGAGTGGAGCAAGCACCATTGTACCCTCTAGGAGCCTACCCCCACTTGCCCCACCCTGGTGAACACCTAAGGCTCCACCCCTCATACCTAACAGGCTCGACCAGACTAAAAAAAAAAAAAAAAAAAGATGGCTGAAACAGAAGAACCAACGAAAGCTCCAAAACCAATACTTTTAAGCGACCCAGAGATAGCCAACATATCAGATGCACAGTTCAAAACACTGGTGATCAGGATGCTCACAGAATTGGTTGATTTTGGTCACAAATTCGATGAAAAAATGAAGGCTACAATAAATGAAATGAAGAAAAATGCACAGGGAACCAATAGTGATGGAATGAAAGCTGAGTCTCACATCAATGGAGTGGACCAGAAGGAAGAAAAAAAAAATACAGTCAGAAAAGAATGAAGAAATAAGAATTCAAAAAAATGAGGAGAGGCTTAGGAACCTCCAGGACATCTTTAAACATTCCAACATCCAAATTATAGGTGTACCAGAAGGAGAAGAAGAAGTGCAACAAGTGGAAAAGATATTTGAACAAATAATAAAGGAGAACTTCGCCAATCTGGCAAAGGAAATAGACTTCCAGGAAGTCCAGGAAGCTCAGAGAGTACCAAAGAAGGTGGACCCAAGGAGGAACACACCAAGGCACATCAGAATTACATTAGCCAAGTTAAAAATAAAGGAGAGAATCCTAGAAGCAGCAAGACATAAGGAGACAGTAACCTACAAAGGAGTTCCCATCAGACTGTCAGCTGATTTCTCAAGGGAGATCTTGTAGGCAAGAAGGGCCTAGAAAGAAGCATTCCAAGTCATGAAAGGCAAGGACCTGCATCCCAGATTGCTCTATCCAGCAAAGCTTTCATTTAGAATGGAAGGGCAGATCAAGTGCTTCTCAGATAAGGTCAAGTTAAAGGAGTTTACCATCACCAAGCCCTTATTTTATGAAATGTTAAAGGGTCTTATCTAAGAAAAAGATAAAATCATGTATAGTAAAATGACAGCAAACTCACAATTATTAACAACCACACCTAAAACAAAAACAAACTAAGCAAACAACTAGAACAGGAACAGAACCACAGAAATGGAGATCACATGGAGGGTTAGCAACAGGGGAGTGGGAGGAGGAGAGAGGGGGAAAAGGTACAGAGAATAAGTAGCATAGATGGTAGGTAGAAAATAGACAGGGGGAGGGCAATAATAGTATGGGAAATGTAGAAGCTAAAGAACTTATGACACATGGACATGAACTAAAGGGGGAGAATGTGGGTGGGAGAGGGTGTGCAGGGTGGAGGGGAATGAAGGGGAGTAATGGGACAACTGTAATAGCATAATCAATAAAATATATTTTAAAAATCCCATTTAGAGTAGTATCAAAATAATAAAATCTTGGAATAAATTTTGCCAAAGAGGTGAAAGATCTATGCACTGAAAATCAGAAGATTGATGAGAGAAACAGAAAAAGAATACAAATAGATGAGAAATTATTCCATGCTCGTGGATTAAAAGAATAAAGATAGCTAAAATGCCCATGTTATACAAAGTGATCTATAGATTCAATGCACTCTCCATCAAAATTCCAATGCATTTTTCAAAAAAACAAAACAAACAACCCTAAAACTCATATGGAGCCACATAAGAATACAAATAATTATAACAATCTTGAAAGGAAAGAATACAGTTGGAGATACCACACTTCCTGACTTCAAACTATATTGCACAATTATAGTAATCAAAACAATATGGTACTAGCAGTAAAAATAGACACATAAATCAATGGAAAAGAATACAGGGCCCCAAAAAAACCCAGTGCTTATATGGTCAATTAATTTTAACAAAAGAACCAAAAATGTAAAGTTGGGGATATAAATGGTGTTGGAAAAATGGGATACTCACGTGAAAGTGAATGCAGCTAGACCCCTATTTTATACCATACACAAAAATCAACTTTAAATGGATTAAATACTAAACATAAGACCTGAAACCTAAAACTCCTAGAAAGAAACTTATGGGGTAAGCTCCTTGATGTTGGTCTTAGCAATGAATTTTGACATTTGACACCAAAAAACACCAAAAGAAAAAATAAATAAATAAGACTATATCTAACTATACAACAAATGAAAATATGAACAAACTGATGCCCCATCCTTATGGAGATGGAAGAATATATTTGCAAACCACATATACAATAAGGTGTTAATATCCCCAAAATAAGAAAAATAAGAAACACATGGAGCTCAATAGCAAAAAAAAATTAAAAAGTGGACAGACATTTTTGCACAGACATGTAATGGCCAACGGTACATTAAAAGATGAAATGCAAATCAAAACCACAATGAGATTTCTCCTCAAAATACAAAATACAAAAATACAAAGTCTTGTTAGAATGGCTATTATCAAAAAGACAGGAGAGCCCTGGCTGGTGTGGCTCAGTGGATTGAGCACCAGAGTGGAAACCAAAGGGTCTCTGGTTTGATTCCCAGTCAGGGCACATTCCTGGGTTGTGGGCCAGGTCTCTGGGGGTGCTCAAGAGGCAACCACAGATTGATGTTTCTCTCCCTCTCTTTCTCCTGCCCTTCCCCTCTCTAAAAATAAATTAAGTAAAATCTTTTAAAAATAAAAAGACAGGAGATAACAAATGCTGTTAAGGATGTGAAGAAAAGGAAACCATTTTTTAAAATAGAGTTACCATAGGATCCAGAAATCCCACTTCTGGGTATATAAACAAAAGAACCTAAATTATCTAAAAGAGATATCTATACCACCATGTTCACTGCAGCATTATTCACAATAGCCAAGGTATGAAAGAAACCTAAGTGTACACTGATAGACGAAAGGATAAAGAAAATGTACATATATATACACATATATATTTTTGTATATATGTATACATGTGTATATGTATACACAATGGAATATTATTTAGCTTTAGAAAAGGAAATCTATTTGTGACAACAAGGATGAACCTGGAAGGCAGTATGTTAAATGAAAATAAATCAGATAAAGACATATGTTGTATAGTCTCACTTATGTGCAAAATAGAAAAAAAAATTTAAAGTCCATCTCAAAGAAACAGATAGTAGAATATTGCTTCCCAGAGTCCAAAGGGTAGGGAAAATAGGAAGTTGATAAGAGGGTACAAACTTTAAGTTATAAAATAAATAAGGTCTGAGTACCTAAGATATAACACAGGGACTTTAGTTGATCACTCTGCATTGTATAATTGAAATCTGTACTCCTTAACATGATGGAGAGAATCCTTTCACATAATGTGTATGTATGTCACATCATCATGTTGTACACTGTACCCTTCAAATACATATATTACAATTTTACTTGTCAACTACATCTAAATAAAGCTGAAGAAAATATTCAATTTTGTCCCACATAAAGCAATACATGCTGCTTAAATTAAAAAAATACACACAGGTACGAAGAAAAGCATATGGAATACTTGTAATACAGCAACAGAAAAGTGATTACTGTTAGTATTTTACTTACATTCATTCAAATCCATTGCTGTATTTCCCTTAAGTAATTTCATTCATGCCCAAAGTGTGAATTGCCAACTATTTTGACAGTTGACTAATGAATCTATATCACCAGCCCAGTACTCCTCTTTGATTTTCAGATCTATATATTCATTTGCTTTGGTTTCAACATTTACATGTTTTGAAAGCACTCAACAAGACAACAATGAAACTCATGGTCATTATCCCCCCTTGGTCCTTGTTCAGTGTCACCCATCTTAGGGAGGGATATCAGCTTCTACATAGTTGATCAGTCAAAATCTGAGACCTCCTAAATATCGCGTTCTCTTCTTTCTTCAAAAGATCCACATATTGGACTATCTTATTTGCATGTTAAGCATCTCTGAAATATGTTTCCTTTTCTCCATTTCTACTATGCTCACCTTAGTTCACGCTAATATGTTCTGTCTTCTGCATTACTGTACAGCCTTCTAACTGCTTCCCTGCTGTCCCTCTTGCTCCTCTTGAAGATTCCTCCCCACAAATGCCAGAGGAATTCATCCAAAATGCCGACATACCAATGGGTTTTATCTTTCAGGATAAAGTTCAAAGTCTAGAATATCATAAATAGACTTGGGATCTGCCTTTTACCTAAAAGGTGATGTAACAGTGATTAGCTCTGGGGTCAGGGGGATGGGGGTAGAGTGACTGAACTACAAAGAGAAAGAATTCATGGACACTGATACCGTGTGGTAACTGCAGGGAGTAAGGGCGATGGGTGGAGGTGGAAAACGGTATGGGGAGGTAAACGGTGATGGAAAAATACAATAAAAATGAACTATTTAAAAACAAAAAAGATTCAGTGTGAATTCAAATCCTAGTTCTGACAGGATTGTGTGACCTGAGATACATTTCTTTATTTTAGTGTTATCATCTGTAGAAATGCAAACAACAATCATATCAAAAGATACTGAGAGTTTTTCATGTAATTATAGAGTGCTTGAGACATTGAAGGCATTCAATATGTGTTACCTAGCATTTTTCATATTACTCTTCTAATTCAACCTCTCTGTTATCTTCTAAACTTTTGCCACATGTTTTATTTCTGCTTCTAAGTGAAAACAAAGATGTATAACCATTTTTCTTTCTTCTCTCCTAAATTCCTACCCCCTGACTTGCACACAGCTGTTTTCTTCTTCAATACAGTTTACATTGATATTACTCTGTATTAGTTTGAGATGTATAGCAAAGCAGTTAGAAAATCATGTACTTTACAAATTGGTCTGCCTGACACGTCAAGTACTCACCTGGCCCATTACATACAAGGGTGGGCAAAAGTAGGTTTACAGTTATGAGTACACAGAACAGTTTCTTCGGGTTTTACTATTTATTAAGTATTGTATTACTTGTTTACTTTTTCCCATCTGATATTTATCAAATTATTATAGACTATATTCTCTATGCTGCAATCTACATCTCTGTGACCATTCTGTAACTATCAATTTGTACTGCTTAATTCTTTCCCCTTTTTTACCCATCCTCCCACCCCCTCCCCTCTGAGAATATAGTTAACTCTTAATTCTCTCCTTCAGATTTCAGGAAAGCCTGCTCAAACTCCCAGTTAGGTTAGATTAGATTCCCTTTTTGCATACTTTCCTAAGACCACACTTCTATTTTCATAGTGTTTTTACAACTGTGAATTTGAATATAATTAATTCATTTGCATGTTTACTTGATTGATGTCTTTCATTAATAAACCATACATCCAAAGGGAGCTGAAATCATGCTAGTCTGGGTTCATCATTGGATATAATACTATCTATGCATAGTAGGAGCTAAATAAATGTTTATTGAATAAATTAAATGTGACTTTTTTAGCTCTCACATTGTTACAATTCTACAAGAATGGTTTCATAATGTCCCAAAGTATTTAAATGGCATGGTTTATTAAACAACACATTTTGATGAAAGTGGAGTTTGGTTCCAAATTCTATGACTAACATTTGGAGCAACTCTGGTATGTTATTAAATGTTTTCCTAGAGAAATATTAGTTTCCCCTTCAGTTTTTTTACCCATCAGTCTAACCCAAACAATTTCCTCTTTCTAAGCATTTCCTCACACTTTCTAAGTATATTGCTGCTGCTAGAATACATTATCATTTACCAGCATTTTTTTTATTTTTCACTTAATATTTTTTGCCAGTCAGTGCTCAGTTATCATCTTTAATGTAGTCTTTTACAACTACTCTTTCTGATTTCTCAAAATGATAGTTTATGAATTGTCTAATTATTAGTTTCCCATATACTTTGTGGAATGCAGTTAGGATGGCTAGTTTATCCATTTTATTGAGTCTAGCTGGATTTTAAATTTAAAGTACTTCTGAAAGCCTCCAAACAAGCAATTACCACAGCACTGATTAAATCCATGGTTTCTAGCTCTTTCACTGGGCCTTGTGTCTCTCCCCTGTACTCTGTGACACAGTTAACATGTATCTTACCATAATTCTGCTTGTTAAAAAAAAACACAAACTTATATACCAGAGATAGATATTATACACACACCACTTTAATTTTAATGAATGTATTTGATTTTTAAGGCCACTGAGCCACCATGTTTTTATTGAAACAATAACTGATTAATACATTATTTTTCCACATAGCTGGAAGCATTCCAAGGAACACACATACACAGTTGTTATTATGCAGCCCACTATTGACAGATTACTGTTACTTCAAAAGATTATATATCTAGGTTTCTTTGTTATACCTCCTGATTTTTAATTGTTTGCAACAAAATTCTAACCACCACAGAATCGATGTTTCTGGACAACAAAACACACATGCTAGAATACAATTGCAATATGTAATGTATTTAAGCTAGGTCAGACATTGAAAACTCTTGGCAGAGTAAATAATTTTGAGGTGTCGGAAACAAAATAAATAGTGTAATTTTGGCCCTATCATTTATTAACTGATTGATATTTTAGTTACATATAAATAACTAAATTATACATGTATATAGCTATGATATACACACACACATATATACATATATATGTATAAACATACATACAACATACCAACCACTACAATATGTATTTCATATAATTTACTTCTAATTATATTTATTCTCCTTTAGATAGGTAAATATAGATATAAGTGAATGTATAGATAATTTTCTATTTAGCTATCTTGCTTGAAGAATGGACAAAATAACTAGAAGTAAATTATATAACTACATAGAACAGTGCCAGGTGCATCAATAGTGGCTTGTTGTTATTATTTACTTTTTAACCTTCTCAAGAATCATGAAAAGCACACTATGTTTGCTTTGTTTTGTTTATGGAAATATCAATGAAATGAACTCCCAGTTAAAGCAGATCACAAGATCATTTGTGTTGGTGACATAAGATGGCATATTGCTCCCCTATCAAGTGTTGGTATGGCTAACCACACATAATCATCTGAAAACAGATGACTTTATAGCACAATTCTTCCTGAATTCATTTTTCTCAGAATAATATTAAACTCAAGGTAACCTTTATAAGATCACATGGGAAATCTATACAAGGTAACTAATTGGAAATACACTATATTTTTCTTATCACTCTCTCAACAACCTAGTAAAGGTAGTATTTGGTAGTAGTGATACCTACAATTTTGATGGTTACCAGTAGATTCAGTGATATATTAAAAAGCAGACAATACAAAATGATTAAAATATAGACTTTGGTGCTGGATAACCTGGCTTCAAGCATTTACCTTGCAACAAGGCTAGGGAAAATGTTCAATTAAACCTCCTTGAATATCAGGATCCTCATCTTCACAGCAGGAATTTTAGTTCTTAGAGGATTGAAGTAAAGATTAAATTGGACGACGCTTATGAAAAGCATAGTGAACAATCAGTGAATCCTGATCATTAGTGGTATTATTATCACTGTCGTCACTCTTCCACAGCTAGCAGATAAGCTAACTGCTTCATATGTCTCTAATTGTTGATGTCATATAATATATTCTAATACAAAATTCAAACATTCATATTTTCCACAAAAATTTTTCTCTATATTAACATAAGAGCAAAGGCAAAGTAGCATCATTAAAGGACATCAGAGTGAGGCAGTATATATGTATTTTCCTACCAGCTCAATTGCAAGTTAACTGTGAGACTTTGGCCAGTTTCTTAACTTTTAAGGTTATGTTTGCTCTTACTACTGAGTTTTCACAAATTCTATTTTAAGAGTTTAAGGTTAGGCTTAAAAAATGCATACGGCCCTTTGTTATGTGTCTTGTATGATAAACATCAATCATCTTGATGGCTGGTGAATACAGCACCTTTTTGTTGTTATTATTGTTGATATTACTCTTTTTATGGAACAGTTTCTTAATTTCAGGACCATGGTCAGAGACAGATTAGTAATAAGAACAAAAAAGTGTGTATTTGTAGCCTGAAACAGAAGTAAAATGAATATAGAAAAGTACTTAGAATCAGAGCTGAAAAATCTTAAACCATAAAAATATGACCACATTCTCAATAATTATTTACAAAAATTAATTGCATCCCTATTATATGATAAATAGTGGGGAAATAAATGCAATAAAATTGTGCTCATTTTCAAGGAAGTACATAGTCTAGAAACCAAAATTGCTCAACCTAAAATCTCATACAAACAGGTAAATGCAAGCCTGTATTATGAGTGTTCATAATCTTAGGCTAAAGTATTAACATCCACCTCTATTATCTCAAGCTAACTTTGTAGTCTGTGCCCCTGATTATCATCTCTAAAACAGGAATAATAACAGTTGCTTAGATACACATTGATACATAAAACAGTGTATATTCTCACTTAACACAGCCTATTTTATAATAAGCACACAATGTGATTTGGTTTACAATGATCATGGATACTAGGATGTGTAATATTAATGCTTCTAACACTAATATGTTAACAGACAATGTTGGTCTTCTATAGTGAAATAAAACATTTTAAAAACTACATGTTTTCCCTCAATTAAAACATAATTTAAATCAGTAGTATTTATTTATTTTATTAAATTTATTGGGGTGACATTGGTTAATGGCATCATATAGGTTTCAAGCATACATTTCTATGCTACAAGATCTGTATAGTGCACTGTGTGGCCACCACCCAAAGTCAAACCATCTTCTATCACCATATGTTAGATGCCCTCCACCTACCTCCACCACCTCCCCCTTCCTTCTAGTAATAACCACATTGCTGTCTGTGTCCCTAAGATTCAGTTTTATATCCCACATATGAGTGAAACTATGTGGCTCTTAGCTTGTTCTGACTGGCTTATTTCTTTTAGCATAATATTCTCAAGGTCCATCCATGGTGATGCAAATGGTAGTATTTTATCCTTTCATAATTATGGCTGAGTAGTATTCCATTGTAATTGTGATCAGAAACACAATCATCACAAAAATGATTTTTAGCTCATAATCACTAGAGAAACAAATATTGCATATGAGAAATCAGTTCATACTTTATTACAATTATTTCCAGTATATACTACTCTATAGAGGATATCCTTAGAATGGGAAAAACCCCAAGGAAATTTTACATAGCAGCATTCTCAAAGAAAAAACTTAGCTGAGGTATATATGGATTGAAAAAGAACAAAACATTGCTGTCTCCAATTGATATTAAAAGAAGCTAGAATCTTTATAGTATCAAAATTATTTATTTTATGCTGATTTTTGGGAGGAGAGTAACTGGAGGAGTCTTGGGAAAATCTTCTAAGAAATCAATTTGTTTCTTGGTTTATTAAAGTACATTTTCATTCTTTACAAAATGTGATATGGCTACTGTTTGACTCTTATGCCAGTACAATAACTGGAAATTATATAGCTTCAGAGAAATATATTTTTCTTAAGGTACATATTTACTTCAAATGCCATACTCTAAGAAAGCCATGTATAAGTGGAAGGAATTAAAAGAGCTTTTTTTTTCTGGAAAATGCAAGGAACCAGCAGAATTTTCTTGCTGCATATTGACTGAACTCACAGGAAAATCATGGAAAGCTAAAGATCACACTTTAAGAAGAACAAAATCCTTTTCTCTCTCCTTTCCCCAAACCTTAAATTTTACCTCTTGAGTTCAATATTTTACATACATTTAACAGCTAATATACAAAGGCCTTGAAGTAACCTTTTACACAGGCAAGTGTAAAAATATGAATTATATCCTTTTAAATGCAAGCAAGTCAAGAAGCTATATTGAGAAAGTAAAACTCTATATAAAATATTTAATTCAGCTCAATACAAGTTTACGAAGTCCTTTAAAAGAAATAAAAGCTAAATCTCTGATAAAACATCCATAATTAATTATAACACTGAAATTGTGACTGTCCTTGAAAAGAATACAATCTCATGGGAAACAGATGAAGACAACAATAACTATAAAGGTTAAGTGACATATGACAAGTAGGCAAAGCAGAGCATAGAGGAAGTGTACCTAAGGAGGTATAAGAGAAAGTGATACTTGAGTCTTGAAGTTAGTAGGTTAAACAAGTAAATAAGGCAAGGACAGTTGTAGACAAAAGTAACCAATAATTGTGCAAGTAAAGGCAAAAACATATTTGAATCGGTAGCGCATTTTAGGAGACCAATTACTTCAGTATAAAGACTATTGGCAAAGTAATACAGAGCCAACCTCAGTGATGCAGTTCTCAGAAATGCTTGATTTTCATGGGCAAGAGATTAGATGCTTTAGGATGGGTGATGGGTGGCACTGAAATAAAGTAAGATTGAAGGTGTATCTGGTAAGTCCTTCTGGCAGCATTTTGTAAAGGAAGGTCTTTCTTTATTCACATTAAATTAATTAGGTATGTATAATGTTTAGGACACATGTTAAACTACTGAGGAAAGACCAATACTTAACAGGTCACTGCTATCTGGAAAGAGTTCTAGTATATAATAATGGAAGTAGTAATAGAAGAAATAAATTAAAATGTCATAGTCTTAAATAAATAATAATAATAACCACCATTCACAGAATAAAAGAGAATTCTTAAATGAGTCTTATATGACCAATTCTCTATATGTGCTGATAATGAAGAACATAAAATGGAATAAGAATTGCTCAGAGACTGTTCAAAGACAGTCAGGAGGCTATGAAGGAAGTGCGGTCTGTGCACATCTTATGCCTCAGCTCTCACAGCTGCTATTAAGTTGGTAAATCTGTAACTACACTCAGCGTAAGACCTAGACATAAACATTCTGGAACTGCTGTATGGACAAATATAGACTTTATTGCCCTTCTTGTAGTTTTTGTCACCCTTATTTGCATACTGGAACTACCAAATCCCCATTGCTGTTAACCTATCCAGCAATAGTTTATTTGCATGAAAGGACTGCATTTTGTGGCTTTTGCCTTTATAAACTCTGTCTTTCTTTGTTTTCTCCAGAGCCCAGTTTGGGCAGCTACCTCAATCTGCATTTCTTAGATTATAATCATTTTGCTCAAATAAATATTTTTATGATTTATTACAGCCAAAAGTTTTTAATTGACATTGCTTGCCATGCAAATATCTTTTATCATTCAAAAACAGAGTGCAGAGGAGAAGATGGAGGACAAGCAGGTGGAAGCTGAGTCCACTTGCTCTTGTCCCCAACTCAGATTCTCAGTTGATCTTCCAACAAATAACCTGATCAATGGAATCTTAGCTGATATGAACTTTGCAAGCCAAGGAGTACGGAATACATTTCACAATGGGTGATAAGGAGATTTTATAAGTTGAAGGGGGAAATACCCCTTGCATAATGCCATAGTGGAGAGATTATCAGAAATCACAACTTTGTGGCTCCCTCCCCTCCCAGTGCAGGGAACCCCTAGGCCTGGGCCAGGATTGACTTGGGAAGACACATGAAGTCAGGGAGATCCAGGCTATACACACACACAGCGAGTAGTACATCCATAAATGCAGTGCCAAATGCCAACTGGGAGAGTACCAGAGAGAGAGAGGGGCTCTATCTCCCAAAAGGATAGGGGGCCTCACCTGGGTCAGGCAAAGGCAGGCCACAGCCAGCCATGACCTTGAGGGACTTCTGAGTTTTTGGAGAGTTAGTGTGTGCAGAAATCTGGACAGTGACTTGGTACTGAAGGGAGTATGCCACAGAGAAACTTTTTAAAAGGGGAGCTGAAGTATGTTTGGCAGGGACCCTGAGTGCAGCTGTCCTATCAGCAAAGGGAAACACTGAAAGTGCAGTTTGCTCCCACTGAATGCAACTTGGAAGGGAGATCAGAAAGTTGCACAGCAAAGGGGTTTCTGGCTCCAGCCCAGCACAGCTAGCACACTGGGGGCTACACAAAACAGAATTCTGAACTGTGTCTACTTAGAGGGCAGTGGGCTGGGAATTAGATGGGCAAGAGTGGTGCACCTGAGATTATTTACAGTCAGGCAGAAGCCCCTTCCCCAGGAAAGTTGAAATCTCTGGGAAGGGTAGGATGTACCCAACCCCCATCTCCTGCAGAAAAGCAAGCACTGCCTCCAACTGGGAAGCTCTGCAGTCAGGACAGGCTCAAGAACCCCCTGCAGGGGGCAAATCTGCAGTAGAAAGACAGAAAGAGAAATACCAGAAGAGCCCATTTTGTGCATCTCTCTGAGAGACAAAATACACAGGTTCCTAGGGCCCTATTCCACTGAGGCCAGTAAGGCAGAGAGATCAAAAATTAGTGCAGAAAGGGGAATCAGAGCCCCACCCAGCCTCAGCCCACACACAGAGCTGTTATCAGCACCAAGCAGGAAAGAGTTGAACCACACACACAGATTGACCCCTCCCATGAAACAGACACCTAGTTCATCAGAAACTACACACGACTGGAAATAAGACGGGGCAAACCAGGATAGGTGGTGCATGGGGCAGGAAAATACACCCACAATGTTCCCAGGAGACTGAAGAGTGCCTCCCAGGACAAAAGCAGGGCTCCCACACTCCCAATAGCAATAGAAGCCCCCTCTAGAGGTAGGTGAAGGAGGTACGTGCAGTGCTGCCAGAAGTTGGATAACCCACCCCTGGACATTGAGCTGATAAAAAGCCAGAGGCAGACCCAAGGAGAAGACAGAAGGAAAATACCAAACTATGCTGAGATGAATTCTACCTCATTCTTCTTCAGAATTTGTGTTATTTTTTTCTCTCACATAACCTTTTAACATTTCTTCTTTTCTTCTATTGTATTTCAACTAATTCACTATTTTTGTCTAATGCTTATTTTTATTTATATTTTTTACTTTTTAATTTTAATTTTATTTCAAATCTCACCTTGTACCCTTCTCTTGTCTTACTCCATTTTGCCTTCTTCCTGTCCTTTTATATGTTTGTTTTAAATTTTATTTCCCCCTTTCTATGCCTTGTTACTATTCCTTATTTTTGCTATTTCTCCTCTGTCTTCTCAAAATCATATTTCTTTCCTTTAGTCAGCTCACATTCTTTTTTCCCTTTCTTATAATATTCTTATTTGATTTCTACATTTATTAATTGTTGCTTGTTTGGCATGGATGTTGCAGTTATTACTGTTTTTCTCCGATTTTATTCCTATTTGTTCACTTTTTTTTTTACTTCAGACCTCTTATGTCACTCTCCGCCTGTCTTACTCTATTTGTTTTCCTTCTGCCCTTGCTTATTAGAGTTGGGAATTTTATTTTTTTTCTTTCTTACCCTGGATTCCATTCCTTACCATTATTATTTCTCTTTCCTCTATCCTCCAAAATAATTTTTCTTTACAAAAGACATCTCATATTCTCTTTCTTGTAATATTCTTATTCTCTTTCCACCTTTATTAGTCATTGTTCATCTGTTGCTGTTACTGACTTTGTTGTGATGTTTCTTCAACTTTGTTTCTATTGGTTCACTATGTTTTTATTATGTTTCAAACCTCATAATAAAATATTTCATTTTCTTACTCCATTTTGCCACTGACCTTCTTTGTTTTACTTATGTTTTAAATTTTATTTTCTCTCTTTCTTCACCCTGTTTCTATTCTTTACTATTTCTATTTCTCCTCACTCTTGCCTCACAAAATCATTTTTCTCTCCTTTAGTTATCTCATATTCTTTTTTCCTATTGTATAATATTCTTAATTTCTTTCCACCTTTATTAATCTTTGCTCATTTGCTGTTGATATTGCTGATGTGGTTGGGGGCTATTTTTGCTGGCATGGGATTGGTTTTCTGGGTAGTTTTGCTTTGTTTTGTCAGCAATGTGCAACAGCATACAAGATATGGTGGGAGCTGGAATTCTCAGTCATCCAGCTTGAGGGGAAAACCCATCAATAAATGAGCCATCAATAATCAAAGCCCAAGTACAACAAGAGAGCCCACATAAACTGAATAAAAGGCATCCCTGGAGCATCCAGATCAGGAGATCAAAAAGCCTGCACCACTGAGTCCCACATAACTCCTACCACAGAAGGCCATGCCACAAAGACAGACAGTCAAAGCATAGCAAAATGAGATGCAGAAACAATCAAAAAGAGTCACCAAAACTGGGGAAACAAAGAAATAACTCCAACTTAAAAGAAAGGAGTCCCCAGAAAAAAAGCTAAATGAAATTGAGGCAAACAATCTATCAGACATATAGAGTTAAAAAAAATGGTTATAAGGATGCTCAAAGAACTCAGTGAAGACAAGGAACTTTATGAGAGCTACAAAGAATTTAGTCATAACTACAGCAGCATAAAAATTGACAGAGAAACTATGAATAAGAATGAGATAAAAATGAAGAATACAATATCTAAATAAAGAATACACTAGAAGTAATTAAAAACAGTCTAGATGAAGCAGAAGATCAAATCAATGAGCTGGAAGACAAGGTAGCAAAAAATTCCCAGGCAGAGCAACAAAACAAAAAAAGTCTCAGAAAGAATGAAGGGGGTTTAAGGGAGCTTCAGGACAACAAGAAATATAATGATATCCATATCATAGAGATACCAGAAGGAAGAGAACAGAAGCAAGGGATAGAAAACCTCTTTGAAAAAGTAATGACAGAAGCGCTGGCTGGTGTGGCTTAGTGGATTGGGCACAGGCTGTGAACCAAAGTGTCGCAGGTTGGATTCCCAGTCAGGGCACATGCCTGGGTTGCAGGGTCCAGGTCCCCAGTAGGGGGCGTGCGAGAAGCAACCATACATTGATGTTTCTCTCTCTGTCTTTCTCCCTCCCTTCCCCTCTCTAAAAATAAATAAATAAAATCTTTAAAAAAAAAAAGAAAAAGTAATGACAGAAAACTTCCTTAACCTGGTAAGAGAAAAAGTCATTCAAATCCAAGAAGCAAAAGGGATCCCAATCAAGATGAACCCAAAGAGGCCCACTCTAAGGCACGTCATATTAAAATGGCAAAATTCAAAGCCAAAGAGAGAATCTTAAAGGCAGCAAAGGAGAAACAGCTAGTAACATACAAGGGAGCTCCATAAAGGCTATCAGCTGATATCTCAACCAAAACACTATAAGCCAGAAGGGATTGGCAAGAAATATTCCAAGTAATGGAAAGCTAGGACCTACAATCAAGAGTACTCTATCCAGAGAGGCTTCATTTAAAATGGAAGGCAAAATAAAGAGCTTCCCAGACAAAAGAAAACTAAAAGAGTCCATCACCAAGCCAGTACTGCAAAAAATGCTAATGGGACTGCTTTAAGAAAAAGAAACAGAGAGAGAAGGGAGAGATAGAGGAACATGGGTACAAAAGAAAAAATGGCAATGAACAAGTACCTATCAATAATAACCTTAAATGTAAATGGATTAATGCTCCAATCAAAAGGCATATGGAGCTGAGTGGATAAGAAAACACGATCCTCATATATGCTGTCTATAAGAGACCCACCTCAGAACAAAAGATCTACAAAGGCTGAAAGTGAAAGGATGAAAAACATGTTCAAAGGATATGGACATGAAAAAAAGCTGGGGTAGCAACACTTACATCAGACAAAACAGATTTTTTAAAAGGTCTTAAAAAACAAAAAAAGTCACTAGATAATACTTAAGGGAGTTGTTCAGCAAGAGGATATAATCTTTGTAAATATATATACACCCAACATAGCAACACCTAAGTACATAAGGAAAATCTTGGAGTACATTAAAACAGACATTAATAGCAATAAAGTCATTTAGGGGATTTTAACACCACACAATCAACAATGGATAGAGCTTCCAAGCAAAGAATCAATAAGAATATTGTGGAAATAAAAACACTCTAGATCAAAAGGAATTAATTGATATATATAAACCATTTCACCCCAAATAAGCAAAGCAGACATTATTTTTACATAAACATGGATCATTTTCAAAGATAGATGACATGGTAGAACACAAAAGAAACTTTCATAAATTCACAAAAATTGAAGTAATATCAAGCACCAACTTGGATTACAATGGCTTGAAACTTGAAACAAACCTCAAAGAGAAAGACTCAAAAACATTCAAATACATGGAAACTGAATAACATGTTATTAAATAACGAATGGGTTAACAATGAGATCAAGGAAGAAACCAAAAAGTATCTGTAAACAAATGAGAATAAACACACAACAACACAAAACCTATGGGACACAGAGAAGGCAGTTCTGAGAGGGAAGTTCATAACAATACAGGCCTACCAAAAGCAGACAGAAAGATCTCAAATAAACAGACTAACCCTACATACAGAAAAATTAGAACACCAACAAACAAAGCCCAGAGTGAGTAGAAGGAAAGAAATAATCAAGATCAGCATAGAATTAAATGACATAAAACTAAAAATACACCCAAAGAATCAATGAACCCAGGAGCTGGTTCTTTGAAAAGACAAACAAAATTGACAAACTTTTAACCAGACTCATGAAGAAAGAGAGAGGAACCAAATAAATTCAGAAACAAAAGAAAAGTAAAAACCAATCAATACCACAGAAATACAAGAAATTTTAAGAAATCACTATAAACAACTATATGTCAAGAAACTGGACAACCTGGACAAAATGGACAAATTTCTGGAAACATACAATCTCCCAAAACTGAATCAAGAAAAGCAGAAAGCCTGAACAGACAATAACAACTAGCAATATTGAAGCAGTAATCAAAACCTCCCAGCACACAAAAGCCCTGGACTGAATGGCTTCACAAGGGAATTTTACAAAACATTCAAAGGTTAAGAATAGTATAGGAAATATAGAAGCCAAGAAACTTATATGTACCACTCATGGACATGAACTAAAGGTGGAGGGATGTGGGTAGAGGGGGTGTGCAGGGCGGAGGGAAATAAAGGGGGGAAATGGGACAACTGTAATAGCATAATCAATAAAATATATTTAAAATAAATAAATAAATGTCCAAAATAAAAAAATAAAATTAATTAATTAAATAAAAATAAAATACATATGGCATATTTCACAGATCTAGAACAAATATTCCAAAAATTACATAAAACCCAAAAGAACTCAAATCACCTCAGCAATCCTGAAAAAAAAGAAGAGAGTTGGGGGGATCACAATACCTGATATTAAACTATACCACAAGGCCACTGTAATTAAGACAGTCTGGTTGACATAAGAATAGACACTCAGATTAACTGGAATACAATAGAGAGCCCAGAAATAAACCCATGCCTCTATGGTCAATTAACATTTGACAGAGGGGTATTGAACATACAATGGAGTAAAAACACCCTGTTCGATAAATGGTATTGGGAGAACTGGACTGGTATGTGTAAAAAAAAAAATGAAGCTAGACACCAACTTAACCATACAACAAAATAAACCCAAAATGCATAAATGACTTAAATATAAGTATGATACCATAAAAATCCTCAGCAGAAAATACAGGCAGTAAAATTTCAGATATCCCACATAGCACTATTTTGCCAATATATCTCCTATGGTAAGGAAAATAAAGGAATAAATAAATGAATGGGAATACTTCAAATTAAAAAGTTTCTGCAGGATTAAAGAAACCATCACCAAAATGAAAATGGAACCAACTGTATGGGAGACTATATTCGAAAACAATACATTAGACAAGTGTTTACTGTATTTTGAAATGTATAATGCACACTTATTTGTCCAAATTTTTGAGGGAGAAATAAGGATGCACATTATACATGGGTATAATTACATACCATGATTACATGGGTATACCATTATACATGGGTATAATAACACCATGTACAATGCACACAAAAACGTAGATGTGCATTATACATAGCAAAACACAGTAACATCCAAAATAAATAAAGAAATCATAGGACTCAATGACAGGAAGACAAACAACCCTGAACAGGCACTTCTCCAAGGAGTACATAAAGATGGTCTATAGACATATGAAAGGATGCTCAACATCTCAGAGATGCAAATTAAAACCACAATGAGATATCACCCCACACCTGTCAGAAGGGCTAACATGAATAAATCAACAAACAACAAGTGTTGGAGAGGATATGGAGAAAAGGGAATGCTAGTGCACTGTTGGTGGGAATGAAGACTGGTGTGGCCACTATGGAAAGTTGCATGGAATTTCCTCAAGAAATTAAAAGTGGAACTGCCTTATGACCCAGTGATTCCACTGCTGGCAATATACCCTAAGAATTCTTAAACAGGAATTCAAAAGAACATATGCACCCCAACGTTCATAGCAGCACTATTTATAATAGCTAAGTGTGGGAAACAGATCAAGTGCCCATCAGTAGATGAGTGGATTAAAACACTGTGGTACATTTACACAATGGAATAATGCACAGCATAAAGAAAGAAGTCCTACCTCTTTCAACAGCATGGATGGAACTGGGGAATATTATGCTAAGGAAAATAATAAGCCAGTCAGTTAAAGATAAATACCATATGACCTCACTTATAACTCAAATCTAATGAACAAAATAAACTAATGAGAAAAAGAGAACCAGAGACATGGAACAGACTGGGAGATGTAGGGTGGAAGAAAGGGGAATGGAGTAGTCAAAGAACATGTATGAATGGCTCACGGACATGGACAATGCAAAGTGAATTGACTATGGGCAGGAAGGGATAGACTAGGTGTAGGGGATCAAAAGGGAAGAAAATTGAGACAACTGCAATAGAGTAAACAATAAAAAATAAAAATGGAGCCAGTTACTAGTAATAAATAGGTACTATTGTACCAGTTTACATAAGAATGTACACCATTATTCCAAGGTCAAACAGCTCATAATTAGCAGATCTAGATTTCAAAATAAAGGGTTTTTTTGTTTGTTTGTTTGTTTCATTGGCCCTAATTATGAAATATCTTGGTAAAGCCCTTAAGTGAAAATGATTCACTTGGAAGATGATGGGCAATTAATGTGTACATCAGGTCCTGAAAATGAATAGAAGTGTATCACATAAAGGGATAAATTCCAGCTGATGACATTTTAGAAATTTGAAAGGTATATTGTAATTAAATTCAAATATATAATGCTTTTGATTATGCTAAATTAGCCATGTGTGTATTTACAAAATCACTCTTTGCAAGTTCTAAGTTCCATGGTCTCTCCATAAAATTGCAGGATTTAAATTTTTCCATGTGCACATCCATGGCAACAACACGTGACCTATTTTAAAATTTAAGATTCTTCCATGAACTCCTCAGATGTAAAGTTATATGGTATATTTTATAAAAGCCTTCTCCTTTTCAGGGTTAAAATCAAAACTTAAGTTGTTAACCACACTGGTCTAATAATTTAAAATTTTCACTATTGGAAGAAATTATGTGAGTTCCTAATTGGAATAAAGATGTTTCTTAATTTGCACCAATATAATAATAAGTCACTCTTTAATACCACATAGATAGGGGCATAGTGTATGTACCAGACCAGAAAATAACACCAATGCTTTTGTTTTGAGACAAAACTCTGAATAAACAACACCAGAAACATCAATGAAATTCTTACCATATATGTACATCATAACACAAACTGTCTCATATGGAATAAAGCACAAGTTTTTAAAATCAAACCTACTAGGTAATAAAGCAGGTTAAAAGTTTTACTCCATTTTCCAATTTGCATCATGTCTACACCACGGATAACAGTTGGCTATCAACAGGGCAGTGATATTAGTACAATGACAAGAGTACAGAGAAAACAAGTAAGGGCCAGATAAGGAAACAGTCAGACAGAGTGGATTGGAAACTGAGGTCACAGGGAAGCAAGGGTGGTCACAATTCTGTCAAGCAAGACTGCAGTCAGGAGGTGGGTATGGGAATGATAGTTCTAGTGATGAGGTGACACAGCAAATCAGGCAAACCTCTTACATTTCTCCAGAGCCAGAGGAAAACCTCACATTAAGGCCACTGTAGGCCCACTGATTGTTACTGAGTAAAGAAAGAAGAGGGAAGTCAAAGGAAGGACAGATTGTGACACTCTCATATAACATGTTCAGTGACACAAATAATTATTTCGTATAGAAAATGCACACCACATGACAATACTGATCAATATTTCTCTCTGCTTCCTCTCAAAGTAAGCTGAAGTAAAAATTAATTTAAAAAACTCTCAGTGTATCTTAAAATCACTTCTGTTGATACAGATGATTTCAAAAGGCCTTTCAAAATCCACAGTGTTTAACAATTTCATGCCATCCATCAGAACCTGGTACTTAGACTTGGAAATGAGGTAATACTCTTGGGTAAGCTTAAACCCAAAGGATTCCTGCCACCGCTGCAGAATTGGAATAATAAAGCTTTTCATCAACTTGCTGAAAGCCAGGGTTGTCACTAAACCATCTTCATGGGATGTAGCTTTCATTCCTTACATTTAGTTGGCACCCAGACCCCCCATTCATTCCACATCCACAAATGTTCTCAATTTGCATGGTGCTCTCCAACCTACTGGCCACATTTGCCAGGATATTATGTTATATTCCCAACCCCAGTCCAAGGAAGGCTTGCTTCTCAAACACAGAATTTCTCTACACAACTAATGCCTATCTTTTAAATGCTGTTTGAAAAAATTCTAACTCTAACTTTTTATTAAAAATATTTTGTGATTTTTTAAATCTGTAAATCCGGCCTTCATTGCAGTATAATAGAGGATGGGGCAAAAGTAGGATTATAGTTGTAAGTATGTAAAACACAGAGTTAATTCCTGCATTATTACTTATTAATTACTGTATTACTTTTCATGCAAACACTGTAAACCTACTTCTTCCCCACCCTGTAAAGAATACCTTAAGGACCTGAGTCAATATATTAAGTACATAAACATGCCCAAAAATGTATTGATTATAGTAAGTACAGAAATAATAGCAGTATAGATGGTACAGATCTAAACTTAATAGTATAGAAGTTAGGACTCAGGATCTGCTAACCATATTGGTATACTGTACACTGGAATGCACTTAGTATCCACTTAGAATTAAGCATATGTATGTTAGCAAACAAAAATATTAACTGTGACAATACAATAAAAACAAAATCAAGGAATAATCAGGAAGAGATTATAAACAGAAATGTATACCTTATCTCTCCTGCTAAAAACCATCCAACAACAAAATTGCATGGAACAAGAATGTAAGAAGAAGCACTTTTGAGCAACAAGTATTAAATAAATAAGTAAGTAAATAAATAAATAACTTCCTTCTAGTCTTAAAACAGGAGAGGTAAGCAATACATTATGAGTCAGGATGGGGACAGATTAAACATATACAGATCAATGAAGACCTGATATAAACCATGAGACGAGTCCTGAGCACACTTGCCACCCCTTCACAGTGTGGGCAGGTGAGGCAGGGTAAAACTGTGGAGAGTTTCTTAAGAGCAAGAGATTTGTAAAATGGGTCTATGATATGTTTGAGTGCACAATCTCCACCTTTTCTAAATTAATGCTAATCAAGAACACTGCTTCCCACTCCAAGATATCTCACTGACTCTGAGACAAAATATATGAAATAAAAAAAATTGCATCTGACAGGGGCACGGTGGATATACTCCACCCCAGCTATCTAAAATGAGTCTTCAGTGAAGACTTTCTCAGCATCCTCTTGGAAATTCTACTCTCCTATAATTGCTGATCATCCCTTTTATTGTACTCTATAGACTTTACCAGGGTTATTTTTAAGAACTCATTTAAAGGATAACGGAGTGATGAAAATTAAATATTAATGGTCATGGCTAGTCATGTAGTTGAGTCTCTATTTTACACTTACATTAATGAACTATTTACTGATTCTGAAAAAAAGTAAACTAGACCCTCTCAATTTCATGTGTAATAAACCCAATGTAAATAACTCCAGGACTTTTCATAATGAAATATTGAACTCACTTAAGACAGAGCATCTATGGCTATGTTATTTTAAGAACTTATGGACAAATAAACCCAAATATGTATATACACACTGATATAAGTTATATTGAAATAAGAATATGTCGGTGTAAAAGGCATTTTAGCATACTTGTGTGTGCTTCAGGTAGATAGCAATTGAAGAAATTGGTTTGACAGTATTGTTACATAGACCATTCCCCCAAACACAAAAAAATAATTTTATCTCATATGTTAAAAGAACATGCAACTATATAGTGACCACTGAGTCAGCATGGACTTTTTAAAGGCATGCTTCACAAAAGTTTATGTAAAATCTAATTAGATACAGATCAAAGTGATGATTTTGGTTTTAACAACCACAGGCAGTCTCGGATCTGAATGATTAGCGTGTGCCTTCTGGCAAAGGAAAACACTGGTACATGTAATATTTGCTGGGCTGATTCTTTCTGTAATAAAGCAGGCTGCTTTGGCTATCTTTGCTTAATGTAAAACTGTTTCACATCTTCCAAAGGATCTGTAATAAAGGGTCATGACATCACAGATTCAGGCAAGGAAATTCATTCCAGTGTGTTTTCTAAGTACTAAAGTGCTTAGGGAACAATAAGTATTTAGTTTAAAGGTAACATAGATAAAGATTAACCTCACAACTTGAAACTTAGCTAATTTGTGGATAAAGTACAAAGGCATCAGCAGAGCTTTATGGAGAAGTAATTGCAGGTTAAGGTCAGAGCTAAGCTATGCATCATTGGTTATTACTTTTGCATAATGCTGATTGCACAGTTAACAAATCAAATGGTTTTGACCTGTCTTTTGCTTAAGGAGCTAAACAATCATAGCATCAAATAACTTTAACTAGCACTTAATTGTTAATCAAGAAAAAAATAATAAGCTCTGGCCAGTGTGTCTCAGTTGCTTGGGTGTCATCCAGCAAAGCAAGAGGTCACCAGTTCAATTCCCAGTCAGAGCACATGCTTAGGTTGTGGGTTCGGTTCTTACTCAGGACACATAGGAAAAGGCAATCAATCAATGTTCATCTTTCACATAGATGTTCGTCTCTGTCTCTTTCTCCCTCCCTTTCCCTCTCTCTAAAATAAAATATTTTTTAAACATAAATTGACTAAGAAAATATGTCAGCTATTGAAATGAAATATTGTTGCCTCCTACACACACACACACACACAAAACCCTCTCTCTCACTCCATTTAATATTGGCATTATTTGTTTCATAAAGATATTATAAACAATACGTGAACAAAATATTTCAATATATGAATGCACTGAAGTGGTATTAATTTTATTGCTTCTGATGATATACATGACTATCAATTGCATATTACTACTGTATTAAATAAAATAACATATTTTATGTGTTAATATTCTAAGGAGAAAAGAAAAACTGATGGAGTCCCTTGAATTATAAGTTATATAATATATAAATACTATGTATATTATATATTAAATATAATTCAGTAGCCAAAATAAGTCAATGTTATTAAATCCAAAATGTATCTGCATTGATGATGCTGTATGGCTTATCTTATAGGCAGGAACTAGTAGAACTTAGAGAAATGATAATGATACTATTAGCCAATGGCAATTTATTCAGTCCTTCCTAGGGGCTGACAATGCTAAAGGATTTTCATGTGTTGTCTCATAACTGTCTTCTCAGGTGGGCACCGGTTTGGGGCCATTTTACATATAAGGAGCCTGATACCTACTTGTCTGTTATCATTATTCTTACCAATCCAATATCACACACTTAGGAAGGGACTGGCCAGGTCTCTAAGTCTTGGCTGGCACATTGGAAGGCCTCTCCTCTCAGTCACCACACCTGGTTGTTCTTTGTTCCAGCAAATCCAGTGGTATTAGCAGCAATTTAGAAAAATTCCAGAACATACCCATAGAAATCTTTCTTTTTCTTGTTCAAACTGGTTCTTTCTGCCTGATATATCCACATACATTCAAAGTTTAAAACAAATAAGACCACTTAAAGTAAACAATTGATTGGCTCTAATTATTCCACTGCAGTTATTGTTCCATTGTTCCATTATAGATATGTTACTCAAATGTAAAGAATAATAATGAATTCTAAAAATAATAATGATATTAATAATGTGAGGAAATAAAACTACTGCTTTAGAAAAAGTCAAATACAATGTCAAATGTTCCATGTTAAATAAATAGAAATAGAGCATTGTTTCTTTAGTCAAACATTTTTAATATGATGGCAAATTGAGTGTTTTCGTGGCCCATTAATAAATTATCATTTAAAAAATTTATTCTCACAGCAAAATAAAATCAAACAAAATGACAACAAAACATTAATAAGATAAACAAAATAAACCTAGCAAGCAACTCATCTTTCTGAAAAGCACACACAAATTTAGCAAAACAATGCTCAGTTTAATGAATAGTATTATTCACAGCAACGCACATATTAACCCTTATAGTACAAAAATGGTATCAGATTTATATCACTGCTCAAATGGTTGTGGATTGCTATTTGCAAAATAAGCAAACTGCTATAAAATATAAATGTTTTAAATATGTCTTTTTTGTGTTGCTTGGATTTATTTAATCTTCTCTCTATATTGTTAGTATCTGTAATAAATCTATTACAGAAATTCAGTGCCTTTTTTCTTTGTTTCTATCATGTCACTAAATCCAGGAAGTATACACTGTGAGACTGTAGCTCTTCCCTGTCCCTGCCAGAGCAGCTTCTTCTTGCATCTGCTTTGGCACGAATTCATCTCCAGGAAACACAGTTTCTTCTTTACAGTAAGTGTGTTATTTATTTTTTCTTTGTTGTTCAGAGCTGCAAGACCACATTGCCCAGAGGTCTGTTTGCTTGCTCAGAAGATGAGCAAGAGCAAAGGCATGATGATAAAAGCAAGGAATAAAAGAAGAAAGTTAAACCAGACAAAGAAAAGTGATAAGAAAGCAAAGGCTGAGAAGCAAAACCCATAGAATAAAGTTGACTTTATTAAGAAGGCAAATAAATGAGATTACTACCATTTCACATGCCTATTTTCATGTTTAAACACACACACACAGATGGGCATATCTTAAATTTTGCAAAGTAAATTTGTCCAGTGAAAGGAATGAAGGAATGAGTTATTACAGAACATAAAATGTGTAAACACCATTTTCTGCCAAGATTTGGGCACTTGGACAGAATGAGGGTATAATGAGGGCAATAACATATTCCTTAAAATGAGCATGTTGGACTTTTATAATTTGATCACTAAAGTTAGAGTTATTAAAAATTAAAGGTATTAAAGACCAAGGACCTCTCCTTGGGATCAGGATGTCATATTCTAAAGACAGAAAAAACTGCCGCAGAGGTGAGTACCCTTGCCATTACAACTACAAGGTGAGGGCTGGCCTAAGATTGAACACGGTACCAGTCTACAGTGACTCTGTGGTTTGAGAACTGACCTGCAGTCAGCACTCAAGGCCAACCCTAGAAGGAGTTTCAGAATAAATATGTCAAAGCAAACCAGAGGGATCAAAGACAAATATGAAATATGAATATTATTTTTATAGCTTGGTAAATGTTTTCCTAAACTTCCACTTCCTGAAAATTTAAGACTACAATGTCAGCACTGCCTTTAATCAAATTTTAAGCCCAGGGACACATTCTTAACTCCCAGAAAGGGCTGGATATCCTGCTGCTGAGGATGTGGATGGCCTGTGCTCCCATCGGCTGCCGCCCTGTGTACTATTCCCATTACTCACACACTGCATGAGCTCAAGCACAGAGCTTTACTCAAATGTACACCCAACACCAATTACAGTCCCAAGTATTGATCACACACATTGTTCACTGAGTAATGGAGAAAAGTGAGACTGATAGGGTAAATATACACAGCAGATTGTGGGGCTCAATGCATGCACTGCTCAAAGTCAGGTAGCAAGAGGCAGAGGCAGCTGTCATTAAACACTTCTCCTATGCTCTAGGACCTCATTTTAGCAATTTGTAATCATATTAAAAGACATTAATCTTTTACTCAATACTATATTGCCAAGGTTAAATGAAGGTAATAAAATGGAAAACAAAATAAAAATGGAGAGGCATCTATGCTAAGTGAAATAAGCCAGTCAGTGAAAGACAAAAAATATATGATCTCACCTGTAAGTGAAACCTAATCAACAAAACAAACAAGCAAGCAAAATAGAACCAGAGATATGGAAATTAAAAACAAATTGACAGTAACCAGAGGGGGTCAGGGAGGGGATAATGGGACAAAGGGGAAGGGTGATCAAGGAACACGTGGAAAGGACTCATGGACAAAGCCAAGGTGGGAGTAGGATTAGGGTGGGAGGTAGTGATGGGTGGGGCAAGGGTAGTGGTGGGGGAAAATGGAGACAACTGTACTTGAACAACAGTAAGAAAAAAATAAAATAAAATAAAGAAGGAATAGAAAAATGAATAAATCAGGAAAAAAATTTAAATTTGGAGAGGCAATTTAAAGCAGTTTCCCTAGAGACTTGGATTCTAATCCCAGCTTTACCAATAACTAGTTTTGCCATTAACTACCTTTAAAAGTTTTAGCACGGTTGTTTAATTGTCACGAAAGTTAGTTTCCACATCTTAAACCAAGGGCTTAAATTAGTGGATCTTCCAGCCCTAAAATTCTATCATCCACCTTCTAGCTCATAATTGTATATATCAGTTAAGGTGCACATCAGACAACTGAGACTCTCCACTTCCACTGCCCTTCTCTTGCCTATCCACTGTTTTTTATAACATTTGGAGATCATTACTTAACTACTTTTGTTATATACATACATACGCACATATATATAAAATGCATATAAGACATGCTGGCAATCTCGTTTCCTAATGATATTGACAAACACATATACAAATATATGAAATCATGCTAAAGGAAATAATATTTTGAAAGAATATCATTGACATGTTTCCTACTATCTATTTTCTCTCTGCTCCTAGAAGTCATTTTTATTGAGATGGCATTTGTCTTTCCATCGTTTCCTTTTAAAATGTTAGCAAATACTCATATTTTTCCTATTTGATACTAAACTGATAGCACACTACATATACTTTTAGCCACATTGCATTCTGTATTTAACAGTGTTCTTCAGAGATAAATTCTTAACAAATTATAGCATACTTTATTCAATTTTCCAATGACATAACATTTTTCTGGGTGATTTTTCATAGTTTACTGAATAACTTTGCTAAGCAACATAATTTTTTTCAACCATTCCACTTAAACTGCATTTAAGTTATCTCTGGTCTTTTACTATTTCAAATAATAATGTTAAATAAGTGGCCTTGTTCATAAGTCATTTAATATATTTTGATAATTTATCTTTGAATAGTAGGAAATAATATACTACAGATTCCCTGCACCCAGTCTGACTCTCTCTAATGTACTCTCCATACTATACTGAGTCATCTTTGCCTAGAAACACAAATATGACCTTGCTACTCCCTGCTGAAAACCTCTAAAGCCTTTCCATTACCTCAGGCTCAATTCCAAGTACATGGCCTGCCACAGTCTACCTGCTATGTTTCAAGTTTTACCTTATGATATTCTGATTTTGGACTCATTGCTCTGGCTTCACTGGGTTTCCTTCAAATGTATTAAAGTAATGTGCTATCTTTCCTCTCTGGAATTTTGGTGTTCCTTAGAACAACCTTCCTTTCTAAACTTTATTCAACTAACTTATACTATTTTTATACTATTTACTGTTCCATGGCTGAAAACATTTAGCAGAGTAGTCTTAAGCACAATAGGCACTCAAGTATTTATTGAGTAAATAATTTTAAAGTGACTTAAGCCAGGACAAGTAATTCCCTGGTTTGTAAATGGTCCATAATACAGGGTACCTACTGCAGTGAAGAAAAACTGGAGCTAGAAAAGCACTAATTGCCAAGACTGTTGAAGGAAAACAAATCCTCTTCTGTAACTGTACACAAGTTACTCTGAAAAAAGCAAAGCAAGGCTAACTGAAGAGACAGCTGCAAAACACACAATGATATAATGTGTTCGCCGATCTGCAAAATCATTTGAAAGTTGCTGCTTCAACAGCTGGTATCTGGAAAGTGTTAGCATCATTCAGTCTAGCTAAAATGAAACAGAGCAAGAATGTTTGTTACGCACACAAAAAGGAGGTTCAAATGTTGAAGTTACAACACTTTTAAAAGTCTGGAACAGCCAACAAAACACTTGTTGGCAGTTGAAAAACTTTCCCATAGTTGTATTTGTTCAGTCATCTTCTCTTTCTAATTCTACAAACCTTATGATTACATCTTTCATAGCTCCTTCAACCTGGCTCATGCTGGAAAATCCTTTGAGCTTAACCAGTGTATATATTGAGCAAATAATGTGCACATGCTTAACACTAGAATTATTTAACATTGGTTACCATTAGAGTATAAATTGAAAAAAAAACAACTGGTTCCATTACCACAGAAAACTAAATATTTATACCCTCTCAGTACCAGACCACCACTAAACAGAAGTGTAAACCTAGCTAAAGAGTAACAAAATGGTTTTGTACAGCCTACTCTCTGCCAAAACTGTTCCCCTAATCCCACTATCATGCCTGCATTGCCTGAATTTTCTAAATCACTCATATTTCTTAAGTTTAATGAAACTTTTGCAAATGTGTTCTGCAGAACGGGTGTTCAGTTTGGAAGAGGAAAACAATGGTTGCATTTTAAGTGTAGGAAAGAATTGTTTTAAACAAAATCACATGTTTTCTCTGCTAAAGTACTTCTCAAAGCACTGAGTTAGAATAATCTAGTAGGCAGTTTCTCCCTCACATAATCGTAAATTGAACACTTTGTTTATGAAATTCTCGTTCAGACAATACTTATTAACAACATGTGGAAGATGTATTTTTGCCCACTTTTACCCATCCCCCACTCCTCCTTCTCTCTGGCTGTCACCACACTGTTGTCTGTGTCTATGGGTTATGCATATCTGTTGTTTGACTAATCCCTTCACCTTCTTACATCCAGTCCCCATCTCCCTGCTATCAGTCTGTTCCATGTGTCCATGCCTCTGTTTCCATTTTGTTTGTCAATTGATTTTGTTCATTAGATGTCACATATAAGTGAGATTCTATGGTATCAGTCTTTTTCTAACTGGCCTATTTCACTTAGTATAATATTCTCTTATGTTCATCCATGTCATCACAAAAAATAAGATTTCCTTCTATATGTCCACATAGTATTCCATTGTATAAATGTACTAGAGTTTTTTTTTTAAATGCCAATTTGAGTTGTCACAGTCTTTTAAGTCAATAAAATTTTACGGCCCAATGGAAAAAAATGAAATTGGTTTCCTTAGGTATCTACTAAAATACTCACAGCAACATATTTCCCTAATTAATTCACCTAGTAAGCAGCACAAGTCACCTGTGAAGGGAAAACATTTTCTTGTCCTCATATTGCCTTAAGAAAGTCTGTACCCTGATCTCTGCGGGAATGGCAAACTACTTCTTCCCTTTTTCAATTCCTCTCACTGACTTAGTCACTGCTCCCCAGCAGAGGCACTGCCACTCTCTGACAGCAGAGGAGGGAGAAGAAACCAAACTGCTTCCTCTTTCTTTTATGATGTCTTTGCCCCGGGAGTGTGGATACTGTGTTCTCTGTCTATGCAGACAGGGTCAGGGTCCAAGGCTTCATCCAGATAGGCCTCTTTCCTGAGCCTCACTGTCCACATTTGAAAAATGTACATAATATCTGCTTTGTGGGTTGCTTGCAGATTATAGTTTATGTGAGGGGGAAAAATTCCTGGCATTGTCTAAAAAAAAAAAAGCTCATCAGATTTTTCTGCCATTATCATAAAATTCACCACAACTGCATGCTGGATTTACACAGTCTGCATAGTAGCTATTGGTCCTCTGAGCTCTAAGAGTTAGAGGCTTTGTCATTTTCATTTGGTGATTGCTGAGGCTGATGTCTGATGTGTGGCCAGGTCTTGGTAGAAAATGACTTCCCTAGGGCTAGTTAAATTAACTTCTTTGCTTCTTGTGTTTTTATATCTTGCCTACATTGAAGTAGTCATTTTGTGTTTTAAGAGGCCACCTACTTATGCATAGCTTTGAATTAAAGACAGGTAGACGAGGCATAATAGATTTTTAACTGTAGAATTTCACTAATTAGCTTTCTTTTTCTTTACAAAATCAGGTCAAATCAACTTCATAGTAGTTAAGGGATATCTTTTCTACTCAAAGTCGCCCAGGCCTACACCATCCTATCATTTAGATATTCATCTGATAATGGAATTTCTCAATGATATTTATTGTTAACCTGAGTATGATTTGCTTTAATATGCTAAATAGGTAAACTTCTACAGGCAGGAAAAGAGTTTTGATTAGATAGCAAGGAGGAAAAAAATTTAACCATAAACAAACATAATAAAATATATTGTAGAGTATAAACAGTACTGTGTTGGACAGGGATGTTAAAATAAATCATAGAGTTGAAAAAGAAAAATGAGAAGCCAAAGATAAAGTGTCAGCTTCAGCGTGTGTGTGTGTGTATGTGTGCATGTTTTCTTTTTCTGGAATGGGAAAATCACTACATTAGGTTGGTGAGGCTAAAAATAAAATACTGTAGAAGTTTAAGGATACTACCATAGCTTTCATCAATTCAGCTCAGCCCAATATAATGTGAGTCAGCATCTCCCTCTCTGTTCTATTCACCCTAAAATAATGAATTGGAAAAAAGACACGTAACTATAAAAGACAAGCATATATGTGCATGGCCCTTCACTTCCTCATCTTAATAATATTTCTACATTTACACAGTTAACTCTTCTCTAGAGATTTGAGAAATGCCAAGGATCCTTTGAATCTATACACAGTGGAAATAACTTGGGGAAAAAATAAGAATGACTCAAAGAAAATTAAGATTAGACTGCAAGTCAATCCTATTTCTTGTACTGAAGACCCATCCATTCTTGCAGAAGACATGAACTTGATCACTGCAGTCCAATTCTTGCTACTGTTTGGTAGTCCTAATGCCCTCTCTATACCCCACATTCCATACCATCCCTACAGATCTTTCCCTTGATCAATTACGATACAGGACTGCCTATGTTCTAAACTTAATTTGACCAAATACTGCAATTTTCCTTATGCTTTAATTTTTATGCAGAAAGAATCATTAACATCATTTTTTTCTCAAAAGTTTGTAAAAGAAAATTTTGTGGCATAGTAATACAAGAAAATATTTTCTTCTCTGTACACTTTATGGATGCAGTATTTCTAGAACCACACTACTTTAATCTGTAGCCACTAGCTATGTGTAACCATTGTATTTTTTCTTTTTTTGTTTTTTAATCATTTTTATTGTTGTTCGAATACAGTTATCTCCATTTTTCTACCACCACTTTCCCCCACCCCACCCACCCCCACCTCCCACCCTCTATCTGTCCCCTCTTTGGCTTTGTCCATGGGTCCTTTATACATGTTCTTGTTACAACCTTTTCCCTTCTTTCCCTTGTTATCTCCTTCCCCTCTCCTCTCTGGTTACTGTCAATGTGTGACTATTTTAAAAAGCAGTATTGAATTGCCTCAAAAAACTAAAAATGCAACTGCCTTTTGACCCAGTGGTTCCAATGTTGGGAATATTCCCTAAGGATCCTGAAATACCAATTCATAAGAAACTATATACCCCTATGTTCAAACCAGCATTATTTACAATAGCCAAGTGCAGGAAACAGCCTAAGTGCCCATCAGTAAATGAGTGGATCAAAAAACCGTGGTACATTTACACAATGGAATACTACACAGCAAAAAGAAAGAAGGAGCTCTTACCTTCTGTGACAACATGGATGGAAATAGAGATCATTATACTAAGTGAAATAAGACAGGTGGTGAAAGACAAATATATGATCTCACCTATAATAGTAACCTAATCAACAAATCAAATGAGCAAAATAGAACCAGAGGCATGTAAACAAGGAACAAACTGACAGGGACCAGAGGGGAGGAGGGAGGTGGATAAGGGAGGAAAGAAGGGGAAGGGCCTAGTGAAAGAACAAATATAAATGACCTATGGGCATGGACAATAGGGTGGGGATTCACTGTGGGAGCAGGGGATGGGCAGAGCAGGGAAGAGCAACGGGGGAGGAATTGAGAACTGTAACAAAACAATAAAAAAATAAAAATTGCAAAATGTTAAAAAAGAATTGATTTAAAACTTTAGTTATTCAGTCACACAAGCCACATTAAAACTGTTCATTCACCACATGTCAATACTAGATAGATAGAGAATACTTCATCATCAGAGAAAGTGTTAATATACACTGCTGTAGTAATGTTTAAAAAAGTCTTGCTCTAATTAGAGAAATAAAAGTGTAAGCAAAATTATAAGTATTCCAATTTAGATTTAAAATTATGAAACTTTCCTAAATAAATGCAACTGTAAGAGATACACATTTTCCAGGGGGAAAAAAGAGGCAAATAGGTCCATTGAGAAGTATTTAAACCAATGCTATGCAATTTTTAAAAATCCTTTCTAAGAAGCTGAATTAAATGAGTTTACAATTCTAAAGGCATTTCATCAGAAAAAAATGAGTTCAGTTCAATTCCACAAAACCACAATTTCCCCTTTACTAATTAGCAGGTATTTTTCATTTAGTTACAAACCAGGGAAGGTTGGACTTTAAGTTGGTAGGTCATAGAAAATTTCTCAAGCTTAAAATCAGCAGTTTTTTCTTTAATTAAGTAAAGAATGGAAATGGATTATGAATCTGTGGCTGGGTTTTGATTAAATGTTAAATAATCTTGGTAATTAGCATGTTAAGATTGCACAAACACTAACATAAAATTTAAAATCCTTTTTTAAAAATTTTTGTTGTTATTCTATTACAGTTGTCCCATTTTGTCCCCCTTTACTCTCCTCTGCCCAACCCATCCCACCCCTGCTCCCACAGTCAATCCCCATACTGTTGTCCACATCCATGGGTCATTTATACTTGTTCTTTGACTAGTCCCTTCTCCTTCTTTCCACCATTATCTCCCCTCCCCTCTGACTGCTGTCAGTCTGTTCCATGTTTCTATGCCTCTGGTTCTATTTTGCTTGTTAGTTTATTTTTGTTCATTAGGTTCTTCTTATAGGTGAAGTCATATGGTATTTGTCTTTCACTGACAGGCTTATTTCACTTAGCATAATGCTCTCTAGTTCCATCTAGAGAGTAGGAAAAGTAGGAGTTCCTTCTTTCTTTCTGCTGTGTAGTATTCCATCATGTAAATGTACCACAGTTTTTTGATTCACTCACTTACTGATGGGCACTTAGGTTGTTTCCAGTACTTGGCTATCATAAATAATGTTGCTATGAATAGGGTTGTATACATGCTATTGAATTGGTGTTTTGGGATTCTGGGAAATATTCCCAACATTGGAACCACTGGGTCAAAAGGCAGTTGCATTTTTAGGTTTTTGAGGAAATTCCATACTGTTTTCCACATTGGTTGCACCAGTCTGCATTCCCACCAACAGTGCACTAGGGTTCCCTTTTCTACACATCCTAGCCAGCACTTGTTGCTTGTTGATATATTAATGATAGCCCTTCTGACAGGTGAGGTGATATCTTATTGTGGTTTTATTTGGCATCTTTCTAATGGCTAGTGATGTTGAGCATATTTTCATATGTCTATCGACCATCTGTATGTCCTCCTTGGAGAGGTATCTATTCAGGTCCTTTGTCCATTTTTTAATTGGATTATTTGTTTTCCTGGCATTGAGTAGGATGTGTTTTTAACATGTTTTGGCGATCATACCCTTGTCTGATGTATCCTTGTCAAATATGTTCTCCCATACAGTGGGTTCCCTTTTCATTTTGATGGTGGTTTCTTTAGCCATGCAGAAACTTTTTAATTTGATATAGTCTCATTTGTTTATTTTTTCCTTTATTTCCTTTGGCCTAGGAGATATATTGCCAAAAATATTGCTATGTGGGATATCTGAAATTTTCCTGCCTATGTTTTCCTTTAGGATTTTTATAGTGACATGGCTTATATTTAAGTTATTTGTCCATTTTGAGTTTATTCTGGTGCATGGTCTAAGTTGGTAGTCTAGTTCCATTTCTTTTGCATGTACCAGTCCAGTTCTCCCAACACCAGTTAAAGAGGTGATTTTTATTCCATTGTATGCTTATGCCTCCTTTGTCAAATATTATTGTCATTATTTGCAGGCAACATGATAGTGTAAATAGAAAACCCCATAGTCTCCACCAAAAACTACTCAACCTAATAAGTGAATTTGGCAAAATAGTGGGATACAAAGTCAATATTCAGAAATTGAGGGCAATTTATACACCAATAATGAAACATTAGAAAGGGAAATGGGGAGGGGGAAATAACATTTACCATAGCAACAAGAAAAATAAAGTGCCTGAGAATACACTTAACCAAGGAGGTTATAAACCTTTATTCAGAAAACTATAGAACACTAAAGAAAGATATTAAGAAAGACACAAATAAATGGAAGCATATACCATGTTAATGGATTGGAATAATTAATATAATTAAAATGTCCACACAACCCAAAGCAAGGCAGTCTATAAATTCAACACAATTCCTGCTAAAATACCAATGATGTATTTCACAGCTCTAAAACAAAAATTTGTATGGAACCCAAAAAGACCCAATTAGCCTCAGCAGTCTTGAGAAAGAACAAAGTTGGAGGGATCACAGGACCTGATATCAAACTATACTACAAAGTATACTTTATATATTAAAGTCTGATGCTGGCATTAGAGTAGATGCATTGATCAATGGAACAGAATAGAGAGCCCAGAAATAAACCCAAGTCTCTCTGGTCAAAATTTAGAATCCTTATGAACACGGAAGCTGCATCCAAAAACATAAGGGCACTACATTTTAAAGAATGATACTAATGTAAGGGGAGGTGAAAGACATTCAAATACTATAATTCCTTAATGTTTTTCTTCTTCAAAGGAAGATTTCTTAACCTTTAGTTTTCCTGATGGAGTAGCAACTGTGAGTATGTAGAAATATTGCTCCTGAGAACACATCAAGCACCTACTCTCCTCTTATTGATCCACTGTGAGGGACAGGGCTGGGACTGAGTACATAGAGGAAGATGGAACCATTAAATAAAAATTTAAAAAAAGAGAATTTTCACACATCTCGAGGATAAATGGTTTCTTCAAAAGAAACGGTTTACTTGCTAAAGAATCATTCTTGTTTCATTTTCTTGGACTGCCCTCCTATGCTGTTTATGCATGGACATAATTAGTAGATCCTACTTTAAGACTTCATTAATTTAGATGTGCATTAAAAAATCTGAACTATCTTTAAAAATCTTTCAGATTTTTTTAATTGTTGTAACTGGTTCAGAATTAACTGTTCCTTTAGGAGATAATTTTCCACCAGATTTATTTATTTAAAAATTATTTATTTATTTATTTTTAGAGAGAGGGGAAGGAAGGGAGGAAGGGGAGAGAAACACCAATGTATGGTTGCCTCTCACATTGCCTTCACTGGGGACCTGGCCCCCAACCCAGGCATGTGCCCAGACTGGGAATTGAACCCGTGACCCTTTGGTTCACAGCCCATGCTCAACCCACTGAGCTATACCAGCCAGGGCTAGATTTTTTTATTCTTTTAGATTTTTTTACTTTAAACAAAATTTTATTACACAAAGATCACATAATATTTTTCTACTTTCTACACAATTATTCTTACTGTCCACAGAAAGGCTGCTTCTTATCAGGTGATGGCAAACACTAAAATCCTGATTTTAACAGAATAGTAATAAAAATACCTCAGTGATTTAAGCTGAAAGCAGTACATTGGTACATGGCTCTTGCATTTATCGGAAATGTACAACTGTATTTTTACTTATCTTGTACTTATCAGAAATGCACAGATGTATTTTTATGCAAAAATACAAAATAAATTATCTATAGGCATAGACAATGACAGCAGTATACCATTGTATGGTGTCATCTGAAACCAGCAACTGACAGCTACAGTGATTTTTTTCTTAAACATCAGCCACTCTCTTCTTCAGTCACTTCCTTTAACTGACTTCTCTGAAGTTATAGGTGAGAAGCACTACCTTGAGCTTCCTCTCACAGGTCTTATTAACAATGGTAAAGCACTGTTCTGGGATTAGAAACATGCCGCCTCCCGCACCACCTCCCATTCCACCCACCCCACCCATCTCAGGCTCTTTCCATTCTTTAGGAATTTCCGTGACTACAACTTCTGCTGTCATTAACAGAGAGGCCATCCCAACAGCACCCAATAATGCAGTTCTTACAAACTTAGTTGGATTAATGATTCCTTTTGCCAACATATTCACAAAATCTCCAAGCATAGTGTCATAGCTTCTGAGAAACTTTGCATATTTTCTCATCGATGATCCCTCAACACCTACATTCTTAGCAATGATTACTTCAATAATGGCTGAGGTCCCATTATTTTCTTTAAATATTTGTTTTTTATTTCTAGAGACAGAAGAAGAAAGGGAGAGAAACACATATGTGAAAGAAAAACCTCAACTGGTTGCCTCTTGAATATGCCCCAACCAGGATCCAAATTCGTAACCCAGGAATGGGCCCTGACTGAGAATCAGAAAGGCGACCTTTCATTTTTCTGGATGATTCCCAACCAACTGAGTCACACCAGTCAGGGCCCATTATTTTCTTAATAGGATTAATAGAATTAATTAAAACAGAACAAAGAAAGGTTAAGTACTATGAATTGAAGGACAAATAAGTTTTTCTTGTTTCCTAATATCAATGTCCTGCTTTCTCACTTTCTTAATGAATGATAAATATGTCCACCTACCCTCTCTTGGGGTTATTTCTTGGGGATAAAACTCTGAAGTCCTTAGGAAAATGCAAATATATTAGGCAAGTCAGTCGGTAGCATTTTAGTTTAAATGAGTATAAAAAGTAAGCTCATATCATGTGGAATGGCTTAGGTAGACAAATATAAAGAATAATGAAGTCATGGTACATGAGAATAGGATTTAGAAGACTCTAGATCCTGACCTCTACTCAGCAGGGTAGTTCTAGATAGAGTGTTGTATGCCAAGTTGCAAAAAGCATTGATGAGAAAAATGGGCAGAAAATTAGGCTAGCAGTGTAAACAGATAGATATTTCATAACCTTCGTAAGTGCTGTACCTGCTCAGGGAAGTAATAGTCTTATAAAGTCTTACTTTTCTGTAAAATAAATTAATTATTTCCACCAAAGACACCAATGAGTATGGCACAGTTTTCTTCTAAATGATTCTTCCTTTGTTGTTAATCAACCTTCATTTTTAATCTGCATATGAAAAAGATTAAATGCTATGTGCTTAATGACTTTGGGAAAAAACTATTAGCTGAATGTTTTATCTCACCACAGGGCTTCTTGTACACCTATGTGAAAATGCAAGAATTACAGCGGAGATTGGCAGAAGTAATGGTTATTTGAAACTGCTTCTATACAACAAATGATCTCTCTCAATGCTTTCATTCTTCAAATATAGCAGTGCTCTAGATGGAAAAGACGCCCAACCAAACCATCTGTCAGAGAAGATAGAGTTCAGCTGGAAAAAGCCATTTGTTTTGCTTCACTCTTACATTCTTGCTTCAAACTAGATGAACTGTGGGGGAACATAGAGTACTCTGTGCTCAGATGCAACACACAGGTGGACAGAACTAGTGATGGGACTCAGAGCTGGTGTAATTTCTGTAAAATCTAAATATAATTGTTCCCCTCTAGAGACATTTTATTATATGCTTCCTGTTGAATAAAGGTCAACTATGTAGGAGGCTAGCCTCCTGCCTCATTTTAAAACACTGTAGGTATTTAAATATATATTATGTGTTGTGTATTTTGTACTCTGACAATGTTTGATCTCAAAAGTGTCAACTAGAAAATTTTCAACTAGAAAATTTCAGATATTGTTTAGCATGTACTCAAACACAAATCTACAACCTGTAAATTATAACTTATAAAATCAAAATTTTTTAACCATCCCATGAAGACAATGAATAAAAGGGAAATCATAACACAATGATTATCTTCTTTAAAGCATCTTTCAGTCTAAATACAAATTTAAAGTAATATGGTCCTCTGAATAAAAATAATGAATAAGAAAGTGTCAAAGGAAAACAACAACAACAACAAAACACCAAAACCAAAAAATATCAAATCCTAAATGAATCACAGATTTCCTCTCAAATACACTTGGGAATTAAGTATGAAACTAAAATAAAAATAGAGCAGCATGGATCTGTGGAGACAAAAAGATCTTCTCGGGTATATGCTGCATTCAAACTGAAGGTCTAAACATTCAAATACCTGAAGAAGGATTCTTAGTGTAGAACCGAAAATATAATCAGCTGACAACAATTTAATAGTTATTTATAAATGATTTTGATTTCCAGTGCTTGAAAAACAAGACAGTCCAAAAGAAATAACAGGATTCACCTGATCCTGATACTCTCCACACTACCTGGGGCTATTGTAAAAGCCACATACAAATATCCAACAAATCCTAAGTAGAAAAACTACATCTATACATATAAGTAAATAAATACATACATACATAAATATATAAATACATAAAATATTAAAGAGTCCTGTGCAGCCTCACTGCTAGATTCCATTAAACACAGCAGTGGTTAACAGTGGTCTATAGCAGCGATTTCCAACCATTTTTATCTCATGGCACACATAAACTAATTACTAAAATTCTGCAGCACACCAAAAAATATTTTACTTTTTGCCAATCTGACAAAAAATCATAGGTATAATTTTGATTCATTCACACGGGACAGCTGTTGTAGTGTTGGCCTCTGTCATTTTTTTATTTGACAATCTAAGGGCAAAGAGATCCGTGCCCCTGACTAAATAGTCAGGTGGAAATGGGGGGGAGAAATGAGGACAGCTGTAATTGAACAACAATAAAAAAATTTAAAAACAAAATTCTTGTGGCACAACAGTGTGCCATGGCACAAGGGTGTACAGCAGTTTGCTTAAAGTGTGGACTCCTTGTCTGGTATCTGGAATCTCCTCTTTACAAACTGTCCAGCCTTAGGCAAGTTACTTTCATCTCTATGGCTGATTTCCATTATATTGAAAATGGGCATAATAAGATTATCACCTAAATTGCTTATTAAAGTTTTAAGTTTGTTAAAAATTCAATTTTATTAAATATTTTAATAAAATTAATAAGAACTTTAATAAAAATTGTGCCTGATATTTAATAACACTTCAATAAGCACTAGCTATTATTTCTACTACTGTTAATATTATTATCTACATCATAAGTAGCCTCTGGCATATTTTAAGACAGATTGCAAATGTTGCTTAGAGATGTAAATAGGTTCCACTTAATATTTCAAATATGGAAAATCCTTAATATTTGAAAAAAAAGTAAGAGCTTTTCTCTCCTCTATCATAAGATCTACTTCTTAAGAGGTGATACTGTAGGCTCTTGCTTAGAAGCAACTTCCATTCATTCATTTCAGATGCATTTGTTAAATACCTATTTCATACCAGACTTTCTAAGGTAGATGCCAGAGATTTAGTGCTGGAAAGGAACAAGGAAACTCCTTGTCCTCACTAAACTTATGTTCTGCAGTGCATGGGAGGGGATGCAAAATAACAAAGATAGTTAATAAAAACAGCATATTAGAGGGTGGTACGAGCTGGAGAGAAAAATAAAGAGTGCTTTGAAATAAAGTGGTATAAATTTTAGGTAAATTCTTCTAGAGAAAGAATTACCAAGAAGTAATTTGATCCAAGTCTTTAAGAAACTGAAGGAATATTACATGAAGATATCTGAGAGACAATAATTCCAGACTAACTGAACAGCAGGGGAAAAAACATGACTGAGGAACAGCAAGAATTCCAGAGTGTACATAGAGAATGATATACAGTTATATAAGCAATAAATATACCAGTATTTTCCAGATGTGAGACTACAGTTACATACACACACAATCCGGACTGAAGGCATTTAACTGGGTACCTTTGCCACAATCCAGTATTTGCCACAATACAGTAGTACTGTAGGGCTGAATGGCATGAGTAACAAAGTTTGAGAGGATGAGTTCAGAGATGTATATTTTATAGGTTCTTATAAATCATTAAAAGAACTTTGACTTCTACTCTAAGTGAAATAAGGAAAATATGGAGAATTTTAAGCTGAGAATTGCTCTTTTAAGTCTCAGCCTAATCATCTAGGACAGATACACTATTTTTGTTAGTCTTGATGCAGTTATATAAATCATTTCCAAGAAAAACAAGGCTGCTAAGATCACTAAGTTGTGATGAAAAAGTAATAAATGAGAAATACAGAAAAAGATGTTGAGAGGAAATGCACTAAATTAGCAAACCTCAGTAAATATTTCAAAGAAAAATGCATTGCATAGAGGAGCTACTATATAAGGCATAGCACATCAAAAGTGGTATAGCAAGACACTCTCCCTGGAATTCAGTCAACTTCAACCATTTTTAGTCACTAATGATAAAAAATAATACCCCTTTCAATTACAAAATCTTTTATTAAAAATTATACCTATGTCATTCTGTAACATAATATCACACACAAGCACACCATATGATATTTTAGGTGAAATGTTCAAATTAAAACTATACATTATTACACCCATATTATCACCCTACCAACCACACTCAAGCAGGCCTTACTCCTGCCAAACCCTGTATATTACAGAGACAGAATAGCATTTATCATGACTATTACTAAAATTACCATTTTAAGACTGCTGGAAAATTTGGTGATAAGATTTTAAAGAATATAGAAACACACTATGCAGTTTACCCAGTTGAATTCTGAATCACACTAACTAAAAATGTTGTAGTATATTCATTTTCTTAAACATTCTTCAAGAACCTAATCTCCTCTGCTGCTTCAGTCAAATGGCATGTGGATTAACCCAAGTCTCAAATTTTTTGGCCAAGATTTTCCAGCATCCCAAATTCTGGTGATGAATTTGATCATCTATTAGGGTTTATAGTATATATTTTTTAAATATTTTGTTTATTTATTTTTAGAGAGGGGGGAAGGGAGGGAGAAGGGGAGGGAGAAAGAGAGGGAGAGAAACATCAATGTGTGGTTGCCTCTCACATGATCCCTACTAGAGACCTGGCCTGCAACCCAGGCATGTGCCCAGATTGGGAACTGAACTAGTGACTCTTTGGTTCACAGGCCCGCACTCAATCCACTGAGCTACACCAGCCGGGGCAAGTTTATGGTATATTTTTAAAGGCAGATAGACAAAAGATGTTAATACCCAAAGAACCTGAAAATAGAGTCAATAAGATCTCTTATTGAAATCTTAGAATTTTGAATTCTGGGCTGAATTAGTGACCAAAAATGGTTAAAGTTGATTGACTACCAGTGGGAGTATCTTGACTATACCACTTTTGATAAGAAAATGTTCTGGTAACTCCTGAAGGTAAGTTTACAAATCCATATTACCAACTTCATTTATTCAAGTCTCCTCTGTTTCCTCAGTACTTCACAATTAAACCTTTGTCCCTGTCACATTGATCTGTCAGAACTGCCCACCATCTCACCACTACCAAGTTAAACCTTATCAATCCATGTTAAAGATGTGACTTAAGGTCCAGTGTTAATATACCGCAGCTTCTGAGAGGAAACTCTTTCTTACAGCTGCACATATTTTGTCATAGTATGTGATTCTATTCAAACTTATGCTTCACTTTGACTGTGTTTTGTCATCCAAATGTTCTCTGACAAGCTCCTTCAGGACAGTTATCTTGCATGCCATACTCATACCTCCTTAAAAACTGAGAGGTTACCCTGGCTGGTGTAGCTTAGTGGATTAAGCATGGGCCTGTGAACCAAGAGATCATGGTTCGATTCCCAGTCAGGGCACATGCCTGGGTTGCAGGCCAGTTCCCAGCAGGGAATGCACAGGAAGCAACCATACATTAATATTTCTCTCCCTCTCTCCTTCCCTTCCCCTCTGAAGATAAATAAATAAAATCTTAAAAAAAAATTTGGCTTAAAAAAAAAAAACCTGAGAGGTGAAAGGAGAGCTCAATAAAGATTCATAAATTCCTCAACAATTTCCAAGAGGACATGGTCAGAAGTCTTGTCTGATTTTTCTTATAGTATAATAAATGTAAAATTCAAGTTTTTAAAAAGTGTTCTATTTCATGGGGATAGCTACCCACTACAAGGAAGGAAAACATAAGTTTTTAAACATAGCTTCGGTTTTAGCTATAGTAGATTAACACAATTAAAACAAAATCACATATATTCCAAAATAGGAAACTTTAAAACCCCAATTATTTGGAAAGTGTCTAAAATAAATAAAATTTTATAGAAATAATTTTAAAATATGAATTCGGAAGAGAGAAGAGAGGAATAACTGTTGGGGCAGGTCACTGCCAACATACAAAGCCCAGCTAGAAGAAGCAGGTAGATCCAAGAGTCCAGTAAGGCAGTCATTATTATATTCCATTAAATATCTGAGGCCTGAGGAAAGAATATGCTCCAATGATCAAATATATGTAAGATGAACACTGATTCTTCTCCTCCACCTGAAATCCCTTCTATTTCAAATAAATTAGAAACCCATATGGGAAAAATCTCTCAGAAATATTGCTGTGCTTTATGAATTTTCCACAATTAATAAATAAAATGAACATCAGGTTCCCTAAAAAATGGTGCTTCAATAACATGCATTTTTCCTAAATACTAAAAACACCTTGGATTGACATGAAGCATTACTCCTGTTTATTCCTCTTATAATGTATTCTTTATCTATGCTCTTTTTCCATTAAATACTTGCATGTCATGGCAAATCTACTTTTCACCAACCTGTAAGTAATAAAGTAAGTGCCGTACTATGTGTTGGTATACAAATGAACGTGGAAAAGATGTGAGAGAAAATCAGACTATCCATTTAAGAGTTGCCCTTTTGCTTTGTCAAGGGTGGAGTGCCACAAATTATACTGCCATTGGCATTAAAGGTAGGAATATTGTGCAGCTACACTAAGGGAGAATCTGGTGTTAAGAATTCTGGAAAAGCATCAGAAAGATTCTACCACTTCTAAATGACCAAAGTCCCACAATTTTGGATTGTTAGCTAATGCAGGGGTCCCCAACCTCCCTCCTCCCCAACTGTGGACACATCTTGCATTACTGCCTCCACCTCCTATCTGCCAGCCCCCCTCCCTGGCCTGAGCTCCACTTCCTGTCTCCCCACCCCAACCCCAATCCATGGAAAAAATGTCTTCCATGAAATTGGTCTCTGGTGCAAAAGGGGTTTGGGACCGTTGATCTAACTTATAGTAACAACAGCAGCAGCAGCAGTAACTTCTGGGAACACATAGCCAAAGTAGTATCCATTGTGACAAAACAATCAAATAAACTTATTAACACAAGTAGACATGAGAGTGTGAACATATGCAGACACCTTGAGTGCAGAAGTAAATAAGTGGGTAGATTTTAAAGCAAAAGCTCATACTAACATCTGAAAATATATACATACTTTTATAAGACAAATGTCTAAGGTAAGCCTCTTCCTTCTTCATTTGCCAAACCAACAAAATATCCATCTATTCATCTTCACAGGTGTTCAGGGGTGTGTATGTATGGTGTTTTTCATCATATTAGAACATAAATAATATTTACACTTAGCATCATTAGGAGTACACAACCATGATAAAACATAAGAGGAACAATAATCACATCATCTTAAAGTTACATCTTTTTTGAACGCCACCATGAAGCATAATTAGAATCCTCTGTCTCCATGAGTATAAAAAAGGCTTTTGAATTAAAGGGGATCTTTCATCTTAAAATTACATGCTGCTCTCCAATATAAGTTTGCCCAGTCAGTGATGCTGATTAACATGTATTAATGTCCAAAATATACCCCTAAATCTCCAACAGACACTGTCCCAATTTAGAATTATCAGACAGGCAAAATGTAACACTAGGAAGTTGACCAACACAGTTCTTCAATGCATAACACAGGCAAAATTATTTAGTTAGTGCTCTGTCACTGAGGGGACCTGAGATACTGTGTCTACCAAGACTAACTGACAAGCATATGAAGCACTGAGTAATTTCCTGTTGAATTCTCATCTTGTATTAGTATATTAAACTTCACACATAAATGTTCTTTCTGGTCTCCTGACATCTAGATCACAGCAAGTGATCTAGACTGTTGCAAGATGGGTTACAAAGACTTGAAAATCACTCCAGCTTCTTACAAGAGCAGCAGGAAGAATGAAGAGTACTAGTCAGAAAGTCAGACCACCATTTGAAGGTGGACCCTACCAGTGTGTTATAATCGACAGGTTTACAAACTCCCTTAAACCTCGTTTTCTCATCCATACATCGGAAATTGCAATGTCTGGTTCACATTACACACAGAGTCCCAGAATAACAAGAGCAATACTCAGATATATGACAATTAAAGTAAGTTATTTTTCTGGAAGTTCTTTTTTCAATCTAACAATATTCCACTAGGCATATAATATTCAAATTAATTTTTTAAAGTTACTTGAAATAGCTCCTTTCTGCATAACTATGTTACCTACTAAATATATGTTTAGTCTATTTGTATCTCTTATTTTTAATACTTAGGGATTCCTTTATTAATTTAGTTTGTCATGATTAAATTATGTAAATTAGTTATAAAAGTCCAAAATCACTTCCACAAGATAATGTATATTCTTGGAAGAATATACTTTTTATATTATCACTGGCTACACTTTCCTCTTCCTGTTACTGGTAAATATTTTCAAATGTTATGGAAATGAAAAAGTAAACATGTCACTTTTTGCAAATGACATGATTCTTTATATGGAAAATATTAAAGGCTCCACCAAAAAACTATTAGAAACAATAAACAAATACAATAAAGTTGCAGAATACAAAATTAATGTACAAAAATTCACTGCATCTCTATATACTAACAAAATGTTAGAAAAAAATGAAAAGAAATCATTTTACAATTGCAATGGAAATAATAAAACACCTAGGAATAAATTAAACAAAGGATGTGAAGAACGTATATACTAAAAACTAAAAAGCATTATTAAAAGACATTGAAAAAACATGATAAAATGGAAGGATATTTGTGTTCACAGATTAGAAGTAACACTCTCAAAATGCCTATATTTCCTAAAGCAATATACAAATTTAATGCAATTCCCATCAAAATCCCAATGCCATTTTTAAAAAAATAAACAAAAAGTGAATCAGAATTGTATGGAACTACAAAAGACACCAAATAGCCAAAGCAATCATGAAAAAAAAAGAACAGAGCTGAAGTTATCACACTCCCTGACTTTAAATTATACTACAAAGTGACAATAATCAAATCAGCATGGTATTGGCAGAAAAACAGACACACAAACCAATAGAACAGAATTGAGAGCCCAGAAATAAACCCACACGTATGTGGACAAATAATTTTTGACAAAGGAGCCAAAAACATTAAATGGGGATACCCCTGTGTCCTACACTTCCTATTCACCCCATATCACCCAAACCATTTTTTTATTTCCCTGGATGAAAATAGTCCTCTAAGGGAAACATTTTGCCTATGTTGAAGAGTTGAAACAAAAAATGGCAGAAGCATTAAAAGGTATCAAAATCAGCGAGTTCAAAAACTGGTTTGAGCAGTAGAAAAAAATGCCTCAATAGTTGTATTGCATCAAATGGAGAGTACTTTGAATGTGACTGAAGTTTATATATATTAGAATAAATACACAATTTTTAATAAATAAATTCCATTTTGGGGGGTCCCCCCTCATATGCTAATGACTTACAAATTCATGTCATCTTCCCACTCTTTTCAAGATTGAGTCTCAGATCCACAATGTTTGCATTTCAAACTTTATATATCAAAAACTAACTTCTCTTCAGCTGGACTTATTGCTCCTTATATATTTTAGGAGTTTCACACCATCACCCTAAATCAACAGAGCTGGAAACATAGAGGCATTCTGGACTCATAATACTCCCTCAAAATAGATCTGTAGTCAAATATCCAGCCCTGATGATGAACCATTCAACTTGATTAGCAAGCCCTGAAGAATTGAAGGTACATTTTCATTTTTTTTTACTTCTATCCTTTCCTTAAAACCACAATTTTAGTCTACGTACATTGTTATGTCATCTGAACTTTGCTGTAGGCCTCTGGCTAGACTCTCTACAATAATGTATTACAACTTTAAGTTCATGATACAACCTGGAGCCAACAAGCAACATAATTCATCATGTCAGTCACCTGTTTAAAACCTTCCAATAGGTTTCTCATCTTCCAGGGTAGAGAGCCCAAGCTGCTGCAAATATTCTATAAGGACAATGATTTGTATGACATTGTTTCTCCAAACTCATCACATACCACTTCCTTGAACTTTATATGGCATTCACACAAAATTGCTTGTAATACCATTATAAGTATCAAATGACTAGGATCTATACAACTTGTACATGATACTGCCTACTTCCTGCATCACACCTTATTTATCCTGTTTCCTGTTCTTGTTTCAAGTCTCAAGTCAAAGGTCACCTCCTCCAGGAAGTCTCCTTTGACTCCCCTACTTCTACTACCAAGGATGAGCTAAACAAGGCTCTTACAAGAGACTTACAGCATTCATTGCAAACATTATTACATTCACCAAAGCACTTCCCTGATCTATTTCTGCCTATACTCCACTTTAGGCTGTGAGAGCTATATCATGTCTTGTTCAGCAATATAAACCCAGTAAGTAGCAGAAGTCCTGGTGCATAGCATAACTTTCAGTCTGTAAATGCTTGTTGCTTCAAGCATATAAAATATACTCTTTTTCTCTCTACATAGAAAAACTTCCATGTAAAATATGTTTATAATAAAAATACAATAGAACCAAGAAGAGAAAACTAAATCCAGGAATAAAGAAAATAATAAAAACAATGGAGTGACTGAGTGGTGAGAAGTAGAGAGAGAATAAGGGAAGAAATAAAAGAAACATTCAATTGCAAAAGAATTGAAATAATTAAGTGCATATAATAGACTTTTAAAAAATTCCGCCAATTAATGAATTTTGTGAAATTCATAATACAATTTCACAATTTTGTGAAATGTACAACTAACACAACAGGGTATATTTATTGTAAGGTAGAGGTGGCAAGGAATTGCTCTATTTTAATCAGCTTTATTCTTTTAAGTGGTTTTAATATTTCTCACCACAGAAGAGAAGATAATTTCTGGAGAAATCCAGTATAATACACTTGCATTACAATCTATACTAATAGGTTGATAATCATAGTAATTACCTCTAAATATAGTGCCCTTCATATGTAATATTGTCTAGATTATATCTTTCTGTTAAAATTAGCTTCCTAGAGTTTCCACTATGCTGAGTTAGATCCAAATCCACTTTATCTATCTATGCCCAATTTGATAACATTAGATGTCAGAGACTGTTCTGCATGGCATGGGCCCAGCTCCCACTGGGAGATGCACAGGACCCACGCCCATGGATAGGTTCTCCAGTGGGGAATCAGGCCTGCAATGTGCCTAGGCTGCTTTGAGTTTTGTGCTTGCTAAAAAACTTCCTCATCCTGAATTGAGGACATTTACTACAAAGTAACTTCCTAAAATCCATGCTAAACCTTCCAAGGATGAGTGTAACCACTTTTGCCTTTTCATTTGCAAATATCCCTCTTCTGTGATATGATTAGCGGCATTGGCTCCTTTGGTTTCTGTAAAAGGTAACCACCTAAAGCAAACCTGTACATAGTAAATGAGGACCATCATGTAATGTGCTCAGAAACCCCATAAAGGCCATCATAGAAAGGGCCAAGGCTTTTGCTCCCCTTGAGAGAATAGCCATGCTGTCCCTTTCCTCCACCAGACTCGGTAGTCCATGTGAATGTCTCACTTCATCCATAATGATACAGACACTGCGGGCCAGGGTCTGCATCAATTAAATATATATTTATGACATTCTCCTCTTGGTTTGTGAATTGCAACTCTAAAATGTCCACACATTCTTAGTGCAGTTTTCTTCAGAAATTAACACACTCGCAGTTTCAATATAAATTGACACAAAATAAAAATATTTCTGATTAATTAAATATTACATACTTATTATTTTTTAAATATTCATCATTTTTAGGACTCTAGTGATAATATTGCTGCATAATAAATTTGGTAAAATGCCTAGTTAATATTACTTGAGTTATTTTTTAGTACAGACTCCATCATAATACTTTAAAACTTTTGTCAGTACATTTATTTAGTTATTGAAATGTCCAAAGTATATGTTAATGGTCATTGAAATTTTAAGTACCTAACTTTAACTTCTCCCTCATTATACAATGCAGTTCAGCCTCCAAAACATTTTAACAGGTCAGAGGTTCCTGTAATTCATTGTACGCTTAGTCTAAAAGTTTTAAAAAGTTCATATTAATAAAAGCAAACTCTTGGAACAAGGCAGTTAACTTGCTGTGAATTCTAAGCATGAGATACTTTCAAAACAGTGTCACAGCATTTATAAGAGTTGAGAACTGAAAAGTCATAATCCAACTGTGGTCTACCTCATTTTATAGTCCTGATACAATTCTAAAAATAAAAGTATCAAGCAATGCTATTTTCATGCAATAACATTTCATTATTTTATGAATATAAAAAAGACTGCTAAAATGTTTTTGTCATGCAATGATGAAACTTGGCAATGAAATATCCTTTAAGGTTTTCAATATCCTCTTTGACTTTCATATTATGCATTACTAAAAATTAGTATTTATTTTTCTTAGCTATGTTTAGCAGAATACTATTATTAAAGGTAACAATGGCTTCTACTAGATTATCATTTTGCTGCAATTACTCTAGGCAAGCTGCTGCCACCAGTCACAATTCAGAAATCCCAACAATATGTGAGGTTGTAAATGTTTACATTTGCTAGGATAGCTACCACTTGTACAAATGCTTGAAGTCTACTGGGCAAAGAGATAAATAGCTGCCTTTCTTATCTAACATTTATCAATACCCAACTACTTCAAAGACCAATATTGGCCTGGACCGTTAATTACATTTGGCTTGGCTTTGCCAGTTCCAGCTCTCCCATGTATGACCTCTGTACAGTTGTGATAAATGGAAACACTCCTCCAGGGCAGCGTCCAAAGAAAATGCTACTCATTAAGTCCCTGGTTGCTGCTGCCATCATCTTGTAAAAGTCCAAGAAAAGGAGGAAATCTCCAGGTGCTCATGAAAGCTTTATCTGCTTTGTCCCTTTGGAAATTTCCTCTTCTTCTACCCTACCCATGCAGGCTAAGCAAAGGCAGCTCAGGCACAGTTAATCCTCATTAGGCAGCACAGAATTCCTGCCACCAAACTATATTATAGCTAAAAACAAAACAGCCAAAGCTCACATCATTCACATGACTGGACATGAGCTTAAAGTACTGTGTCCTTTTTGACCCATGATGCCCCTTAGGACAGTTGCTACTATCCTTGGGTCCATTACTCTTCTTCTTAGGTTTTATAGACTTCTTGCAATTGTTTATTCAGAAAAGTAATTGAGTGGTCTATTCCTTCCCTGCCTGGACCTCAAGTCCAAAGACATTGAATAGATTTGAAGTTAAAACTAAGGTTGCAATACTCTCCCCATCAGTTTAGCTTGTGCTCATCACTGCGTGGCCCCACAGGAAGTCTCTGGCTGGCATTGCTCGGTAGACCACATTAGAGACCCACAGGAAACACAGTCCCTGCCAAATCTAGCAATTTCTGGGTTTGCTCTTCTAACTTTCTTTATTTTTTAGTATATTTTATTGATTACGCTATTACAGTTTTCCCAATTTTCTCCCCTTTATCCTCCCTCCACCCTGGACACCCCCAACCCTCCAGCATCCCCCGCTTAGTTCATGTCCATGGGTTGTACATATAAGCTCTTTGAGTTCTCTGTTTCCTACACCATTTTTGACCTCTCCCCATCTATTTCATGCCTACCAATTATGCTTCTTTTTCCCTGGACCTTTCCCCCCTTGTCCCCTGGCCCCTACCCACTGAAAATCCTCCATGTGATGTCCATTTCTCTGATTCTGTTCCTGTTCTAGATGTTTGCTTAGTTTTTTTCTTTATTTTTTAGGTTCATTTGTTTATAGTTGTGAGTTTGTTGTCATTTTACTGTTCATATTTTTGATCTTCCTTTTCTTAGATAAGTCCCTTTAACATTTCATACAATAAGGGTTTGGTAATGATGGATTCCTTTAACTTGACCTTTATCTGGGAACCACATTATCTGACCTTCCATTCTAAATGATAGCTTTGCTGGATAGAGTAATCTTGCATGTAGGTCCTCGCCTTTCATTATTTCAAATACTTCTTTCCAGCCCCTTCTTGCCTGCAAGGTTTCTTTTGAGAAATCAGCTGATAGTCTTATGAGAACTCCTTTGTAGGTAGGTGTTTATTTTCCTCTTGCTGCTTTTAGGATTCCCTCTTTGTCTTTAATCTTGGGCAACTTAATGATGATGTGCCTTGGTGTGTTCCTCCTTGGGTCCAACTTCTTTGGGACTCTCTGGGCTTCCTGGACTTTTTGGAAGTCTATTTCCTTCACCAGATTAGGGAAGGTTTCCTTCATTAATTGTTCAAGTAAGTTTTCTATTTCTTGTTGTTGTTCTTCTCCTTCTGGCACCCTATAATTCAGATATGGGAACATTTCAAGTCATCCCAGAGGTTTGTAATACTCTCTTCACTTTTTTGAATTCTTGTTTCTTCATTCTGTTCTGGTCAGGTGTTTATTTCTTTCTTTTGTTCAAAATCATTGATTTGAGTCCTGGTTTCCTTCCTGTCACTGTGGGTTCCCTGAATATTTTGCTTTATTTCATTTTGAGTAACTTTCATTTGTTCTTTCATTCTTCAACTAAGCTCAATCAGTTCTGTGAGCATTTGATTTCCAGGGCTTTAAATTCTCCATCAGAAAGGTTGGCTATCTCCTCATCACTTAGGTCTCTTTCTGAAGTTTTGCTCTGTTCTTTCATTTGGGACCTATCCTTTGTTCAGAGCACCTGTTAAGTTCTAAGGGGGTGGGGCCTTAGGTATTCACCCAGGCAGGGCAACCTTCCATGCTGTGCTGCAGCACTGCCTGTGGGAGAGGGGCCAGAGAGGAAATAATGCAGCTCCCCTGCTCATCTCTAGCCCACTTTTCAATGAACTCTCATGTGAGGCTGGGAGTTTCTCCTAGTGCAGCAACCTCCATAGTCCATGGTCAATTCTTGAGTCTGTTTCCTCTTAAGTCAGCCCCACCCACACAGACTGCCACCTCACTGCAGCTAGTCCTGTCCACGTGGTCTACCGCCTTGCCTCTTATTCTCTCTGTCCACCGCCTTACTGGTCTGGTTGTTCTGTTTGACTGATTCTTTAGTTCTGTGGTTGTCAGAGTTCCATGCAGTTTGATTTTCTGGCACTTCTGGGTGTTTATCGATTTTAGATTGGTTGTTATCCTCCTTCTGGTTATGCAAGGAAGTGAAGGGTTTCTACCTACACCTCCATCTTGGCTGGACCCCAGCTTTCTTTAAAACCCATTTGATCTAGCTTTTGGAATTCTTGTCCTTATGCTGTGCGTCAACTCATTCTAGATTTTTTTCTATAAGATTATATGCCAAAAGGCTAAATATTCATTCTACCTGTCAAAATTAATTCACCCAGGCTTTATCAGTTCAGCTTGCCTAGTACCCATAAATTAATGCACAGACTGAGAGCCATTTTATTTTATATTTTTAAAGGATTTTATTTATTTATTTTTAAAGGGGGGAAGGGAAGGAGAAAGGGAGGGAGAGAAACATCAATGTGTGGTTGCCTCTTGTATGCCCCCCCCCGGAGACCTGGCCTGCAACCCATGCATGTGCCTTGACTGGGAATTGAACCGGCAACACTTTGATTTGCAGGTGGGCACTGAGCCACACTAGTCAGGGCCCATTTTAAATGCTAATCAACTTAACAAAGGTTTTGATGGATCCTTCTTCAAAATGCTGGACTCCTATTTTTAAAAATTATTTCTACTACAATCACAAATTTATAAATATTTCTTTAAAATATCTTCATTGATAATTCAAATTTAACAAAGCCCTGTCTGAGATACAGCTGCCCTGAACAGGTACAGTGATTTAAAGAGAGAACAGAAAACAGGCAATTACAAAGTATGATGGAGCTGAGAAAAGGGACCTCATATGGGATTACAGTGGAGGGCACTTGGCCCAAACCACCAAGTTAGGAATGCTTAAAATGCTATAGATGACTTTATAGCCAAGTATCACAAATCAGAATCAATTTGGAATAATGGGATTGTTTTTCATCGAGTTTGGAATGTTAATAGATGTACCCTTCTCTGACAAATGAAATATAATTCTTATTTATGTGCCATTTTAGGGTACAATGAGACCATATGATAGCAGTGAATAATTCTTCTCTGTGTTCTTTTGTGCTTTGAGTAAGGGAAAGTAAATTAAACTATGGTCACAACTAGTTCTGCAGGACTTAGTTATTATACCAAGAGACATCTTCAAGTAAATTATTATTTTTTCCTTAGTTGATGTGTGTACATGTGTATGTGACTGTGTATAAGTTTTCCATGTTCCAAAAAGAACTGGTGGCATGGTCCATGTGGTGTATGGCACACCAGTCTTCTGAGGTGGTAGAGCAAAGTTTACTACTTGGGACATCATCGTGTCTACATACCCATCAACCATGAAAATGAGGGAAGATCAAGGTATGATGCAGTATTTTAAGCAGAGCAGACAGTATGGAGACCTGGGGAGCACAAGAAAGGGTTGTCCCATCACTCAGTTTATACAGGGGTCTTCATTCTGAGGTAGTTCCCTACTCCCCCCTTAGTTAAAAATGTTTGCTTGACCCAAAGAGTAAATGAAGGAGAAAATTATCATAAATAGGGACATATATGATGAACAGTGTTTATCTACATTTTGTACTGCAGTCCACCTTAAAATGTTGTATCACTGACAGCGGGGTACTTTCCATGTACTGTTGATGTCTAAGAAGGGACAAGACCAATTTTAGAAGATATCTCATAGAGAATATACTACATTCCTGAGAAACCCTAAGCTTTTTTTGAGATAATTTTCTACCCATCTGAAAAAGCTAACTTTATGTGAAATCTTTGGAACCCCACCAATCCCAGCATAGCAGTTTCTTCCAGTACGAGACGTGACCACATAAAATATTTCATAGTGGCAGAATTCATTAAGTATTATATACCTCAGAATTAAAGTATCCTCATAGCCATAATAACCAAATTCTGAGTACAATATTGTCCCTTCCTTCATAATGAATGAATACCTTCTCAGAAGTCTAAATCTATGTTTTCCTTCATGGCACCACATGACTCTGGGTGGTCATAATTTCTCTGAAGTTAAGAGTTTATTTAGAATATATTTTCAACTAAGCAATACATTAAATTTATTCACAAATAATTCTCATTGCTATGCCTAGATAAAAGTGATTGTCTTATATCTATTTCTATTTTACAATAAAAATAAAAATTCTTATCTGTTAAACATCATTGCATTTGAAGGACTATTTTATGTCAATTATAACTTGCCTTCACTTTCCAAAAAGTCATACGCTGATGGAGTATGGCCAACGGCATCACTTTTGTCTTTACAATATTTTCATCATCAAAAACACCTTGGAATTCTCCACATGCTCATTTGGGGAATATTTATACCCAGATATAGGTCTGCTGTTTGAGTCTGTGGTGTATTTGAATGATTAACAATTATTTATCACATGTTTTATGCAGACAAGGAGTCCCTTTTCCCTCCTTTTGTGATTAGGCCGAGTTGTGTCTTGCTTTAGCCAATAATATGTGGCAGAAGAGACATTCTATAACTTCTAATGTCGATTCTTAAGAGATCTGCAATTTTCCCCTCACCATTTTGAATGTTCCCTTTTGGAAGGCAAGTGCATGATAAGAAGTCCTAAGAGTCATGTTATGAAGAAGTCAATCTATCAGTGTGGAGAGAGTGAAAGGCCATTATGAAGGAGTACCCAGGGACCCAACATGAATGAAGACTTCCTGGCCTTTCAGCCTAGCTGAGCTACTACTGAATGCAGCTGAGTTAATGCACGACATGGAACAGAAGAGCTGCTGTGAAGCCCTACCTGAATCCTGGCCAAGAAAATCATGAGAAAATAAAACAGTTGTTGCCTTAAGACATCAAATTATGGAATAATGGGTTATGAAGTAATACTTGAAACAGTCTACCTAAGATACTTTCTGAATAGCTGTAGGTTAGCATGATAATTTACCAGACTTCCCCTTGTGGCTTCTTAAAAGCAATGCAAGCTGCTCACTTTAAGTATTTTTGTGCAAAATCTGTGTTAAAATCATTTTTCAAGGTTCAGGATAAAAAGAACAGATTTGCCTTGCAAGGTCTTAGTGTAATGCAGTGTATTGTCATGTTAAAACCTGGCTTTTAAATGTTCATTATTCACAAGTCAAAACAAAGCTGAGGTGTTGTTTGTTAATTGATATACATTTTCAGGAAAAAATAAAAAGATTTTCACTTGTTTCTTTATTTCCTCTGTCCCCTTAATTGAAAAGAAAGAAAATAAGAGACGGAAGGAAGGAGGGAAAGGAAGGGGGAGGGAGGGCGGGAAGAAGGGAGGAAGAAAATTGTAATAAAGAGTGCCTGGAGCTACCCTTAGTCTTTCTAATGTAAACACTTACCTCTGCAAATATCAAGATGATAGGAAGAATTTAGAAGAGATTTTTGAAGCATAAGCCTGAGTGTGTGTGTGTGCATATATATACCTATTTCTATTAACAGGATAATAATGTTAGATTTTGCTGGGGCAAACTTATAATTCATCCATTATGTCATGAGACTCAAATAGTACTGGGGAAACAAAGGTTTGCAGTGCTAGAGCACACAGGAGCATTCCAGAGGTGAGGGGAATCCTGACTTCCTGATCAAGTGCTCTGTCTCACAACCACTGCATTATCTGAGATTTCCATGTTAATTTGGGAAAGCAATAGCTCTAGCCTAAGAGACACTGGATTAGAATATGCAGGAGGGCTGATTTCTCCTGATAAAATCAAATAGTGCCTTTATGGGTGAATATGTAAGTATAAAGTTAAAACTCATTTTAAGTCATATTCATTCAGTATTTATAATATAAAATCAGGAATTCTTCAGGTGTCATTTCATATACCTTTTCTGTCCAGGTCATTTAAAGACATCAAGTAAAATAAACTATGAAAACTGTACTTGATTTCTATTAATGTACCCCCCTAACCTATGCCCCCATTCTTCTCCTAATATTCCAATTCAATCAGTGGTGGAATTTCAGATATATGCAGATATATACTCCATGATGGATGCGATGAGCTGTTTCTTGAGTGACAGTCAAAAAACTGAGTGACAGCCAAAGGTAAACCTATGACATGTCTTAAATGAGACTCTGTGGGAGGCTGCACCATCTCTCTCCTATAGGCAGCTGTGACAGCACCAACTCCAGGGACAGCTACCATGAAACTGGATCTGAAACCTTATTTTACTAGGTTCTGGAGAACAGCTTTTCACCTCCTTCTGTGCAATTACTCCATTTCATCTCCTCCACAATGAGCCATCTGAAATTACCAAGTTGTTCTCTTCTGTCATTCAAAAACACCTGGACCAATTTGTGGAAAGGAGCCTGACAGGCAGAGTTGGCTGCCTGGCTGCATTCCAGAATCTCACTGCTGGGGAATCAGCTCTGACACTGGGAGCTTCACAGAAAGCTTTGAAAAAATTGCTTAAGAAGGTGGCTGTGACATCAAAAGTAGGCCTAGACTGTACCATTTTTGTAAGGTTGGGAAGTTTAAGAAGGTTTTTAAGAACTTGGAAATAAAACTTAATTATGACCACATATCCATCTTTTTCAGTATCAGACTGAGGGGCTCGTCTAATCAGCCCATACACGCATCAGATTCTCCTTGGAGATTGTACCTTTCTTGGATTTACCATTACAATTGACATAGGCCCACAGTCTGTAAAGTTAGGTGTGAATTGTTTTATATAGATATATTACAAAACTTTTCTGTTTGCTATAAGAAATAACCTCGAAGGTTGAATGTTGGATATTCACTGGGTTATACCCAATTTTGAAAACACTGTGTGCTGTTCCTGTCCTAATTACAAAAATCTCTCTTCCTCAAATACTCTTTAAAACAGACTCTACCATCTTGATGTTTGTAACCTGGCTAATAAGTTAAGTCCTTGACATATGTTCACTATATATCCATGTGAGAGCCAGGATTTTTATTTGTGAACATATGATTTGATAGGGATCAGTGAGGTCCTGCAGAACTTCATATATGATCTGCAGCAGGTCTTCCTACTCTCTGCCACTTCCTTAGACAAATAAGAAACTTCAGGAAACAGGCTTCACCACAACCATTACACATGGGAAAACTTGCTCCTTGATGATTCCAGGCAGGATCTACATAACAGTTCTAATCCTATTAAACCTACTACCTACAAAAAATTTAAAAACTAAATATAAAAACAACAAAAACATCTTTTAAACCAGTTAGAACCTTCCCATTGTAACATTCAACCACATTTTTTTAATACATCAATACCGACGACAACAGAAAAAAATGGGTTTCTGTAAGCCCACTGAGTGTGGCTCCTTCCACCAACCCCAACCTACAGACAAAGAGCTCTGGTTTCCAATTTACCAAATTTATTATCTTTATAACCTGCAGTAAGTCAGCATTTATCATTCCCAGATGTCTTATCAGTAAAGCAGTTGACTAGATCACCATAGTTATTTCTAAGATCCTTTTTTTACAAGTATTCTAATAGTTCATTTTTTGTTTTATTTCTTCCATTAGCATTTATCCCTAAAACCTCTTCTGCCTCTACCCATGCCCCTTCAACCCCACCTCCACAATCACCACACTATTGTCTCTGCCCATGGGTTTGTTTTCTTTCTTGCTGGACCACTCCACCCCCCAAATCCACCCCAAGAGCTGTCAGCCTGAAAAGAATTGCATCTTTTAAAGGGCAAAACTAAAAGAAGATTAGATTCTATTGTTATTAAATCTCTCAGTCGGAAAAAGGGAAACAATGTACATTACCAATAATCACCGTCTACGGATTTTTATGCTAGCAATTTGACCATTATTTCTGATGCTCAGGTCATTATTTATATGTGCCTACCTGCAGCACATCCTTAAGAATGGACATTTTATCCTTAAAGTTTTAAATGAAAGTCAGCCCATGGTACTGTACAGCAGTTCCATGTTATGATAACTATTTAATTTTTATCCCCTATATAACCTCTTGGTACTTTGTGACCTCTCTGAAGCACCTTTACCTTGTTACAGAGTAACTCACTTTGGAGTTTATGTAAAAATTATGGGCTTGTGTCACATAACCCCAAAGCAGCAATTTTATACGATGATACTTTTGTTCTGGGTTTTCCTTTAACTAAAATCGCCTTGTGTGACCAATAAGCAATGCAAAGCTGACATTTCAGAGCCCAGGCAGCTAATCCTAGACTGTATTTACTTATTTTCAAATATTTGCACCATCTGTGATTCTATATTATATATTTTTTGGATTCTTCATTACAGCTCAAGGACTCTACTTCTGAGTAGAAATGAAGCAGCACTCCAAATGTAGAATGTATTACATTCATGAGATGGAATTTAACTATGGGATGAGGAAAGAAAAATAACAAATTCAGAAAAAGCAAATCCATATTGAGTTCTCCACCTTCAAAATACAAACTATTGATTTTCTAAATTTATAAGAAATATAAAAATGGATGCCATATATTTTCTTGACCAACCCCTAATCCATACTTTTTCTGGAGCCAGGATGATGTCATATAATCTCTTTATCAACAAAAATAAAAGCTCAATATTTAGGTCCTCTTAAATTTTTTTCAAAGTAACAGAGAAAGGAGCTTTAAAGCTTATATTTCCAAAATCTGGGAGCCTCTACATCCAACATAGTTTGTTTGCCCGTCACTTCACCCAATTCATATTAATAACAGAAAGAGAGAAAGAAGGAGGGAGGCAGGGAAGGAGGGAGAGAGAGAGAAAGAGAGAGAGAGAGAAGAAGGAATGAAGGGAGGGAGGAAGGCAGAAAACAAGCATCACCATTTTCAGCAGCCCCTGGATAACAAACCTATCACATTACTAATGCTCACAATTCTTCAAGGTAAGTACCATCCCATTTCCAGATAGAGTATTAGATTCAGACATCTGAATGAGCAAGAAAACTTGCTCAGACTAAGGTTAACTGAATAGAAAGCCCTAATTCTATCCACTAGAAAGAATATTGTATGACTCAATTTTTTCTTCTTCTTGGTTTATTTAGCACATAAAGGTTTCACATATCTGATCCTGGATCTTGGTACTCTGACAAAATTATCACAGCATCTAGAAACGGTCTTACTTCCCAAAAAATTCAGTGAATTAAAAAAGCCATTGTTTCTCTCAACTGTCCAAGGGAGCTCTAATATTTACCTTCCTGCTTTCCAAAGTCCCCAAGTGCATCTTTCCTTTCTTAAGAAGGGATCCATCCACTAGCCCATGGACTACTGAACGGTGATTTCAAATGATGATGTAGAGATCAATGGGTGCCCATTCCTGCTGAGGGGAAGGTAGGAAGCTGAAGAATGCTAGTGTCTGCATGGATGGTGGGATGTGCTATCACTTCCTTGGAACAGTGGAGTCAAGGTTTACTTTCAGAATGGCTTTATGGCTCTGGGTTGGCATCTTGCCATGGCAACTGGAGAGGAAGCACAGGTGGTTCAATAAAGTCTTGTGGCCAAAGGTGCCAAAAATCTAAGGACCACTGGCCTAGAACCAATACTTTACGATGGAGAAATCAAGAAATGTCAAGTGAGTTTTGCCTGCAGATTCAAAGCTCTTAAGAATACAAATGCCTTTAAAAGTTACTCTAATGTCAAGTATTAAGGAAGGCAGATGAGCCACCAAGACACCAACTAAGGCTCCATCCATATCAACAGCTGAATCTGGCAGCAAGACACACAGGAAATGGACATAAGTGAAGAGACAAATGCATTAGATTTAACAATTACAACAATTTCTAAAAAATGTTATCATCATCTATGGCTGAAGGAAGCAATTTGAAAGACAAGGTCACTGTGAACATCACAATAGTCTAAATGTCAGGGACTCAATCTTGGACAGAGACCAGACTTCAGAAATGTAAAGAGATAAAAGGAACTAGGTTTGGATTTGAAGGAGAAACAGAGGCAAGGGAGACCAAGGAACCAGAAAAACCATCCTGTAACACAGAGGTGCTGAATCTGTGAGCAAATAAACATTTCAAGAAGTGGTAGGCACAAAAGAGCCTCTCATAATGCCACTGTGGCCCTAAGGTGGGGCAAACCTAATTTTAGAGTAATTGTAAGCAACCTCCATCAATGTGAATGATGGTGGGTCTCTCCAATTGCAACTCTAAGTGCAGTTCACTCCCACCTATCACTGTTGACATGATTGTCAAAAATGGAATACACGTATTTCCTAGTATTATAGGAACGGAATAGCTCTGAAGAAAGGAGATATTGAATACAGCTTCAAAATATGTGTTTCTTGGAACACTTATGTTTTATAGTAGTCTGAAATGAAAAAAAACACAAACCAAAAACTATATGATTTCACTTATATGTGGAATCTAAAGAACAAAATAAATACACAAAACAAAAGTAGACGTATATATACAGAAAACAGACTGATGGTCGCCAGAGGGGAGGAGGGTTGGGAAACTGGGTGAAAAGGGTAAAGGGATTAAGAAGTACAAATTGGTAGTCACAAAATAGTCACAGGGATATAAAGTACAGCCCAGAGGAGATGATCAATACTATTGTAATAACTATGTATGGTGTCAGATAGGTATGTGAAATATCAGGGCACCACTTTGTAAAGTATATGACTGTCTAACCACTATGCTGTAAACCTGAAACTAACACAAAATAATATTGAATGTAAACTGAAGATCTAAAAAAAGACCAAAAGTAGTGAAAATGTAGTCTTTCCCTTAAAATCCCTAAAAGCTGATAAAATAGACAGAAAATCTATTCACAAATTAGGATTCTAAGAAATGTAAATTATATATTAACCTAGCCAAACAAATTATGTGCTTCTATATTTGAGAAATTCTTCATAAATTTCAGACTTTTCCTCTTGAAAAGTTGTTTTTGACCTCTATTCAAAAGATGTCTTGATTTTTAACCTCTGATTTTGTGTCTAAGGGAGAAGAATTGTTATGCAAGTTTGTGAAACATTGGTTTAAAAAGTTGCTTCATTAAAGAACACTTTCTAGTACTTGTTTCAAAACATGAGAACAGAAAAAAAATATGGCCATGTGTTGCATTCATTAACTCATTAAAACATTTCATAGGGGTAAGATGTGATTAATGGAAGTATCAGTATCTGAGTTTCGCTTACTCCATTCCTTTGCCAAAAGGAAACCCAAGTACCAACAAGAGGAAAGATTTACTTCTACCCTGTACAAGGATTATTAATGCAACTTCAAGTGGTCTCTCTGATCCATCATTTGAAAATAAATCACAAGAGAGCCTGCCATTCAAATACTCAATTATATAATTCAGATTTGTCATATTTATGTTTTCCAAACATAGACTTCCAGATGGAATAAGAAATTGAATCTTCATTCAGATCTCAAAAAGAGGGTGGGGATAAAGATAATAAAAATGACTTTTTTCCTCACTTTTCTTCATTTTCTACCTTGTAACCTGATACATGAGGTTTTGTATTGACCTGAGAAAATCAGTAAGTATGATGTTACAATAATGTTAAAGTCAGATAATATACAGCTTGGCTGGGCTCTGCTCTCCCAGTCATAAATAAGTTTTCATTTTACATTTAACTAACTTCTCTTAAAATTCAACTCAACATATCGTAAGCTCCAATATGCAAGTAATTTCTAAGTCAATCATTTATGGAAACCAAACTTCCAGAAAGAGAATGTTAAACCATGAACACTTTAAATAAGATCTTAAGTCTTTTAAAAATAGGTATCTAAAAATATAAAAATCAGTCAGGTTGTTATAAATTTGTTTACCTGATGCCCTATAATAATCCAATTGTGAAATACTCATTATGTTTAGGTCATATCTGATATGCGTACATTTGGGTCGTCTTAGTAGGGCAACTGAATTAATTATAAAACCAATGAGAATATCAACCATGTATAGTTACCACCATTTTACATTTATAGATTTTTTATAGTCTTACCTAGATATTTTAAATCTAGTATATCAAGCATCTGTTAGCACTATTACACATCTAGAAGATTTTACCACTATTTCAGTGCTAATCATTACTGACTATATCTTGACTTTACTGTTTACTTCTTGCTACATATGTTTTATCTCAGAAAGCAAAAATTTGACTTTATTTTTGCTAATGAGTAGACCAAGTACTCTGTGTTCATGCTCTTTCATTTTTCTTACTCTCTTACCTTATCTCACACATGCCAAGAGATAGATGGTGATATTTTAGGCCAGAAGTATACTTTGGTATAGCTTAAGCATGCCCTCTTCATTCCGATTCTTCCATTCTGTGTATCTTATTAAGATTTTTCCAAATGAACACTTAATTCCCATTATCCTAGATATGACCTCCTCAAACTATAAAATGTACATAATTTACATACCCTTTGCTCTTACTGTCTAGAGTTTATAGAACACTGGTAGTGTTGACAGGTATTCTCTCTACATTTTGAAATACATATACATGTATATGTGTGTATACCTATGTATGTATATGTATATATGTATATACGAGATCTGTCTGGAAAAAATCCAGCCATTGTTAATATAATGAGAGCTGTTTGTGAGACACTGATGTAACCTGGCAGTCAAGGAGAGTGGGCTGGAATGTGCATGTGTGAACAATGATGACTTCACTGTACTTGTAAGTGGGGGCTGTAGGAGGTATTGAGTGAGCATGTGTACTGTGTGGCCATGTATTCAAAATGACTGAGTGAGCACAGCAACAAATCTGCATCAAATTTTGCATTGAGCTTGAAAATTCTTCCACTAAAACTATTCAGATGATCCAGAAGGCCACAGCTTTGGACAGCTGGAGATTGGCAGCTTCATCAGGACAATGCACCCACTCATGCATCACGTCTCTTGCAGAGTTTTTTGGCAAAACATCAAATCACCCAAGTGACTCAGACCCTCTATATCCTAGATTTTGCACCCTATGACTTCTGGATCTTCCCAAATGTAAAATCAACTTTGAAAGAGACCAGATTTCAGACTGTTGATGAGATTCAGAAAAAGACAACAGGGCAGCTGACAGCAATTGGGAGAATTGTGTGAGGTTCCAAGGTACCTACTTTGAAGGGGACTGAGATATCATTGTCCTATATACAGTGTTTCTTGTATCTTGTATCTTCTTCAATAAATGTCTCTATTTTTCATACTATATGGCTGCATACTTTCTGGACAGACCTCATATATATGTATGCAGGTATATATGAGTATATATGTATATACATACACACACATACATTTTAATTAATGTAAATGTAAAGTTACCCTCACAAAAGAATAAAATAATATCAAATGATTTAGAAGCATAGTAGCAATAAGAATAAAAATACTGTTTTATCATGGGTCAGATGTTATACAAACACATTAACCATCTCTAACCCTTGCAACATTCTCACCATCCTCTTCCATTAAAGATGATGGAGTGATTTTGGAGGTGTTAATCAGGTGTGTCCAACCTGCAGCCCTTGGGTCACTTGCAGCTCAGGACAGCGATGAATGCAGTCCAACACAAAATGGTAAATTCACTTAAAGCATTATGAGATTTTCTTTGTGATTACATATCACAATGTATTTAATGTGTGGCCCAGGACAATTCCTTTTCTTCCAGTGTGGCCCAGAGACATCAAAAGATTGGACACACCTGGAAATAGTTTGCCCTAGATTGTATAGTAAATGGTAGAAGAAGGATTCAGTCTGAAATCTGGCTCTGCCCTCAACATATGCATCATGTTGCTTCTCCCCAAAATATAATTAAATCTGAAAATCCTTTGATAATTCCAAAAATATTGTAAAATGTATCGTACTAACTATTGTGGTTAACTGAATAAGCATATTATATAAAAGTTAGCTTTGAAAAGCTTATTCCCATATTAGAAATTTTCAATGGTGTATAGCATAACAAACTTAAAAAGAAAATGAAAAATCATGTTTTATTATGTAGAAGACATTATTAAAATACTATTAACATCAATTACTAAACAGAAAAGTTCAAAATAAGATATTTATTTTATCAGTTTTGGATAAAAGCAAGGTTTCTCTATTTAGCCTGGTGCATATTTACCATTAACATATTGGTATGTCTCAAACCCTGAGGCTGAGGACACGTTAACAAAAATGAGACTACAGCAGATCTTAAGAACTGTTGCTTTACAGCTTTCTCTACCATCCTGGGAGTAACAAGTTCCTTAAATTAACACTTAATAAATAGGAATCTCTGTCAGGTAGAGGGGAAGGCAGAAGGAATGGGTGCTGTCTAGATTGAGAAAAGTAAGCAGGCTGGTTATTAACAAAAAGCTTTTGGATCACGTCAATACACTCTTTAAAGCAACAATGTGATGAAAATAATTAATACTGAGCTGTATGACTTTCAAGGTAGCAGCATACAGTACCGCAGAAACGCTTCAAACTTTATGTCACAACATGTTTATGAGACGTTTACATTCCCTCCATCATTTATTTGCCCTTTTTGGAAATTTTACAGGTCTGCAGACAGGAAAACTTCCAAACTTTCTTCACTGATATATGTCTCAGTGTATGCCCCTACTGTAATATTTTGGCAATACATAAATTTGATAAAAACACATAAAACATCACTCAGCACCTATGAAAATATATGTAGTCTCTACTGTGGATAAAATGCTAAAGACGGCATCACATGCCACAGAGTAATTGTCTGTGAAAGGAAGAATCAGTCTGTGCTGCAAACTACATTGTTGCCTTATTTTAAGAAATTGTCACAGCCACCCTAACCTCCAGCCACCACCACCGGAGTCAGTGAGCACCCATCAACATCAGGACAAGAGGATTCTGACGACCCATGGGCAAAAAGGTTTTGGTTCACTGACAGCTCAGATGACAGCATTTTTAACAATAAAGTATTTTTAATTAAGATACATATTTTAGACATAATGCTATTGCACACTCAAAAGACTACAGTATAGTGTACATATAACTTTTGTGTGTACTGGAAAACCAAAATAATTATATGACTTGCTTTTGCAATATTCACTTTACTGTGGTGGTTTGGAACTGAACCTGCGATATTTCCAAGGTATGCCTGTAGCTGGAATGAAATCAAGAAATCATGAAATGACATTTGTATTTGGATACTGAATCGGAATAGCTGTATAAAAAGTAGTGTGAAAAAAAAAGGTGTTATGAATTTTGCTGAGCCCAAAGCTGGACCACTCACTCAACACCCCCCACCCCAAGGTAGCAGGCACAGCCACCCTGGGGATGCTGAGTGCTCCTTTGTTATGCACATTCTCCTGCCACACTGACTGAAATCTCACCTTCTGAGATAATCCTAGAAATTACACCTCTCTTCTGCAAATATTCTCCTTCTCCAAGCTAATTATCTTATGAAGTGCATTACACTGAAAACAATATGCAACTTATTTGGCAACTAATTCACCTGTTAGTGAAAATTAGCCAATGTTTACTTTCAGCCTGGCCCCTTGAAGCATAGGGCAGTGAAGAAGTGGGTTTGCCCTGGCTAGAGTTGCTCAGTGGACTGAGCACTGACCAACCTGAAGACCAAAAGGTTGCTGGTTCAATTCCCAGTCAGGACACATGCCTGGGCTGTGGGCCAGGTTGCCAGTTGGGGGCGTGAGAGAAGCAACCAATTGCTGTTTTTCTCACACATCATGTTTCTCTCCCTCTCCTTCTTTTCCCCTCTCTCTAAAAATAACTAAATAAAATCTAAAAAAAAAAAAAAAGAAACGGGTTTGGACTGAACGGGACTAAAATGCACCATGATATTCTAAAGTCTGCACATCTGCAAAATCAGGTCTAATGTCCAAACCAAATGATACATATTATATCATTAATATATTTTATATGCAAGAATGCAAATATGTATACTGCACAATGTAATGTTCCATAAAATGTTAAAATAATACACAACCTATAGGTGTCTCAATGATCCTCTAAGCTTTTTATTTTTCCTCTCTCTCTAGGCTACTATTCCTATACTATGCATTTAAGAGCGCACTTGGTATGAGACATGCATTATTCAAAACCATTTCCAGAGTATTTCATTTAATCCATACAGCATGTAAAGATCTACAATCACCTCCATTTACAGATGAAATATAAAAAATGAGTTATCCTGTCCAAGAAAACAGTGATGACAGGTGGATCTGGGATATGAACTTGAATCTGTAGTTTCCAGTGCATAACCCAAAGACAGTATTAAACAATAATGTGTGGTTGATAGCACAAAAGTTCACAGTCCTAGCTGCAACATTCAGGTGCTGAGTATGCTACATGGCACATTGTAAATAAATTAACAGTATGCCCATAAATACTAAGACATATAATATTATATAATCATAAATGATTTTTTAAAACCCCAAAATTTTTTAAAAAATTATTTTTACTCAGACTGAGAGAAATTTGGTGTTAGTGTTCTGTTTCCAATGTAATGCACTTCATAAGATAATGCAGCATTAATATTTAATGATACAATTTTCTTTAACTTGTTTTTATATAGTTTAATCTTTCTTAAATGTGCAATTTGCTCAGTCTATGAAATAAACATATAAAGATTAGAAGCATATAAGCAAGGAATGTTCCATGGTATGTTCTAAACTCAGCATATTAAATGCAATATATACAAAGATATAGTGTTTATATATATAAAGGGTTAGTAGAGAATCCATAATATCTCCTAAGTCATAACGACTTCTGCATGATGATTACAGCCAATCTAAATTATCTTTTATAATCATATCAGATAGAACTCTCTCAGTAATTAGATACCATATATTTAATGCTTTGAAGAAAAGTAATGAATCTTGTATTAAATAAAGATTTTCAACATGATTTCTAAAAGTTATTTTTGAAGTTCTGTGATGAAAACAACAGTTTATAGACTAAATGATGGCATGTTTATATATTAGACATGTATCAGGGAAACATGTAAGAATAACTTTTTGGTAAGCTTTATTAAGTATATATTTGGTATTTCAATCAGATTTGCTAGACCAAAGTTGAAGTAAAATTACTGAATCCTAATTTCTGCATAGAAACATTTTAGGTTAATATTACTTAAAGGTAAAAAGTACAATACAAAAGGCATTTTATACATTACATATTTAATCACAATTTTGTCCCATGAATTATTTGATCAAGAGGCTGCTACATGTTCCCTTGAGATTGGTTGTCTACCAGAATTATTTAAAGAAAAATGCATAACTAACATTATCTTTGCAGCATAAATAGTTGCTTATAAAATATACTTTTTTAATTATATTTCAGAAGGTAGGGTGGGCTTTTCTTTATTTATTAATTTATTTTTGTTTTGTTTCTGGTTTGGTTTGGTTTGGCTTGGGTTTTGAAGCTGAAAGGACAAACATTTCAGGAAATATTTTTACCCACTGGATTCAGCAGAAGGGTGCCACCTGGTGGAAATGTGGGCAAATTCTAAACCAAATCTGACTATAAATTGCACTCATTCAACAAACCTTAAAAGTCTCTTTGTTATGAAGAGCAAATGAGTGTACAAACATATTTACAAAAAACAATTTCCTATGCACTCATCAAGATCTGTGTGGTTCTTTATATATTATTGCTATCAAAAGAAAAAATGTTAAGTTTAAAATTCTGAGAGCTATTATTATTTGTTAAAGCTTTAAAACAAATTCTTCATCTATTTTACATTCAAGGTAAAACTGTACACACAAACACTACTTGCAATTGTTTTTCATTCTTCTGATAGAAATGTGAATTGTGGTTTTGTAAAAATTAAAAAGTTGGGCTTTACACTTAAATACACTAATTTTTTAATTTATTTTACTTAAATGCCATAGATTAAGACTAAGTCTCATTGCCACCGCTTGTGAAAACATGCTTGATCAAATTGCGTAATTCATTTGGTCCTCTGTATTTTCATTTCTAAAACGGAATAACAATAGGACCTACTTCAAAAAGTTGCTTTGAAGTTCAAATAGGAAAATGCATTCAATAAATGTTACCTTACCAGCCTAGACAACAGAACTGTGCACATGGCAAGCATTTTTTAAATGTGAGTTAAAAAAATAAGTTATATGCTCTGGCCGGTGTGACCCAGTGGATTGAGTGCCAGCCTGCAAACCAAAGGGTCGCAGTTCAATCAACTCCCAGTCAGGGCACATGCCTGGGTTGCAGGCCGGGTCCCCAGTAGGGGGCGCACAGGAGGCAACCACACACTGATATTCTCTCCCTCTCTTTCTCCCTCCCTTCCCTTCTCTCTAAAAATAAATAAAAAATAAAATCTTTAAAAACAAGTTATAACTAGCAACTCACAATTTTGGATCCCTCAATGTAAAATGGGATACTGAGCATGTTAAATAGAAATTATTGTATCTAACCTTACCAATGCATTTATTTTTAGATACTTGTAGCTGTAAAGTGTCATGAAAACAACAAAAGTAATTATAGTAAACATTTTAATCAATGAAGCTTTAAAGGAAATACTAAGATGATAAAAACATTTCCAGTGATTCAGAATATTAATAAAATTATACAATCCCTGTTATTCTTGTTGCTGCTCCTGGGGAAAGGGTGCCTCCCATGGCGCCCTGTGCCAGAGCACAGCAACAGATAAGATAGAACAGGGAGATCGAGCTCTCTAAAGGACTGGAACAAGAGCCAATTTAAATATATGGTCCTAACCATTTCAAGCAGACAGAAGGCTAAGCAAGGCCTTCTATTGTGCTGTAAATGAAAATAGGTGTCTATAGCTTCAGGACAAGGCATTTTTGAGGCTTCATAAAAATTTCTGCCTTAGAAAAAAATCTTTCTGGCAGCATTCAAAAGCTTGAATCACTCAAAATCAATACACAGTGAGTGATTAGCTAGAACTCGTCCCCTATTAACCATTAAGTAGGACTTCATAAAGCTACATTTTAATTTAAATTTGTGAATTTTTTTTCAGAAATATCACAAGAGCCTGAATAATCAATCATGTCTATGTGGAAGTGTTATATCTAGTACCACATGGGAGTCGTGTGGCAACTGCAAAATTAGACCACAATGACTAATACTGTTAATAAAAACTTAGTAATCTTACAGCAAGTAGTTTAAGCGTTGACAGCAAATGTCCACATTATCTGCCTATCACTGTACATATATGTCAAGCTTTAGACAAAGACTATACGAGATACAAGTATTTTCTGGGAGTGCTTGGAAACACCTGATGAGGTGCTGCTATGTACATTTCAATCTGACTTTGCTTCTCCTCGCAAAATTAATCTCCTTCATTTTAATACAAGCATAATATGCATACCACTGACATTTTAAAATCACATAAATACTCAGAAAGGGACTTTAAAAACTCCCTTTAAAACAGTTCTACAAATGGCCACTCCCTGAATATTTGGAATATGCATGCTAACAAGAAAAATGGATTCAAGCTTGAATTTGAAGTACCAGATTAGACCTGACAAAAGGTTTTGCTATGCACTATTTACACCTACATGTTCAGCTTCTCTCTGCACTGTTAGGCTTCTTCCTCCTCACCTCCACCAACACAGCTGTTTGCAGCCCCTCAAGTAACCAGTTGGTGTCACAGGTTAGTGAGCAAAGATTTCATGTGGGGACTCTCACCTGACTAATCATTCTTATTGATAGCATAATTCCAAGAGCAATAGAGAAGCTCAGTGATGTGTTAATGAAATTTAGGGGCTGAAAGAGGATGTTAAATCCCTGCTCCTCTCCTGAAATGATTTTTATAATCTGCTCACCAGTTGCTACCTTGTAGTGTGTGTTGGAGGGGGCAGGGAAATGAGATGTAAGGGGAAGAAACATACAATATAATATAAATGTGTTAATCATTTCATACTTATGAAAGGGAGCAAAGAGGATGGTTTAAGAAAACAACTTCTTTGTAAAAACTAAAACATTCACCCCAGGAAACTAGGGGAGGGGGCTTTAAGGCTTTGAGTAATACCACCTGTGTGAAACATACATGAAGGAACTGAGAAGGGGAGGGAAAGGGAGACTATAGAAATCACAAACCAGGAGAGATGACCAAGACTAGAATATGAATAACAGCAGCCCAGGAATCGCCTCCTCTGCCTGGGGGCCACTCCTGGACAATTTAAACAGCTCTCCTCCACTTGCTCCTCAGTGCTGACAATATGCAAAGGGCAGAGCAGCTACAGGAGCTTAGCTGCTTGCACCGCCCCCCCTCACCCCACTTCTAGCAATTAGCTGGGAGTGTATCTGACAGAAACGTAGGGTAGCCTTCAACAGTGCACTTGGGGCAGAGGGCCCATCCTGTACCCCAGCACCTCTGTGCCCCAGCACCTCTGTGCTCCAGCTGACATAACTCAGTGTAGCCTTCTCAGCTCACAGTCTCTAATTGATGTAACGTGACAGCAGCTGGAGCCAACGCATCACAGCTTCCCTTCTCCCAGACAAGGCACCTTAGCGCTCCAGACCCTACAACTTTGGGAAAAAGCGACAGCGGACTCACCGCTCACCCAACCAGGGCCACAGACGCGATGGAGATCCACCATATGGTTATGCTACAGATCCGTAAAGACGAAAACAAAAAAAAGGGGTGGCCAGCGCGGAAAAACGTTGAGGGGCCAGAAACGATCCTCAGCTAGCACAGGACACCTCATCTCTGTAAACACAGTACATCTGAACCCAACAAATCACCAAAACCAGTGTCTTCCCAGATCCCCACAATAATTGTCTTTTTGCTGCCAATCTCCACTCCACTCAGCAGACTACAGATTACCTGATATATACCCTTCCCCCATTTAGCCTTCTGTCCCGGCCTCCTCAAAAGAAAAAAAAAGAGAGAGAGAGAGACGAAAGGAAAAACTCTACCGGCCTAAAGGTCATTTGCCTCCTCGGGTAGCTTTGGCCAGCGCTTGTCTCAGCTACGCGGGCTCGAACCCTGCAAGTGAACACCCCCAGGAGCGCACCAATTCCTCCAATGTGCGTTACTAGTAGCCAAGAGACCCCCCCTTTCTTTGCCCCGGCTATCTCTCCTGCCCTCGGTGGTCTGTGCGCCTGGGGTCCTCGGGCCATCCCCAGCCTTTACCTCTTTGCCCCCTTCCCCGCAGCTCTCCACCTTGCGCATCCTGTGGCCCGGCCTCGGAGCGCACTCGGAAGCTCTAACTTCCTGCAGAGTCCATGAACAGCAAAGGAGAGCTTGGAACAGGGGCCTGGGGGCGGGGGTAGGATGGGGAGAGGGAGGCGTGGGAGCCAAGCGGGGGAGGAGGGGCCGGAGCAGAGCAGACCCGAGCCACCCTTCCCTGGAGGGCCTGGCCGCAACTGCCAACTCACCTGGTCCGCCGGCTGCGCCTGGCTCGCCCTGGCCCCAGTTGTGGGCTGCTGCTCTTGCTTCATGGCTGTCATCGCTGGCGGGTTGGCGCTCACTTCCTCGCGGGCACTTCAGACTCGGGGACTGTCACTTGGCAGCGATCGCATTTCACAGGCGCCCGAAGCTCTCCGAATTGGCGGAAGGGAAAGAGGCAGCGACGGGGTGGGGGGAGGGGAGCTAGGGAGGGGAAGACGAGCTGCACCAGGCAGGCTCCCCTTTTCAGGATCCCTCCTTCAGCTACCGCAGACCCTCACTCCCTACTCTCCCCGCCCCCCACCACCACAAAGCTTGGAAAGCCTCGGAGACCAGCCTTGATACCAGCAAGGATCAAGTGAGTGGAGCGGCGAACGGCCGGCGAGCAGCACCTGACCGCGCTCGAGCGACGTTGCGCGGCGCCAGAGGTGCCAGGCTCGCATTCTACCGCAGTCTGCGCCCCCCGCCCGCCCTCGGGCTCCCCGCGCAGAGCTCAGCGAGCAAGGTGGAGCAGCAGGGCATCGCGCTCCAGCATCTCCTCAGCAACCGCAACGCAAGAGAGAGCCTTGTACTGCGCGTGAGCTCCCCACTATTGTGGCAAAGGCTGCGGGGCTCCGCTGGGCTCCGCTGGCCCCTAACCGCCCCCTACCCCCCACTCCGCCCCCGTGGGCTCCTCCTAAAACCCGGAAAATAGGAGTGAGCCTATGCAAAGCCCTCTGTGGTTCCAGCGCTCCCAGAAGGCAGTGGGCCGCGAGGGATAGGGGACCCAGAGCCCCACGGAAGCCACCAACATATCTGTCAGGACTCTAAGAAGTTGTTCTAGTTTTTGACCTGAGGCTCTGATTCGGGGCAGTGGACAGCCTGCGGCCTGGATTTCTTGCTGCCTGCCTGATTGATGCCAGTAGAAATCTGCAAAGGTTGATTTAAAACAGTAATTAGTAATAATGATATTCCGAAACTTAATTTTTTAGTCTTTTTCATGGACACATAGGAAAACCTTCAAATTTTAAGTCCCTTTCCAGCTTTTTCTTCGCTTAATACAGTCCTCTCTTCTTCAAAGTTCGTTTATTGAACACTTACAACGTGCCAAATACACTGTAAAGCTTGGAGGGATTGCTGGAAGAGAGAATAAAACCAGGCCAAATCTGCCAAATTTCCTGCCTTCAGGGAGTTTATGTTATATGGTATGGGTACTGGGAGCCTGGAACCAGAATACAAATCAATGAGTCATTGTAGCTCCTTGGAACTTGAATTCGTGTAGGTATAATAGATAAATTCCACCACTCTCCTGAAGGTGAACTAGCGGTGGCTTTCCCTGGTGTTGGAAAGGACCTACCCAAAGCAGATGGGCAGTGAGCAGTCCCTAAGACTTAGGTCCAAGTTGTTGGAGATTGCTCAGGAGAGAAAAAGCAGGAGGAAGTTCAATATCCAGATGGATTCAGCACAAGGTTTGTGAAGAAGTTGCAGCCAAAGGGACAGAGAATACAGATGGGAAAGGGGAGATCTCAGAGTAGACTTGAATTGTTTTATGGGCACAGACCAGCTCCCTCCTTGTCTGAGTCACTTAGTGGAGAACTAGCCACTTCCCCAAGGAGGGGCTGCTGTGGGTTAGCAGGAGTTGTGCTCCTGCCTGGTTAACTCCTAAAACACTTGTCCTATACATTAATTGTAACAATAGTTCATCTAAAATACATATTTGTTTTAAAATATCTGTTCACAAGATCTAATTAAATTGGAGAAGAAAAATAGAATGATTTTTCTCTTTAGAAAGGTGGGATTTGGGTAAAGAGAGCTTTTCAGAATTAGGTAGTCAAGTGAATATTATAAGTGACCTATAATAGTGTGTTGGTCCATTTCAACAGAAATAAGTTTTTGATAGAAGTAACTTTGCTAATTGAAAAAGTACAAAACAAAGTTTTAAAATGAAACACTGGTAAAAAAAAATAGCTTTGGGGCAGTTTATCCAGCAAATATGACAATGCAGATTTTGCATCACATGTAATTTTGGGGGAGGAAGGGTTCTACATTATTCAAAAAATATTTCTGCTTTTATGTTGCTCTTCTGTTCATTATTTTAGTATGTTCATCCTTTGAATGTGTTTCCATTTTGGACAATTGACTTCAAGGAATTTACTTTATGTGCAAAAGATTTCTGTTGACGTTGGATGAGTATAGACAAGAGAGAATTGTCTTCATCCTATTCAAATGACTTATTTGAATGAATTCAGCTGTACAACCTGCATCTATTTTCAGCATTCAGTATAAAATCTACTTTATTTAAAAATCAAGATATAAGTTGTTATATGTTTTATATATAACATGTATATGCATGTATTTTTTTAAAGGAAAGCTTTTTTGATTTGAGTCTTTATCTTCTGTTGGGTGTTACTTTTGTCTAAGCTAAGAACATTATTTTATAGCTGTTGGAATCTAAGTTAAGGGCATTAACTAAAACTTAATCACATATAAACTGATTTTTCCAACTTTTTTAATGTAATGAAATTTAGTTACAACATAGGATTTTCTACTTCATTTCGTATTGAACAAAAGGTGCTAATGTTCAAGAAAAAAATAAAGGAGTACCTTACATTTTAAGAGAGAATGTCTACAGCTCAGAGTTGTATGATTTCTGATTATGTTATCATTTAAAAAACTAAAACATTAATTTACAATGAAACATCTACGAAGATTTAAAACTACTCTAGTCGCTATCACCCTAGTGCAATATAGATAAGGGGAACTGATTATAAGTCAGTAGATTGTCTTTCTTGTTCTAGCTCCATCATAGCATGGAGGTGCAAACCAGTGTAAAGTCACATATCCTGCTTCTGCCTCCTTACCTGATAAAATTGAAGAATTTAGACTAGGTGACTATTAAGATGCTTTCTGTCTCTAAATATCTATGTTTATATATTGATCTTATGAATCAAAAACTATCATCTGAATGGCAAATTACTTGTATATCTTTAAAATTTGATGGGAGAGTCAATTAACTGCTTAGAAAAATAAAAAGTAAAATCAATAGATAAGTTAATTACTTCACAAAGGATCCTTAATACCCACCAAACCTCCTTATGCTCTCTAGTTATACATAAGTGTAGAGTAGCAATTCTTGTCTCAATATATAAAGTATCTTTTCTAAAATTTAAAGATCTATTAAAGGAGAATGTTGTAGAGATTTATAGAATATTTTGAGTACTTTTCTCATATTGTCTCTGATGAGCTAACTCATGGACAACCATACATTTTATAACACACAATGATAAAGGAAGCTTTCCTGAGTTTCCTGGAATGAAATCATACTCTCATAACTGCAAAAGACCCAGAGAGATTATGAATTTTGAATTGTAAATGTCTAAACCTTGCTTGCAATATGTGGCAATATCACTCAAGAAGATTTCTAGGATTAGACTCCACCACTCCCTTCTGAAAAATGTTATTGCCTTGGATCCTAGTTTCAAGTCCCCACATAGATATCACCCATCATGTTGCTTCCACAATATGTTGATTTGTGTTTCTGACGTCACTGAAAATTTTCTTACATGCAACATTGTAGACATGTACACTTTTTTCCTTTTCTTGATATTTGATTCTTTAAAAGTGAGATGCCAATGCAGTACATTTCATTTCACCTGGAATTATTAATATGAATAATTGAGGACAGCTTAGGAGATTTAGATAACAATTAAATTCATTCAAAATTATCATTAAAATGTTTAAGCATCAGGAGTGAATATAGGTTGTTCCAGAATATTTAAGTCATGTGTGCTGCATGTAGTCTTCATTGTCAAATACTAGCCCCAGAACCAAAAAATTCCAAATTTATTTCAACAAAAATTAGTAACAGATAAGGCCTGGAAAAACTCTGATATGTTTGAGCAAGACAAAAGTCCCTTGAGATTTTGTGCAGGGTAGCCTTTAGAGACTAATTTCTCAGTTTCAGATAAATTAGATAAGCAAAAAGGAATCTATAAGCAGGTAGTTGCCTGGAATTTCCCTCTACCTTTTTTCTTCTCTCCTTCCTGAGGTAAATCTGCTGTGTCTTGCAAAAGCCACCTTGATGGGATTTCCCTAGCATTAGCCAGTCCTCTCTATAGAGTGTCTGTAATGAGCGCAGCATCAGGAAGACAGAGTTCATGAGCTGTGCCTTCAGAGACCTGGCCTGAAATGTGCCCAATTAGCTTTTTGCAGATCAGGAAATAGCTTTAGTTCACATCTTTTGCTATCATTTGCTTTCGATTTATAAATCACCTCCACTCACCTCAATTGGCTTCTTGAATTCCCCAAAGTATATATCATGTCACTGGGCAGAAAACCAGAATACTGAGAAATCCTCAGAAACAAGTTATATTTGAGAAGCTCTAACCAGTAAACCATATTAGAAATCTATTTTAAAGAAAGTAAAAGAAGTACAGACACTACATATTTAAGTGATGTCCTTGTATACTACTCATGCTGTGCTGAGATTTTTTTGACATTAATTTATCTAAACTTTTTGTCAGTCTCTGCCTATGGCAGGAAGACCTTCCTGCTCTAAAAATTCATAGTCCAATTATGATCTCTGGTGGAAGCAGACAGAGTTGCAATATCCTGAGAACCATTCTTGTTGCTCACTGGAGACCTGAGGATATTGACAAAGTGCTTGTTCACACCGAACCTGTGCTATACAGTCTCCTTGACTGCTATATTAACACACCTCACATCTTCCTTAACCCTACAGCCCTTCTATGACATATATAAACAAGGATATTAACAGGAAAATATCCTTGTTTAAAATCATATGAGGCATATGATTTTCCCATGTAATATTTTCTTTTCATCTGTATAGCTGAATTGCAACACCAAACAGCTTGAGAATGTGGGGATTTTACATATTATCGTTATTAATTTTTATCTACTAGATGCTTGACATGCTTGACAAAGGGTCTGTGTTTTTATTTATTTATTTGATTTTCTAAGACAAATTGTTTAATAAATTGGTTATGTTAATTAGCATAGTGAAAATAAAGACTTTGTCTCTTTTTGTCAATATTAGTGGATATTGTTCCCCTGATCTTCACGTTTCCTTAGAAATACAATCAAATTTTCTGAATCAGAGTCTGTCCACAAATGTCAGAAAGATTGTCAGATATAGAAGAGTTATATAACCACTGGCATGACACTTGCTCTTTTCAGATAATGCGGTAGTGAGTTCTTTTTTTAATGAACAAATTTCTTTGAACCTGATAGTTCTTGTTCCCATAAGCAAGACTAGATTTTGTAATAATTCAAAATAACCTCTTTATCTTTGTTCTTGGAAAGTACATTATTACTGAGATTTCTCTTGCACTAGTACATCATAATGGATACCTGACTTCTTTCCTCATATAATTCCCAAAAGAGAACAAAGTACATTTCTCATTCAGGGAAATCTTTTAAGAATTGAAAGACAAAACTCTACCATGAGATCTTGACTAATTTGACTAATTTGGGGAGGGAAGGAAAGATTTTCATTTTTTGTAACAACTTCACCATGCTTAATATATTTTGAAGAACTTTGTATTAGGTGCAGAGTCCCCCAAGAATTTTCCGTGCAAAAACAAGAGAAAGTCTAGTCTAAAATTCAGGTGAAACAGTTCCCAACCATCCATTCACATCAAAGAGCCCTGGCATTTTTGTCCACCAATTGACTTTTTACCATTGGGCATTATTCTTCCACCATCTCCAAACAAAATTGAGGCCAGGTCCTTGGATTCACAGCCAGTCCTTTCAGCATACAGAGTCATCTGTTCAGATTATACAAATATAGTTTCAGGACATCTTGGAATATGACTGCTATTGAAATGAGACCCATTAAAATACATCTCTCATTACTCTCATTACTGAACACTGTTTAACTTTGTTTATCCTATTAGCCTAGATGGGTTGCTTGCTATTGATGTAAATCCCTTCTTATAGTCTTACATTTATCTATATGGCCATCTGTTATCTATATGTATTTGAAAGAATAATTGAGTTACTCAATATCTATCTTATAAATCTAAATATTTACTAAAATCATATAGCTTTATTCACATCAAGAAAGGAGGAGAAAAAGATTAAGGAGAAGTAGAAGGATAAAAAGAGGGTGAAAAAAGCCGAAAGAATGCATTCTGAAGCCATTAGGGATATTAGAGTATATTGTCTTTTATTACTGTTTTCCTAAACATTATTGGATAACTGAATTCATATTAGTTAGGTGCTAAGGATAGCTCTTGCCATTGGTTATATTCTATGTATTCATAAATTTCATAAAGCATATTCCAAATTTTAATTTCATTATTCCTCTCTTGGTTGATTTATATTTGATATTTTTCATCAATATTAAGCTTACATTTTCTTATAATGCTTTCTCATTTTTGCACTTAATAATTGATTGTAAGATCAGTGGAGGAGGTGGAGAGAATCTATAACAAATATCACAACATATACAAATCAATGTTTAGAGAAATACCCTTTAGTGCTAAAAACTCACAGGGAAAAATAAATTTGGAGATAATAGTTGTATTGGCAACACCACTCCTGATGCATTCTTTCCCCCCCTAATATATAAATTGTATTCTGAGTTTGAGGGAGGAGGAGCTATATTGGGTAAAATGATGAGGAAATGTTGAAATTGAATATGATGTTTTGTTGTCTTAAATAGAGCTTATCTGATAAGTTTGCACAGTGACATGATTACTAGAATCAGTGGGGTGGTCAATATAAAAATGTTGACTCACTATATTGTACACGTGAAACTACTATAACTAATACAGTATTATATACCAACTATACTTAAATAAAATATAAATAAATAAGTAGAACTTAACTTTCTATAACCTAATAGCTTTCTATATAATGCCAAAAATATCACAAGATCAAGAGTCTTCTAGGACTATGCCCAATTTCAGAGCATAGTTACGTTTGCTTTTCATCCTTGATACACATTTTAAATAAGCTTATTTATCTGATTTGCTAGTCATTGGACTACAATATTCAAAAATAGGGTAAGAGAAATTGCTATTGGATAGGATGCACAAATAACAACAAGAAGAAAAAATATGTAATCTTATAGAAAGAAAAGAAAGAAAAAATTGGACCACCACTTAAAATAATAGATCACCTTAGTACAATTTAGGGGGTAGTAGGGAGAGGCAAACATCCCTGTGAGCTCAACCCTATTAAGTACTCAATTCCTATGAGTACAACTGTATTATAGTAAATTTGATATTCAAGATGAAGACTTTCTGGAAAGTAAAATTGCTTAGTAAACTTTCTTTAAAAGATAGGGTTATTTTGGAAAGATGGACAGTGATGATGTCAGCATGGGTTTAGGCTAGATAGAGAACTGGAAATCAAAACCAAAAGCACAGCATTCACAACATATCTAGATAACAAAATAGATCTAGAAATCCACATAACTTGAGTGCCCTTGGTATCTATGTGGGAGAAAGCAGAGGAAAGCAGTAGTGCAAATGACAGAACTGGCAATTCCAAAATATGCAAAGAAAGAACCCCAAATAGTCAGTGGATAATCTCTGAAAAGCACCATGGATCAGTACTTTGGTGGAAGTAGGAGAGGTTTGTGCATTCCTATAGTGAGTGAAAGGAGCCCTGTTGAAAGCTGATTTCCCATTGCTCTCTCACATTTCTGCATGTCTTACTAGCAAGAAATGGTCTTTTGTTCTAGAATACCTTTTAAAGAAGGTGTATAGCAGTTATCCTGGATAGGGAGAATAATGTCTCCCTCTGGAGCAAAGAAAGATTTTAACAGTCTTGGAAGATAGATAGTGTACCCCCTCCAAGGCAAAGAGTAGACATACTTACTCTCCAGTATAAATAGGATACTGTCTCCCCCTGGAACAAAAGGAGGCATGCTTACTTCCCATTATAAAATATTTGGGTTTCTTTAAGCACAGGGATCCTTTTCTATACAGCAACCCACTGTGTGAGCAGGCATCAATCCTGGTTCAATCATTCACCCTCATGGGACTTGGAGACAAGGAGAGCTCACAAAAATATGGTGATGTTTACACTATTTGCCATACCACAAGTAGTCATGTTACTTGATTCTGACCCAACAGTTTCGTGTCTTTTGAAAATATTCATAAAACTGGCAGGTTAACATGTTAGCTTGTAAGCCTCATAAAATCTCAAACGATTCATAGTTCTTAATACGCCAATATGAAGGCCTAAGTTGGCTGGAGCAGTCTAGATTCTGTGAACTCTTGAAATTGACCTACCAGGGCTTCTCTCCAACACAGGACTCCATACTGAGGAAAAACTAAATGTGAATCAAAAGTGAGCAGAATAGAGATAAGAGAGATAAAGGGAAAAGAATATCCAGACAAAAGGTGAACAGATCCAGGATATCTAAGCATACAGGCCATCATATTTTTTGATACTACATAAAAACAAAAAAAATTCTCTTTGAAGTTGGAAAGCCTACCTGCACTTTTAACCACCCGAAAGTTTAAGAAAACTAAATTCATATAAAAATGAACAACAGGAAACTATCACAATCAAATACCACATATAGTTTAGCTTTAGAGATACCCAAGAAGATAGCCAAGTCTCCTGCTAAACATTACCCTCCTTTTCCAACCCCCAAAAACATTCTCCTGGTTTCTAACATAATATATAAGCTTTTCCTATATTTGAACTCTATGTAAATGGAATAATAAATTATATATTTTCTTTTAGTCTAGATATTTGACTGTTATTTCCATTGCAGTTTATGACATTGTATGAATATAACATGATAAACTTTACCATGTTGCTCATAATATAAATTTATTCAGTTTCCTATAGGGGCTATTAAACCTTTATGATCATTTCTGTACATGTCATTTGGTCATAGAGGCACTCATTTCTACTGGGGATATCAATGAGTATGTTCCAATTTAATAGATAATACTAATATTTTTTCAAAAGAATTGTACCAATAACCTACCATAATAGTGAGTAAGAATTTATGTTACTTCATGTTTCATAATCATAGATTTTCCATCTCTTAAAATTTAACCATCCTGATTGTTATATAGTGGTATCTCAATATGTTTTTTCTTATTTTTGTTTAATTGACAACTAATAAAACAGAGAAAGTTATTATATATTTAAAAAACATATTAATATGAAAATGAATGATTATTGAAAACTGTGCCTCTGAATGTACATTTAAGTGATAAACTATAAAGAAATATAAGAAATGATTACTAGAAAAGTCAGGTCAGTGGTTACTTTTGGAGAAAGAACAGAATGTATGAAGGAGGCTTCTGGGTGGCTAGCAGTGTTTTATTCTTTTATGTGGGTGGTGGTTAAAACAGTACTTACTTTATAATAATTTTGTGTGATTTCCTGTTATCTGTGTTTTAAATAAAATAAGTTTAAAGAATGCCTAACTGAGATCTGGGCTATTAGTAAATACTCAATTGAGGATGGCTATTGAATAAAAAATAGGGACTGTGTTTAGAACAATGTCTTCCAAATTTTTTTTATAAGGGATGATAAACCTTCACCTCGAGGTCATGTTCTCTCTCCAATATATGTACAGCTACAAAATTGTTCCTGCCTTTCCAAAATATGTTTGTAGCATTGAAAGTGGAATGCTAACCTTGTTTATGCTTTTAGAGCTCCTCATAGTTAGCAAACACCCAGAAAGACAACAAGGGGTTATAAGGAGAAAGGCATTTATGTTTTGCTGGAGCTCTTCATGGCAAGGCCATTAACTCATTTGCATTTGGTTATATACCGCACAGACTTAGTTTGCATTAATATCATGAGTAAAACTGTAGATAGTGGTCTATTGTTCAATTCCAAATTTACATGGAAAAGCAATGAGTCCCAGTTGGAGCCCACTCTTTCTCATTGACTACAGAACTACACAGGCTGTGTGGTATAGAGAACAATTAATGCTCCTCCTAGCAGGATTTGTGACTTCAGGTGGTTATATCTCTTGCCTTCTTAAACTCAGTGACATGCTTCTTTATAGGGCTATGGTCCTCAGTCTGCAATTTTCTAGCTATAAATGGACGAGTAGTTGCAATTCAAGCTAAGCTTCAATTAGTATTAGAAGGATGCCTTCGCCTCACTTGTGTCCAGACTTCTATCTTATGTAGCACCTGTCTTGAAACTACCTTTGCTCATATTGTGAAATGTTAGCACAGTGGGCTGTGTCTCAGGGTCCATCAGGATTTCTACCTGCCAAGGACTGATAAAAATATCTGAAATTGTGCATCCCTTTAAGACACTCCCTCCAAATGCACATTTTCTCCACCTAAAAATGTTTGCAAATTAAACTACAGTATCCACTGAAGCCATTCCTGCTAGCTTCAGTGAAAAGTGGTTTCCTCTGTTTTCTATTCCTAGAGTACTTAATTTCTACATCATGCATTTGTCACATATCATTTATTTCCTTGTACCATTATCCATCACACTAGCATCTAGCATTCTTTCCACTCTACCACTCTTTTGAGTCCATTCCCATCTTTGAATTTTTCCTGTGAATAATAATAGTGCAAATAATAGCTCACATTTATTAACTGCTTAATGTGAATCAGTAACTGTCTAACACTTTTAATGCAGTAATTCTATAGGGTAGATGTTATTCCTACCTCCATTTAGAATCATGTAAGTCAAGGCTTAAAAGGTAATATCCAACTTTCCACATCTATTTAGATGCATAATAGGGATCTGAGCTCAATCCTATTGGAAATATCCTTAATAATGCCATGTCTTGGATCAAAAGCTACAAAGAACAAGTGTCTATTTAATTTAATCCCTAAGGTTTCATAGAGTGCCTGCTATGTTGATTTTCACCTGGCTTGAAATTTTTGTTTAATTTACAATAAACCTGTGTGTGCATCTGTGTGTATTTTGAATGAAGCCTGCAACCAAGAAATCAAGAGAAGGCTGAGACTCAGAAGGGCAGCAATAGAAGACTTGGGAAAGTTCATCAAGAGGAAAGATGTGTCACTAGAGACCAAGGATAAAATCTTCCACCCTCATATTCCTAATTATTATGTACAGATGCAAAAGTTGGAGAGTGAAGGCTGTTAGGGAAAACATTGATTCATTTGAAATATGGTGTTGGAGGAGAGAGCTCTACAAAAACCCTGTTCCAGCAGAAAGATGAACAAGTGTTTGCTAAGACTAAAACATCGCTGTAGGTAACAATGATAAACCTGAAGCTGTCCTACTTTGTAAATATCATGAGAAAGCAGGGTTCTTTAGAAAAGACAATGATGCTGAGAAAAAGAAAAGGCATCAGGAAAAGAGGAAGACCAAATATGAGATGGACTGACTTCATTAAAAGAGCCACAGGATTGAATTTACAGGAGTTGAGTAAGGATGTTGGGGACAGGACATGGTAAATGTCACCAAATCATAGGGTCACCAGTAGTTGGAGCTGTTTTAACAGTAGGTAACACACACACCATATACCCATTTATATGTATGTAAATTACATATATGTATAAAATTTAAAAAGTGATGAATGATTTATATAGGTAGATAAATCTATTATAACACCAGTAGTATTTTCTATGATCTTTGTCCAATTTGTCCAGTACAGAGGGATTCACAGTAGTTGTTCAATAAGATATATTTTTTGTTATCCAAATTATACCTATGATTTTTATTATAAATATTAGTTTCATTCATTTTTCCTCATTCAGATACATTACTTTAAAATCTATATCTGAGAGTATTTTTTATAAATGGTACCCAATTCTTACACTACTAATAAGAATCTTTTGTAGAAACTTTCAGATACAAATGCGAAAAAATGTAGGGAAAGATTTTATAGTAGTCTCTAATCAGGGGACACAGTGGACTACCTATTCATCCATACTTAAGCTATTATCTAATTGTATCCAATATAATTTATTTTATATAAATGTGTTTTTATAAATATGCTTCAAAGAGAAATATGTGAAACAATATACACACAAAACATGGAAACTTCTACTTGGACTTTGAGTAATCCTATTATGATACTGTGGTGGTTCTCTAACCTTGGATCTGCCTCAGAATCTTCTATTCCAGAACCTCATTACCAAGATTCTGGTGTAATAGTGTGGTATCCAGGAGTCTGGCTTTTTATCAACATACTGATTGGTTCTGGAGTAAGAGATTAAAGGATCACACTTTGAAAAAAAAGATATAGTAATTCAGAGATGGGATGAGATTTTGAGTCAGAAAAATCAGAGAATCACAGATTCACCATTTATTTGCAATGTACTAACTTCTCTAAACTTTGCCTTCCCTCCCTGCAAAATGCGTAATAATAATGGCATCTGACTCATTCTGTTGTGAGAAAATACACAAAAAGCATTTGGCCTAGTACACAGAGAATAATAATTAGTGTTAGCAAGTAATGGTAGTGGTGGTATGAGCAGTTGTTAAAATGTAGGCGTCTCAACGTCTTATAACATTGGGGAATTACAAATTAAAAGTGAAATGAGATACTACTACACACCTCATAAAATGGCAACAATCCAAAATCCTGACAAGGACCAATATTGATAAGTTGGAGCCACAGGAATTCTCACTCATTGCTGGTGGGAATACAGAATGGTGCGACTTCTCTGGGAGACAGTTTGACAGTTTCCGACAAAACTAAACATACTCTTACCATACAATTCAATAATCACACTTGTTGGTACTTACCCAAATGAGCTGAAAACATGTCTATACAAAAACCTGCACACAGATGATTAAAGCAGCTTTATTCATAATTACCACAACTTGCAAACAACAAAGATGTTGTGTATAGGAAATGGATGAATAAACTGCAGTGTATTCATACAGTGAATATTATTCAGTGATAAACAGAAGTCAGCTATCAAGCCATGAAAACACATTGAGGAACCTGAATTACATATTGGTAAGTAAAATAATCCAATAAGAAAAATCTACACAATTCCATCTATATGACACTCTGGAAAAGACAAAGCTATGGAGGCAGCACAAAGATCCATGGTTGTTACAGGTTTGGGGAAGATGGACAGAGAAATGAATAACTGGGGCAACAGATATTTAGGGCAGAGAAATTATTCTGTATGATATTGCAAACAGTGGACATAGGTCATTATACAGTGTCAAAATCCATAGGATATACAACATAAAGAGTAACCCCTAATATCAATTATAGAATCTAGTTAATAATAATATATCAATATTGGCTCATCAATTTTAACAAATATACCATATCCAAATATTAATATGAGGAACTGTGGATGTTTGGGGCAGGTGTGGGGCATATGGGAGCTCTCTGTAGTTTCCTATCAATTTTTCTGTAACCCTAAAATTGCTTTTTAGAATAAAGTCATTAATTATAAAACAAAATAAAATTAGGTGTTATTTGATTGCCTAAATATCAAAATGTAAAATTGAAGAAGGAAGCCTGCCTTCAAAGTAGACTGTGCTTCCTGTAGGTGAAACATAGACAGATGGATTTTGAAGAGAAGAGAAGAGAGAGAAGAGAAGAGAAGAGATAGAAGAGAAGAGAAGAGAAGAGAAGAGAGAGAAGGAAGGAAGGAAGGAAGGAAGGAAGGAAGGAAGGAAGGAAGGAAGGAAGGAAGGAAGGAAGGAAGGAAGGAAGGAAGGAAGGAAGAAAAAAGAAAAAGAAAGAAGAAAGAAAGAAAAAGAAAAGAAAGAAAAGGAGGGAGAAAGGGAGGAAGGAAAAAAGAAGAAAGGGAAGGGACCTCTGTCATTAATACATTTTATATTGATTGCCAGTTGAAATAATAATGTGTTGGCTTACATTAAATATATTATTAATATTAACATCACAGCTTTCCTTTTATTTGTGTTATTACTAAAAGTTTTTAAATTATAAATGGCTCACATTGTATTTCTATTGGACAGTGCTGATCTACAAAATATTTAGCAAAATTTCTGGCATATAGTAGTCCTTCCAAATGTCTCTTAGACACTCAACAATGTCCTGACTTTCTTGTAATTATCTGTCATTTTCTTAATTACAGTCAAAATCTCTTTTCTATTATTACTCTTTTCCTTTGATGAGTTCAGTAAAAAAAAAAAAAATAAGATTAGTTTAATCCTCTGGACTTCACACCAATTGTCCAACCACTCTTACAACTGAGCTTTCCCAATCACCACCTCTGTACTGAAGTCACCTACAGAGCCCCTGCTGGTCATGTGCCAGCATAATCTTGAGTCAGAGTCAATGCTGCTGGGTGTCTCTGATGTGTTTATTTTTTCTCCTGTTCCTGGATATTCTGATCAGATAGCCATGTCCCTTTGAGATACTCAACTTTCAAGAACAATTTTTTAGTTTTATTTTTTGCCTTATACCTATATCAGTGTCCTATGCTGTGCAACAAATTACTAAAAATTTAGGGGCTAAAACACATTTATTATCTCAATTTTCATGGATTTGAGGTCCAGCTATATTTTTTCTGGGTCTTCAGCTGTGGGTCTTAAATACTGACATCAAGATATTGTCTGGGCTGTATTATCATCTGGACACTAAACTAGGGGAAAATCTGCTTCTGAGTTGACTCAATTTGTGGTGGTTCACTTCATTGTAGCTGGTGTATGAGGGCATTGTTTCTTATTCATTCTTGGATAAAGGCTGCCCTCAGGTCCTAGAGGCCATCACAGTTACTCTCTGGCACATGATCCTATTCATAGGCAGTTTGCAGCACTGCCGCTTGCTTCTTCAAGGTCAGCAAGGCAGTATCTATCTCACTCTGATTTGCTGACCTGAAGTCTAATACAATGCAACATCAATAAGGGAGTCACATCCCATCACCCTAGCCATATTCTATCAGTTGAAAACAAGTAATGAATTCTGCCTGCACTCAACAGGTAAGGGTTACTTAAGGGAGTGATTACTTGAAGTTGTGGTTGTGTGTCTATCACATACCTCTTAGTAGTGCCTTTCCCACTCTATCTTCGCACTTTTCTCTCTGGCTCAAGCCCATATAACCTGGTTGCTTTGTCTTCATGCCATTTGCCTAGAAAGGCAGGATATCAGGCATCTGCTGTTAGGTCTTTCCCACGTGCTCACTGTTGGCTTGGAAAACTTCCTCTCTTTCCTTTCAATTTTTCCTTCCCTTTCAATTTTCTTCCCCCTTCCATTTCATTTTTATTCCTGCCTTTCTTGTATTTCTTGAATAAGCTTCTGTCAGATTGCTCTTCCCAAATGTAATAACTATGTACTCTGTACAAACTACAAAAAACAACCACCTGCAGGAAATGGAGAATGACAAAAGCAGGCACATCCTGGAAGGAAGTCAACACTTGGAACAAGGGAGCAGGACTGGGTGAGTTATCCATTTCAGAGTATCTGCCCTGAGGTAGGACTTAGCTTGCACCTTGCAAAGCAGTTGAAATATCATTTAAAAATTCTGTTTAATGAAATGCACACATATAGAGCAGATTCCAAACAGGTGACATAAGAATGTAAAAATTTAACTGAATTTTGAGTTTCCACCACAAAAACTATTTGCATTTTGAATCCAATCAAGTTACTTGCTTCATAAAACAAACAAGATATCAACACTCATTGGAGTAATATAACAGGCTCCAAAGTCTCCATTAGGTAACATCCCGAATGTCAAAAATACAGTAGAAAATTATTTGGCATGCAGAAAGAGAAAAATATAGGTGACATTTTGAGGATAACAAACAATCAATACTGACCAACCACTTCAAGAATTATAGTAAATGTGAATGGACTAAACATTTTGATTAAAAGGCGGAGAGAGTCAAAATGGATTTTTAAAATCTCTAACTATATTATATTTATTAAAAATGTACTTCAAATATAAAGACACATATAGGTTGAAAGTAACGGTAAGCATGAGAAGGTTGGGATACTAAGATTAATATCAGATAAAATATATTCTAAGACAAAAAGTACTATCAGAGATAAAGGGGGAATTTGATATTTATAAAGTTAATTCACCAAAGGAATAACAATCATAAATTTATATATTCCTATATTTGTTTATTAGAGCTAACATAAAATACTACAGACTGAGTGTTTTAAACCAGTGAAAATTATTTTTCTCACAGTTCTGAAAGCTAGAAGTCCATGATTAAGGTGACAGCAGGTTTGATTTCTTCTGAGGTCTCTGTCCTTTGTCTTCATATGGCCTTCTTTAGTGTCTGCCTGTGTCCTCATCTCCTCTTCTCATAAAGATATCAGTCACACTGGATTAGAGTTCACCCACATGACATAATTTCTCTCACTTTGATGACCTCCGTTAGGGCTCTACCTCCAAATACAGTCACATTTTGAGGTACTGGGGTTAGGACTTCAAAATATGATTTTGAGGGAACACAATTCAGCCTAACACAATGCCTCATATCTTAAAAAATACTTGAAGCAAAAAATGAAAGAACTCAAGGGAGAAATATATAATTCTAGTTGGAGATTATACCAGTATACCAGTCCTCTTTCAGAGACTGATTAAACTAGACAAAAAAAAAATCAGTGAAGACCTTAATGAGCTGAAAAATGACATCAACATTTTGACCTATTAGTATATATAGGATATATACTCAACAACTGCATATACTTACCCCTTCTGTATGTAAAAAGTCAAAATTGCTTTTTAAAAAATCAAATTTAAATTGGCCATGCTTTTATTTTTTTTTTAATTTTTTTATTTTAGATTATTCAGTACAGTTTCTATCTTTTAATCCCATTCCAGCCCACCCACCCATCCCTCCCCACCTCCCTTCCATTTCCAAGCCCCGTAGTTTTGTCCATGTGTCCTCTATATTTGTTCCTATAAACCCTTCCCTTCTCCCCTGAAATTCCCTCCCCTCTCCCCTCTGGTCACTGACATCCCGTCCTCCATTTCAGTGTCATTTGTTATATTTTACTTGTTTCTTTGTTTTGTTGTTTAGGTTCCTGGCCATGCTTTTAATAAAAAGCTTACATAGGAATGTTGGGCCAGGGAGTGTGAAATTAAAGTTTAAAAAATATCAAGGTTCTGGACTGTAACCATTCCCCATAATTAGAGCTAAGTGACTCCTTGTTCTAAATCCTAACCTGTGCATGGGGAGGGAACAGTCTACCCACATGGGAGTGGTCAAGAGATCAGATACAAATTTTAGTAAAGAGAAATCCTAGAAAGAGGGAAGGTGGTAACACCAACATTAGAAATATGGGTCAGAGTGTGATATAGTGGCCCCAGAGTAATAACAGTTAATAATGTGGGTTTTTTTACATTTTTATTACTAAGAAAATTATTGAGTTCCCAGGTCCCAGAATTGTGGAGGCTGAGTTTGTACATTATTTCAGGGGCATCCCACCTTCCTGCAACTAAGTGAGTGGGCCTATCAAATAGTATACATTAAAAAGTTTTACTGTTTTAAATATTGTAAAATACACCATGTGAATAGTACTGTTATGATTCTCTGGCATAGTGCAAAATAGAGAATCTCAGCCTAAGAGCACCTGCATTTTCTTCCACATTGTGCTTTGTACAATGCAAAATGGACCTGGAAGGAGGCTATGGAGAAACAAAGACCATCCCCTTGAGACTACTGGAAGATCTGTTGAAGAAATCTACAGACTGACAAAAGCGGCATCTGAGGGGCTCACTGCCCTCTACTGGTACTCTGATAAAAGAACAGAATAAGATGTGTTTGGGTACCTTTGAGTGGGACAAATTTTTCAAAACTTTGCTTATTCTACAATGCCACACACCTTTATGCCATCAGATCATACAAATGATCTGAACTTCAGAAGATTAACTCTATAATGAGACATGCCCATCCTCAGAAAGAGCAAGGCTATTGGAATCTACAATGCACAAAGCATAGTCAGGATCTCTGTGCATTTTAAACCTATTGTGCTTTCTGGCCATAAGAATTCATAGTCTTGTAGAAATTATTTGATAGCTTAGACAGTGCTCCATTAACTGATCAGATCCATTCATTCTCTGCCATTTATGTCATCTCATATTTTATAAATGTTTCAGGTGTGTTAAGCAAGTCTGTTTTACCTAGGCATCCTACAATACCTTAAATATATCCTTGGCCTGAGAAGTATCCTTGATGCTGTTTTAATAATCATAATGAATCATCACTTCCAGTTGGCTATGTATTTTCTTTAATTTCATAATTAATGCCTCAACCCTCAGCCTCTGAAAGGAGCTTCAGTTTATCCTCCCAGCCATGAGCTAGCAAAAAGCTATCCCACTAGGTATAAACAGTGCACCCTTCTGCCTATTGTTTCTCTGCTTTGTCCAGGGCCACTCCAGCCAGCCTCACAGCACCATGCTCATTCATTGCTGTCAAAAGATGACTAGCTGTCCCTCCCAAGCAATATTCTAAGGCAAGTGAATCCAGCAGGAAAAACTCAGGTCAGTATCTCCAAAGATATCACACCCAATACGGAGAGCTCAACCTGGATTTTGTCCAGAAGTACCAAAGAAAAGTGAGTCAAGATACCTGCCCCTTAATAAAAACTCAAGTTTGACTCTATAGCTCTCAAACCCACATAACTAGACAGATTTAGGATATCCCACTACCACCAGCAAAGATGACAGGCCCTTATTGGAAGGAGAAAAGACTACTCAGAGGGAAGAAGCTTTAAAAGAATAATTGAAGTAGACCTGAGGCTCTCAAGAATCTCTGAGGCAAGAGAACTGGGGGGACTGTACTGTTGTTTCCAACTGCTGGTCCAGCAGTGGGAACTCTCAAGAAGTAGTTCCTTTTTCCCTGAGTGCTAATACCTAAGCAGATCCACAGAGGATCTCTTTCTCTGGGAGCTTCTGGGACCTGCCATAACCTCCCTGCTTCTTACTTCATTTGTTTCAACAATAACTCTCCTCTTTGAAGTAGTTGAAATTCTGAGACAGAATTTCTAAACTCAGTCTGCCTCTAATTAGACCAGCAGTGTTGGCTCCCATCACATTTTACTCCCCCTGGCTAACTTTCTGGGTCCCAGTTACCTATGAGCCACATTATTTTGTTCCCAGACTCTGATTTTGTCTGTATTTAGAACCTTGGACTCTGGCTAGCAGAAGCCTTCCATGAATTCCAGAATCCAGACTTTTACCACCCTTGCTTGAGCCCTTTTGTGGCTCTGCTTGTTTAACTGATCACTGCAGAAAGCAGTAAATGATTTTAGCAAACCCAGGATTATAGGCAGCACATTAATTTTAAACAGGCAAAAGGAGTACAGCCTTTAATGCAGAAACAGTGTGCTATTATCTGACTATCTTGGTAGAATAGGAAATCCTTAGAGAACAAGAACTGTGTCTTATTTAGCTATGGGGTATACAGCTCCTTACCTATCAGAAGCATTAAATGAATTTTGGATAAATGAATGAATGAATGAATGAATGAATGAATGAATACAAGACATCTGTCTACAGCTCAGTATGGACTTTATCCTCATGAAACTTACAATTTTAAAGTGCTTCTTTCCACAGTCTAATATAGTATTGTATAGATAGTATGTGCTCAAACAAGTTATAAAAAACCCTTATCTTATGCCAAAATACTTGGATACTTCTTTTCAACTAATTCAGATAGAAATGACTGTAAGGAAGGCAAAATATTACCTCTATGCTAGTCTAGTTATGTTATCTAGGTATAAGTATTAACTTTATTTTCCTCATTTCTAAATAGAGTTAAGAGTCTCAATCTCAAAATTATGCTAGAAAGATCAACTAAGCTAATATGTGTAAAACAGGAAATCCAGTGTCTGGATATAACATGCATTCTGTGAATTTTCCTTTGCCTCCCTTCATAAATTTCAAATTTCTTGGTGTTATTTTAAATATGTGCCTTAAAGAAGCTAGAAAACAATTTTGGTGATTGTGTTTATGTTACTGATTTCCAAGTTGGAAAGAAACTATGAGAATTAACTAAGGAACTTTTTCAAGTCACCCAGTATGTGCCCCACCCATTACCTCCACTATACTGTGTAGATGGTAGAATATTTTCAGTGATTTTGATAACCTTAACCACTCTATCAAACACCCATTCCGCCCTGGCTGGCGTAGCTCAGTGGATTGAGCGCGGGCTGCGAACCAAAGCATCGCAGGTTCGATTCCCAGTCAGGGCACATGCCTGGGTTGCAGGCCAGGTCCCCAGTGGGGACCACATGGGAGGCAACCACACATTAATGTTTCTCTCTCTCTCCTTCTCCCTCCCTTCCCCTCTCTAAAAATAAATAAATAAAATCTTTAAAAAAAAAAAAAAAAAAAACATCCATTCCTTCCTGCCCTGCTCAACAGTCTTAATTATTGGCTGCCTATTAGAATTCCTTGGGGAAATTGATAATTTCTGATGGATTTTAGGGCTTTCTGGTACTTACAAAATTTCTCTATTCCATTCATTTCCTACTTTCCAAGATAAATACATCTCTTCTTCTCTGTCCTTGAATGTTCAATAGGCACCTCAAAGTTCTCATACCTAAATATGGGACTCCTGATTTATCTCCCTCCCATAACTTATGCCACTGCATTAAATGAAAGCTGCATCCTTTTAATTACTTGGGTTAGAAAATTTAGGGGCATCAATTACTCCTCTCTTTACTTCTCTTCTCTCACACACCATGTCCAATCCATCAGCAAATCCTGTTGACCCTCATTTCAAAACATGTCCTGGATTCAGCTGTTTCTCACTACTTCTACTGCTAGAAACTTAGTCCAAGTTGTCAACATCTTTTGTCTGGATGGTTGCAAAAGCTTGCTGTTATCCTTTACTTCCCTTACACTTCCTCAAAACAGCCGAAGTGGGCTATTTAAAAAAGAAGCTCAATGACATCATCTTCTGCTCAAAAGTTTGCAAGGGTCTCTTGTCTCAGTGAAAGCAAAGGCCAAGTTTCTTACAGTTGCCCCACAGGCTGTCATTGATTTGGCCCCTTTGCTGTCACTATCTCTAGAACCATCATCTCCCATCATTCTCCTGCTCTCATCCTTGTAGCCTTACTGGCCAAATTGCTGATCTTTAAACAGAAACTCTCCATGCTTCTCTTCCAGGAGCACACTTGTTTCTAAAATCCAAATAGCCCATTGTTCACTTCCTCCAACTCTCTGTCAAATGCCTCTGTGTCAGAATGCTCTCTCCTGACTACCTTCCCTAAAACACTCTCCATGTTCCTCACTCTGTCTTATTTTGATGAAACCCATCACCAGTGGGATCCAGTGTCCTAAAGCTTAGATTTTGGAACTATTTGTCTGAGGCAAAGAGGTTCTTATTGGGGCCAGTTCACTGACCAAGTTCACCGTCTTGATGGTGGGAGATTGATTCATGTATCATTACAGAATCATCAAGTTATTTTATAACAAAACAGTCTCAAATGTTTGTGTAATATTTTCACTTCTCAGATTTATCTTCCAATTATAGGATATTATGTTAGATCCCTAATGTATCCCAGCAGTACCTTCCCATGCTTGCTTTTCACTCTGAGCTGCATTGAAACTCAATTTCCTCTCTTGCCTGACAAAGCTTAATTTATTAAACCTTTGATACTTGGCCCAAAATGTCCATTTTATAACCAATCTTTCTAGATGACTATTGTTAGATTTATAACCAGATGCTTTCTATATATTTCACTGCCTTAGTAGTATTTGCCTGGCCTTTTAAAATGTGAAGCTTTTAAGGTATGTGTGTGTGTGTGTGTGTGTGTATGGAGAGGAAGAAATTAAGAATGTCTTTCCATAGTCCTTTGCTAATTACCACTAAATAAGTTAAGTTGAAAACAATATTTATATATTTCCCTGTTATTTTTAGCTCTGACACTATCTTATAACATGTTCTATAGCAGCAATATATTTTTCACTTATGTGATTAAAATTTTTGAATCCCAAGTCTCCTCAGTCCTGTTTCTAATATAATACACTATAAATTAAGATAGTTACCCTGTTCTTTTTGTATATATTTTCAAATTTCCTGTTATAATTTATATCACTGCTATTTTAATATTACTACAATGTCTTTGCAAATATCCTCTTGGCATATAGAATTTTCTAGAAAGGATATAACTCCCAATCATATTTGAAGGAGGAAGAAAACCATTTAGATAATACGTCTGTATGTCTTACACATAGCAGTTTGTTTTACTTTACTATCTATTTAACTTTTCTTTTTCTACTACTTGGAAGTTGTTAATAATTCTAAAGACATTTTATTCAGATCTAAGCAATGAGTTTACAGTGAATCAAGAAAATACATATAATTTAAACATAATGCAACAAAGTCATGGAGTTTAAATGCTAATAAATGGATATTGATCAAGGATTCTGATAACATCTTCAAATGCAATAGTTAATGTGAAAGTTATTAATTTTATTGCTTCCTGTTGCTTTATAAAACTGTCAACTAAAAAATATTAAATCACTTTGGTCTTTACCATGGTATTGCTTGTGTTCTAATTAATAAAAAATACATTTGTGTTTTATTTTCCCAAATGAAATATTTAGTAATCATTCTCACTCATAACAACTATTTTCCTTGTGAGTAATTATATCCATGTTAATCCTATCTTTTAAAATAATATTCAGTAAATACATTGAGTTTATATAAATTAATGCAAGCTATAAATGTGTTCTAGAAGAAAAATACTGTTTTTGTTAAATGTATACACAACTATTTCAACACAAATGAAAACCAGCCTTAATTTTATTCTCTGAATTCCACTCTTTAACCAATATAATGCACAATCAATTTTAAGTATCAGTCTGAATGCTTTATAATGCTGCTCTAGGGAAGACACAATTTTTCGTTTCATCATCAACTTGTTTAAGTTGTATCCTGAAATGACCTATGAACCTCTGATTAACCAGATGTCATTTTCTACTCTCTGTCCCAGATTAAAATGTAATCATGTGTTCAATAGAGTACTAAATAAAATAATTGATAAGCTTTTTTCCTTTTCTTCCAGATATTCACCCTAATCTGCTATGTTGAGTGTGAATGAACCATGGCTAATATTTATGTACATAACTTTTGAAAAAACAAATTTGAATAAAAAATGTATCTGTTCCAAGTTTTATAAGATTCATCTTAAATGCAGTGCATTGCAGAGCTGAGCCTCTGCCAGCCCTACACCATATCCTTTACTGTTTCCTTCTCAAGCTCTGAATATCTATACCTCTGTGCTGCTGCTGCAGTGGTGACCCTCACTCCTCAGTGTACGTCTGGGCTAGCCACATGTGACACTGTGGGAAGTACTGGCAGCCCAGCTATCACAACTGAATAGAATTTTGAACTAGTTCTTTGTTTAATAATCTAATAACACTTGTGTCTGGACTATAGTTGGCATATAAGTTCCAACTCATAAACTCTGCCTTATTTACCTATATAGCTAGTCTGTCCCTGACAGGCTTTCTTAATTGGAGCCCTGCCAAACTTTTAACCATTCCTCCCACTGGGAAAAGGTTTCTGCCTCACCCCTTAGATGGGTCTGATGAGGGAGGTTGTGGGAAGGTGGCAGGAGGGAAAGAAATGGAGGAACAATAGGAAGGATATTACCTCTTCTATCACTTTAAAAAAAAGTTTTTTAAAATTTTATTTAATTATTTTTAGAGAGAGGGGAAAGGAGAAAGAGAGGGAGAGAAACATCAATGTGTGGTTGCCGCTCAAGCACTCCCTACTGGTGACCTGGCCCAAAACCCAGGCATATGCCCTGACTAGGAGTGGAACTGGCATATCTTTGGTTCTCAGGTCAGTGCTCAATCCACTGAGCCACACCAACCAGGGTGGGGGAAAGAGTTTTGGTGGCAGCAACCTCCCTGTCCTTATCACTGTTAGAGACCTAATTTTTTTATCTATAAATATATTAAAAAGCAGCTCAAACAACAGGGCTAGTCAGTGTCTTCTTAACTAGAGCCTGACTTCCATTATTGTCTGGTCCACCTGCTGTTAGACATTTCTTGGTATTAAACCTGGACACCTTCCTCATGTGGCGTAGCCAAACATTGCAGAAGTTTGCGGATCACTCACTTTCTTTCTTGGGTTAGTAGCTTCTGCAGTCTGGGTAGTTGACCAGCCTCCTCCTGACACATCTTGCAAGTTTTCCTGCCAGCCTGTTTGCTAAGGAGCTGTCCTGCCTCTGGCTCTACCCATTGCTGTGCTGATACCCTGGTTCCCTGCCAGATGTCTCAGTCAGATAGATGTGTTAGACAAATTGAATCACTGGCCAGGTTTGGATTCTTTTGTTGCATTCCCTAAAGCTCTATTTATTTATTGTATTAGTTATAATTATATCATTCCCTATCAGAAAATGAAAACCCAAATAAATGACCTTCACATATGAAGGTGATGCCGAATGTGCACTTTAAGTTGACTTTCCATTAGCATAGATGATCTTTCCTTCCCACCCAGCGGTCTCCCCGCCACACACACAACACACATGGTTTGCGTGCTAACCGCTCAAGCATTCCTTGTTAAAAGAGAGTGAAGCCATCTGGACCATATAAGGGAGAAGCCACCACCTGCACCTAATGCTAAAATCACAGAGCTAACTAAATCTTGGCTCCAAATGGAATAACATTTAATTTGTCCCACATTGGTTGATAAACGAAATGTTCTCTTTAAGTGAAATTATTTTTAAATCTATATTGGATGGGAAGTTTTCTAAAATTATAACCTTTTTTTTTTTGTTTTCTTACCCTGGGGATTGAAAATAGGATTTTGCTCAGCATTTGGAATGCCAATTTCTGTGCTAGACCCCTGATGATTATTAGCATAGGTGTAACTGTTAGCTCCTAAAACAGGCATCTTCACACAGCTTGGCTTCCTAAATCTCTACATCTGTTTTATGGTTTTTCCATCTATCACTTCTCATTTTTCCCTTTGCTGATTGCTCGCTGCATTTCCCCTTTTAATCTGTTTTGACCTTGGAGATGAGAGAGCTGTGTTTGGTTGAATAGGTCATAACATAATAATATATTGATTCTGACTGAGGGCCTAAGGATATTTCTTGAGAACATACACATGAGCTTTTAGGGAGAACAATTTTTGAAATACTACAGCCTTACTCTTGCTCATAGCTGCAGCTCTTCTCAGTTGATCTGTCCCTACGAATACTATGAGAATACACAATAATTAGAAAAACATTGCCATTTGTTCCAAATATCTTTATAGCACATCTACTTTGTCACAGAAATACCGAGACAGAACTCACACAGGTTCACTCTTCCAGTTATGAACTCCCACACATTTTTCTCTAATAGATAATTTAACACACATAGGTATGCTTACACGGACCTAGGTGTATATAGAATCCTCCTCAGAGTTTCTGCTGTAGCATGATTTGCATTTACAATTGTGTCTTTTCAGGATAAACCAAGTAGCTGTTGTTTTGTACTTTAAAGTTTCATCCACGAAAGACTCCTCAAAGACACAAGGCATCTCTTTTTTCTGCTCCTTAATAAATAAAAAATTAAAACAGTCTCCTTACCTAAGTTCTCTGCCTCTTGCTTTCTAAAATATTCTCCAGGTGGAAGATTCTGAATGACAGAGGGAGGCCAAATTAGCATGCCTGCCTGCACAAGTTAAAAAGGGAAGTTAGATAAACTTTTGACTTTCCGAGCACATTCATTTACTGTGTGAGAATCAAAAACTGAGAAAACTTGCCTTCAGTTCTTGAGATGGAAGTCAAGAAAACTCTTTGCAGAATGGTTTGGGATTTTTGCAAAACATGAAACATTGCCTCAAAGATTCACAGGAAATTACCTCCTAGTATAATTACCTGATATAATTACCTCCTAGTGATAGATTTGCTATCACCACACATGTTCCCTAGGGGAAGTAAAGAGATCCCAATTTACCATGTTCAGGTCAATATCCTCAGATGTGAGGGAACAAAAGTTCATTGTACTGGGGACCACAAATGATCTCATTGAGCTTTAAAATGTTCCATTTTAAATCATGAGCAGTGTGTTAACCGGGAGGCCTTTCAGTCTAGCTACACAACACAATGCTGGTGTCTTCTTTTCTTTGGGACACTAAATCTGGAATGTAAAACCCGAGTTGTTTTTAATAAAACAGATGAATTTGATGTTGTTGATAAAGACAAACATAATCAATATATTCTCTAAACTTGGCCAATATACAAGGAGGTAAGTGTAAAATCCATGCAGGATGCACATATTTGGAAAGAAGGAGGGAAGGACTAAAAGCTATGCAAAAGGATGAATAAGAACTACTCAGTTCTATTTGCAGTCATTACCATTCTACTCTCCTTTTCACAATCTCTGGATTGTGATCCATCACCAAAATTATAGGGCAAAGGTGCCTTTCTCAGGAGATCTGCAAAGAAATATAACCCTATCCATAGGAGTAGAACCATCTGCCCCACAGCATGCTGATCTTACATCACTGTTTACCTTTTTATCCCCAACATTTAACATACTGCCTGCCTGACCCATGTAGTACCTGTCTGCCTATTCGAGATAGTAAGTACAAGTCTTCACCACTGTTCTCTCCTTCAGCGTTTTCACCCAGCCAAGGCTACTGCTCCTGCCCAGGGTTGGAAATGAAAGTGTAATTTCACAAATTAATGCTAATTGCTCCAGTTTCTGTTTAATCAGAGAAGTAGTGTGCAGGGTTAGGCCAGACATGGCATTGTAAGGCTCTTCTCCCAGAATTATTCTTCAAGTTGGTGTAAAGCCTTGTCCTAAAATGTGTCTACTCTGCTTTTTTCTGAGCTTAAATTTTTCCATTTACTAAAATAACAAAATGTAACATAATGCAATAAAACCACTGTTCGCATTGTGGTGTTTCCTTCCAGTCATTTTTTTTTCCTCCAAAAATGCACTTATCCTTGATGCTGTATGTATTGTAAATATTTTATTATCCACTATGCTTTTATTTTGATTTTTTTGGATGTAAGCCCTATTTGTATCATTGTGTCGTCCTTGTATTCTGAATTTTTGGAGATAGCCTACTGTAAATAGGGTAGGTACAGACTTTGGAATCAGATGGGCAAGTTTAAATTCTGAACTTAACAAGTAAGGTGTATGAGTTGGGCAACTAAACCTCTCCCTGATTCAGTTTCCTCACTGTGATTATAGTCAAACATTGTTTTGAATATCAATAGTCTATGTGCACCACCTCACCACGGCCTAATGCAGAACAGATCTAATAAATACCATCTCCTTTCCTCATGTCTACAGGATAGGGTCCAAACTGTTACACTAGTTTGGCATTCACTGATGAGTAGCATATATATAAAATAATCTACTAAGAGATGTTTTATTGGACACTGAAGCATAGGACAGTGTATCAGTTACTTTTTTATAAGTATTTCTGTGGACTTGTGCCTGAATCTATATATCTAAAAGTAATCATTCTTTATGAGGTCTCATAAAGAAAGTTTTTCTAATTCTATAAGTATAGAATTTAAGTATATTAAGTATAACAAGTATAGAATTATCTCATGTGAACTTAAGTATGTTTGAGATAAATACCTTAAAAATCAAACCAACTAATAATAAAATTCTCATATTTACTAAATGTGTTTTAGTAGATTAGTTTAATTTTATTTAAAAGGTTCATCATAAGCAGTTGTTTATTAACATGGGGATAAAGCTGTTCCTGGAATTTATTGAATGTTCATTAACAGCACGTTAAAAATCTTACATCAATGCAGCAAATATTTATCAATTGCCAAGTATTGAACACAGTACTAGGTATTGTGGGGCAAATACAAAACAGCTAGAAAACATCTTTGCAGACAGACCAGAATAAAAAACAAATTGATAAGCAGTTCAGTTCACTAGTCTCCAAAATGTTCTCCACAGACCATAAAGATTGTAGGTGCTTGTAATGAAAGCAGCCCAGGCCTTGAAGTCAAGTAGGCAAATCTTCAGAGTCCCCCTTTACCACCTTAGAGTGGCATTTCTGTAGTTACTTATCATCTCTGAGCAGCATAGCTCATCCGCAAAAAGGGCTTTAGATAACACATACCTCACATGTCTAATAAAGTTCTTGGCATTAAGTACTTAGTTGCTACTATTTTCATTTATTTTTTCTCATTTTTATTTATTGATCACACCTACTTAAAGAACTTTTTTAATAAACATCCATTTGTACAACTTTCATATTTGTTCTATTTATTTCATCTATGTGGTCATTCATATTGGTTTCAGTACTTATTCTATGTTTGTAACTTGCTAACTACAGAAACATGTAATTGATCATTGCAAATGATACTCTCACATGTTAATGCTTTTAGATGGTTTACTGTATGACAGGCTCTGGGGACACAGATTTAAATAAGGCAGTTGCTCACCTCATAGAATTGCTGTTACCCTTATTAGCTTGGAGAACCCCATATACTTCCTCATTTATGTGAACTTTCTACATAGTCACTTTTCTAATGTAAAATAAGGCATACAGGGTAATAAAAAAATTTTGTTCCACATAGCAAGGGTATAGGGCCCTGACCAATCCAGGTTCTGTAAATATGGCAGAATGCCTTGCATTCACCAAGTCTTGAACATAAACACCAACCTCAAGTAGAAAGCCCTGTTCCAGGTAATGTCCCACAGGAATTACAAGAGAATGCCATGGCATTTTTCCCTATGAATGCTCTTGTATAGCAGCATCTTAGCTTGGTACTGACATTATGGAGGGTCTTTCCAATGATCGTGATCCCCCTTTTTGGATCCTAAAGTAGCGTTTTTTAAGTGTTCTCTCTGTTCATATTTTGGAGTTTCCCACAAACTCCTGAATAATTTCCTTTTTGTCCTTAATCTAGCACATGACTTCAAACTATAATACAGTTCCCTAGACTTACTTGCTTTCAGAAGAGGTAGGTTTAGGACAAGAAAACAGAAATTGAGCATGGAGAATTCAGGAAGAGAGAGGCTTGTCCCTGAGCAGATTTTAAGTATAAGTCAAATAAGTAAATGGGGAAGATGTTTCACATACAGTATATGAATGAACAATACTTATATTAGATGGGCAATTAGTGGAGTTTATTTCAATACTCATAGGTAAAGTTTCAAGGTAGGAAGTATTAAGTACAATTTACAAACATATATTTGACCCAGAATCAATTTAAACTTTTGTTTCCACCTGTTCACATTGGTTAAAGAGGGATTGTTTGAGAAACGCATCTTTTTGGGTGATTTACCTTCCTGTCTCTTTCACATTGGTGTAACCTTAGGAGAGCTTCCTTGAATGTTGTGGATCTGCAGGGAGAAACCCATTGAGGCAACTACAGTTTGAAGAAGGAAGCTTTTTCACTTTGGAGGATGTTGAAAGATTAATTAGAAAGAACACTGTGGGTAAAGAGCAAGAAAATCTAGTAGGGGACAATTATTATAGTGAAAGTTTGAGATAATGAAAAAATACTGAACTAAGTCACAAACAATGTGATAAGAGAGGTAAGACAGAGAGTTGTCAAGACAGTGGCATTGGCAGAACTCAGAGATAATTAAATATGGAGCATAATGGGAAGGAGTTGTTGAGAAAGATCTTTTAGTTCTATTGGCTCACTAAAGGAATATAGAATGGAATAAGGGAGGGGAAAATAAGTTTAGTTTGGGGCACACAGACAAGGAGAGATATACAACTGTGGAGAGAGATAAGCCTGGAGCTCAGGAGAAAAGGCAGGGGAGAAGGAAGGAAGCTGTAGATAACATTTAATAAGATGCAGAGATAGGAAAATAAGAACAAAAGATCTGAACCTTTCTAGAATCAGAAGTGGATTATGCCACAGAAGCTGAGGGAAAACAAAGTTTTAAGAAGAAAAACATTAACTGAAATTTAAAAAACACTTGCTATGTTAAACAATTCTAAATAATTGTAAGTTCAAAAAGTTTCAGGAGAATAATGGCGCAGAAAGCCAGATGATGAGCCAAAGAATGCCTAGAAAGTGGGATAAGCTGCCCTTCAGAGAATCTTGAAAGAGAAGGGAATTCTATTTGAACTAGCTAGCCACAGGGAAGATGCCTTCAAATATATTTTTTAATTTTTGGAGTGGTAGTGAAGAATATATGAATAAGAAGGTTTTAATTGGGAGAAAGATTAATTTTAAAAGTGGTTTAGAGAGTTTCAAGAAAGTTGACTTGGGGAAGGTGGGAAGATGGTGGCGTGGTAGGAGGGAGCACACGCCACCTCCCGCTTCAAAAGACAGAAAAACCTAATCATACTACAGAGGACATTGCAGCTTATATGAAAATAAGAAATCAAAATTGTAGCGGACATGGAAAGACCAGTCGGTAAGGAGACTACTGCAGGATAATAACAGCCCAGTGATCAGTGTGGGGAGCAGGGAGGTCGCAGCCCCAGCCCCAGAGCTCCGGGAGCTGCTGCAGGGCTCTCAGGGTAGGGGAGCTGGGTCATCCGCTCCCTCCCTGGCCAAACAAGAACTGAGCAGCGCTGATCCGGGGGACCTCGGAGCGGGCTTTGGGGAAGATCGCAGCCCAGCCAGTGGAGCCAAAGACGGCAGGTCCTTGTGTGGGCGCCCCAACCCAGAGAGAGTTATTGTTTGGGTTAATGGCTTGGTGCCTACAGCCGTGAGCACGGAAAAAGCGTGGGCGTTCTGTGGGATCCCCGGTGCCCAGGCCGGGAATTTGGGGGAGGTTCGAGTGCCCCCCAAATCCACAGCATAAAAACCAGTGAACCTGGAAGCAGTGGCGAGCGTGAGCACTCCGCGGTGAACTTTCCGAGGGAGAGGCACCTGTACAATGGGTCCGGGGACCAGCGGCGCCCCAACCCGGAGAGAGGTACTTTTTTGAGTAAAAGTCTGGGTGCCTACAGCCGTGAGCTTGGAAAAAGCGCGGGCATTCTGCGGGATCCCTGGTGACAAGGACGTAAATTCGGGGGAGGTCCCAGCCCCTCAGAATCCACATTGTACACACTCGTAAACCTGGAAGAGGTGCGCGCGGGCGCACACTCCGCAGTGAGCGATCGAAGGAGTGCTGAAGTGCGCGCCTGAGGCCTGAACCCTGGTGAGAGGCGCCAGCATACACACCCGTGAAGGGATGCACACGTGCAGGAACTCCGAGGTGGGCACCAAAGGGAGTGCTTGGGAGTACACAGATTGGTGCCTGGGGCATTGGGCCCGCGAGGCTGGACCTGGGGACAGTGCGCCAGAGGCTGACAGAGCTCTGAACAGGAAGTGGAACAAAGCCACGGCATTTGCCCCTAAGTCTGCTGCAGCCAGCAAAACCAGGAAAACTGGTTTGGCCAGTTTGAAACCAAGAAAGTTTTTTGTTTGTTTGTTTGTTTTTTGTTTTTATTTCTTTTCTTTTTTCTATTTTTTGCTGGATTTTTTTTATTAAGTAACTTTTCATTTTTTTAATTCTTATTATTGTTATTTCATTCAATTACTTATG
>CM052541.1:86529565-86544574 GCA_028533065.1 Trachops cirrhosus
ATGGATCAAAAAACTATGGTACATTTACACAATGGAATTCTATGCAGCTGAAAGAAAGAAGGAGCTCATACCCTTTGCAACAGCATGGATGGAGCTGGAAAGCATTATGCTAAGCGAAATAAGCCAGGCAATGAAAGACAAATACCATATGATCTCACCTTTAACAGGAACCTAAACAACAAAACAAAGAAACAAGTAAGTTATAACAAAGGACACTGAAATGGAGGACGGGATGTCAGTGACCAGAGGGGAGAGGGGAAGGGTTTACAGGAACAAATATAGAGGACACATGAACAAAACTACGAGGCTTGGAAATGGAAGGGAGGTGGGGAGGGATGGGTGGGTGGGCTGGAATGGGAATAAAAGATTGAAACTGTACTGAATAATCTAAAATAAAAAATTTTAATAAAAAAGAAAGTTGACTTGCTAAAAGTAAGTCAGAGAAGTGTTGAAGGAATTTCCCAAGATATTAGGAAAAGTTGAGAAGGAGAGGAGTTTATAAGCCATGTGTGTGTGACCACAGTGGAAATGCAGAAGAGACTTAGAGCAAACTTCCGAAACTTTAATAAGCAATCGAATTACCAAGGGATTTGGTTAAATGTGTATTCTGATTCACTTTGTCTAGGGTTGAACCTAAGATTCTGCACTTCAGACACGCTCTTGGGTTATGCCCATGCTACTGGTTCTCACCTCAATCTGAGAAATAAGGGCATAGAGGGAAGCAGATGAATAAGGCAAGTAGGTTTTTGTATATAATAAGTATAAGTACAAAATAAGGACATAATTCAACAAAAGACAGAAAACATGGTGGTAAGTCAGGCAAAGAAGAAAAAGAATGCATTCTACAAATAGGTCATGTGTTCATCAGGAATGTTCTGAATTTTTTATTTCCATATGCTTTTCCTTTGCAGAACATAAAACAAGGCACATTAAGTCAAGTCTCAGAGTTTAAGGATTTCATAGTATGCATAAGAAACTATTTAAAAGCCTATTGATTAATGAATAGATACAAAAGAACTTCAGAAATAAACAGTGGTCAGACCCTGTGAGAAGTAGAGAGCTCAAATATTAATTTGAATTAATTTCTTTGGATCAAGGCTTTATGAGGGTAATTCAAGTCACCATTCATTTTGAAATTGAATCAGTATTGAGTGCACTATCATCTGCTTTCCCTATGTTCATCTTTAAAAGAAGGCATCACAGATGTAAAGTTCCTATCAATTTGAGAATAATAGAGAGAAAAATGAAACTTCACCTTGAATTGAATGATCCTTTAAGCTTCTTTCACAGTGGAGAAATACATGAAGTGTGAATTTGAAATCATTTTGTCCAAACAGGAAAGACACAAGCAGCAAGTGTCATGAAGTGAGAAACAATGTTAGAACGTCAGAGAATACCTAGTGTTCTTTCAGGCACTTTCTCCTGTTTGTAGAATCTGTGACACCCTCCCCCACTCCATTCTGCTACTGTTCCACTGTCTTAGCCAATGGATAACACATTGTTATTGCCATTCTTACCTCCTCCTGGTTATTGTGCATGCACTATATATTCATAGCTGTTTGGGGAGTTTGGAGCATACAAAGATGAGGAAGAAGAAAGTTCAGGGTCTTCAGAAATTGCTAGCTGGCTTGGAAGAATGGAATAAACATGTAACTATAGTATGAACTAACATCACCCACATAGTCCTCTGCAGAATGATATTCTATAAAACTCTACTAGAAAATATGAACAAAAAAGAGTTTGATGCTGATAAGCATTGGTAAAATACTGTTTATTAAAGCTTCTCCTGCACTATGAATAGGAAAGCACGTACATTTTAATGGTTCTGAGAATTACTGCAATAAATAAATCTGGTTAACTTTGTTTAAAGTAAAATATTCTGAACACTTTTGTTTTTAAACCATTGAACTTTTCTATCAAAATAATTATTAATATATCAATAACTTAGTATTTCTCAGAGGACAAATAGGGGAATATTCGTGTAATGATTAACTGCTATAATTAGTTTAGCGAAGTTGTAATTAGGGAGGCCAGTGATCATTTCAGAAATCTAGGAAAGACATTAATGAATGATATGATCATTGAATGAGTATTTTGAACACTGACAAGGTAAGATATTCTAAGTTGGGATGGGAAGTCGAGAGGACTAACAGAATAAATAAAAAGATAGAGGAAGAAACAGTTCAGGATTCAGGTGTGTTTAAACGACAATGAGAAAATCAATATTCCTGGGAAGGAGGGTTTTGATTGAGTGAAAATCAATTTGGCAAGGCTGATTGTAAAGACCATTGCATTTTGGGTTAGGTTCTGTGAAGACTGAAGTATGGATTAATTGCATCCAGAGGGGAATAAATAGAAAATACATCTTCAGTATTCTGACCAAACCATTTCATTAATTTTGAAAAGATTTCATTGTTGTTTCTGTTCTTAAAAATAACAGTTGTATGGTAAAAAATCATAATTTAAAAAAGAAGACAAAGGAAAGTTAAAATCACTTATAACCCCACTGACCAGATATAATGTTGTTGACACTGGGAGTATCCTTTGCCAATTTTTCCTAAGTATACACATCTATACACGCTTATTTTACAAAAGTCAGCTCACACTATGTCATAGAGGCTGTAAACTAAATTCCTAAGAAGCTAGTGAGTTAATATAAAAGTGTGTAGCAGGGTAGAGTGGGTGAGGTGTTGAAGATGCAGTCTTTCACACAGACACCATTCCACATTAAATATGTGAAATTTTCTTTGCTTCCAAACAGAAGAAACATACTACCTCCTTGCACTATATCCCTTTTTATTTGACACATACAGCCATCTAGGTTCATTTTTAATTTTGTCACACATGATATAAACTCAGGTATAAAAGTTTTAATTTTTTCAACTTTAACAGTAGCAAAACAGTAGATAACTGGTACCAAACTTTAGTCCTCAGTGTGTGGGAGGGAAAGACAAATGGGAAGGTGCTGAACTGGGGTGCCCACCACCTTCTGAGGGTACAGCCACCACTCAGTAGCAGCTATGCTGCCAAGCAGGAATGGGGCCCAGAATTGGCAGATCATTCTGGTTTCCAAGATGAGATAGAAAGCCAGCAAGTATGGGATGTTTTCTGATTTTAAAAAATATTGTATTTATTTATTTTTAGAGAGGGGAAGGGAGAGGAAAGAGAGGGACAGAAATATCAATGTGTGATTGCTTCTCACGCACCACGCCACTGGGGACCTGACCCCCAACTGAGACATGTGCCTTAACTGGGAATCGAACCAGTGACCCCTCAGTTTGCAGGCTGGCACTCAGTCCACTGCACTACATCAGCCAGGGTGGATATTTTCTGATTTTTAAAAAATAGAAATTATTTTAAAATTTTAACAAGACAGAATTTCATAGGGAGGCAAAACACACTCAGGACTCTGTAATTTGTGTCTTTTGCTTATGCAAACCCACAGAACAAACAAAGGAACAATCAAACTTCTTGGTTCTTTACCATTAGGAAATGATGCTACAGTGCATCCACTATAGCAGAAAATCCTAAAGCCCCAGAGTAATGGGCATTTTTACTTGCTATACTTTTCCTTCTTTAGATGTGACCTGGCATCATATTTATATTTTATTAGCATATTATGAAACTGTTATTGTAAAAAGACTCATTTGGAAAGTGTGTAACATTTCAAAAATATGGTTATGAATGTATATTTTTCTGATTTGAATAGGTATTTACCCACTGGAGGAAGATCTGTTCCCAGATGCCACTTAGGTTATTTTTAAGAACTTCCTACTGAATATTGATGCAGCTGTGTGCCTTCACAGAAGTGGGAACAAAGCCACTGTGTCAGACTCTGGGATCACAGTGAGTAATTATCACAATGCCTGTAATCAGGCAAAGGTCAGGTTAGAAAATGAGGAATATAAATGTCTGTGATACACAAAAAGCACACAGCAATGTCGTCTGAGCAACAAGAAAAAGAGAACAGTTGATCTTTAAATAAGTATATATGTGTGTACTCTCCACTTAAAACATAAACTTTTCTTTCACCTGAACATTTCAATCCAGGTGATAACATGTTTTTATCTATTTATATCATTAGTATTGCTTTTAAATATATATACTTCAACTACTCCAGGTTGACAGAAAGAGAGCATTAACATTCAATCAAGATTGCCTCAGCACAGAAACTGTAAAATAACTTGAACTGTATGCAATGTTAGATAATGTTAATCAGTAGCAATGATGGTATAGACTACTAGAACAACATTACATAATATAGAAACATTCAACAAATGAAGGTCTCTCAACAAAATTGTGTTTTTGGTCATTATGGAAATATAGATAAAGTTTCAGCATGAAACAGGAATGGTTTACTTAGCCTAATAATATGGCTTTTTTAAAAGTCTAACTGAAATACTTTTAAAATCACACTATGGATCTAATGTTGTTAAGTGGCTCACTATTTGAAGAAATGAAGAAGTGAAATATTTTTTTAAAAAATTATATTGACACTCAGTTTTTCTGATTTCCAAGTTTACATTTTATGTGTTTGTTTTCTTTGAATTGGAAGTGTCACTTTTTTCACCCAAAGTGGCAGGACAAGGACAGGTTATGTTGTAAGACATTTGTCAAAGTCCAAGTTTCTACCTTTTATCTTGTTTTTTTTTTTCTGTTGAGAATTAGTTTGAGAAATTTTTAACAATATCTAGCACAATTTATATGTCATGCATAGGGATTATTCTAATCATATGAGGTAGAGGAAATACTTGTTTATGGTCCTAAGACCTTTTTTATCCTATTATTTTACTGATGCCACTACATCTATCTTTTGAATTGGGATCTCTAGATTAACACTCTAGTCAATGTACACCTTTAAAAATTGGCCAACTGGTCTCCACTAATGCCCCAGTTAATGTTTGGAATGCCTTGCATAGTGACAGGAGGAAAGTGGAAAGAGCCTTTTCTTACTGCTGCATAGACTTGGTGGATTTTTCTGTAGAACAAAGGGTTAGGTCAGACTATCTCTAAGGTGTCCTTGGCTTTCCTCCTGGTAAGTAGATTCAAAATAAAGCCCCTAAAAAGTCAAAGAACAGAATCAGAGTAACTCTACAGTTGTGTTTTAACTCAGTGAGTTATTAATTTCATAAGAATTTATTGAAAACAGGTAGATGTTAGTTTAGGCAGTGTTTTAGACACTAGTGATACAATGGGTAACATTCAGACATTGTCTGTTTCACTACAAACTTAATATAATGATATTTACATGATAGAAAGAAACAAAAACACATAATAACACAAGCAATTCATTAGTTCTAATCCTAGGTATTATGAAATTGCATATAAATGGAGACTTCATGTAGTTTTGAATAGTCACAAAATAATGGCACATCATAAATGTCCCCAAGGAAGTGTTTTGCAGCTTGGGTTCTGAAAGAACATCAGGAGTTAAGGGAAGATAAGAGATGGTACAGTCCCAAAACAGTGGAATAAAATTGCATGTGTGAAGGCTTAAACCAAAATGAGTTTTATATGTCTAATATGAATAAACCAGTAGTGGTAAAGATCAGACAGTAAATACATAAATGGTAAAGATATGGCTGAAGAGATTGGTAGGGGTGAATCAAGCAAGCTCATATGGAGCTACATTCAGAATTTTAGAATTAATTTGGAATATAAGTTTAAGTTATTGAATTGTTTTAAGCTAGAAGAGGAAATAATAAGATGTTTATATGTTTATATATCATTGGGTCTTTTGGGTGCAATAATAATAATCAATATTTAGTGAGGACTTCCTACACAGCAGCTCTTTTTATTAGTATCCATAACAATTCAATGAGTTAGGTATCATTAATTTCTCCACTTTACAAAAACCTTAAGCAATTTGCTCAATGTGACAGAGCTAATCAGTGAGCAGTGTGACTTGAAAGTAAGAAATCTTAACCTCTATTCTTATTTGATGGTAAAAAGGGATAAAAATTTGTTTGAAGGACTAAGTAGTCTACGTAAGAGATGGTATTACTTCAGGCTTTATCAACACTGGAACCTCTCCCAGAGAAGAAATTGGTTTAGATGAAGAAGTCTTTTGCTAAGGCAAAAGTTACTATCAAGTAAAACCACCCCTGAAAAGCCACCATAGAGGATCTTTGCATTTGGCTTTTTAATGTTACTTAATACTTCAAAATTTCCTCCCTTCTCCATGTTCTTCCACCCTCCCTTCAACATCATTACTCTGAAGGTGTTTGTGGCAATCATTACATGCCTAATAGGACCAAGAAGAGAGAGGTCATTCAGTTCTTTTTCTCTCTTAAGCTATTTTGCCTAATTGTCCATATTTATTTTTATCCTGCTATAATTTTTTAACAAGATCAGACTGGTCCCCATCATCTTCCTTTTTGTCATATGTTGAACCGACAAAACCAGGAATCTATGCACAAGTTAGTGCCCCAAAGCGTATGTGAAATATGGACATATTTTTAAATATAAACACTAGCAGTTAGTTTTAGGCAGTTTATGTTAAAATACTGACTTCTGTGGCCTGGAAACACACGAAAAGGAAAAGCTGGCTGGTGAAATTGCTGTTTTGACTTTCCACTTCCATGGTAGCAGGCAGTGAATTTCCAACTTCAGTAATTCTTTTTTTCCTTTTTCAATAATAAAAGCTCATATTATTTCATTCGCTATCCCTTATAAGGGACCATTCACTCTCTTTGACCAATCGTCAATCAAGCAATCACTGCATACTGCTTGAGTGCCTACATGGCAAAGTCAACACACTGGGAAGAGTGAGGAGGTAGAAGGAGGTGAACAAGTTTCCCCTGCAGAACTTTCTGTACAGCTGGCGGGACAAGATATGAACATGTTTAGAAGGGTTGAGTGGTTACAAGAAGGAGAAATGAAAAAGATATAGCAAGTAAGAAAAAATTAATTGTACCATGTATATATTCTGTTGTTGCTAAGACAAAATCTTGTGCATTGGAAATTTGATAAGGATTTACGAAGATGCAGTCTTTGAGCTCAGTTTTACAATATGTGTAGATTTTAGCTTAAAAGAGGGGAAAAAAGAAAGAAAATGATAGCATAATGTTCATTATGTGCAGCCCAAGAGGAATGTGTAGTGTAGGAAATATATCAACAAGATTAAAAGTTAGGAAATACATGTTTTTACTTAACTTTAACAATAATTATAGGTATGGGCAAAGCAGTATTTTTCCCTGGGCCTTTGTTTTCTCATAGTTAAAGTAAGGGAATTTAATTAAGTACTCTCTAAGCAAACTTTGAAGTTTAACAATAGTTTAGTTTTTGTTGGGAACCACCCTGCCTGGTTTCAGAGGCTGTAACCCCCCCACCAAGGCTAAGGCTGAGGGAGTGACCTTGGACCTTAAGCCACCAAGGAGACAAAAGCTTATCTCCCTGGCAGGAGTGCTGCTTCTGCTCCTCTTTCCATAACTGGCCCCCAATGCTTGGTCTGTTAGCCAATGACAGGTAAGATTCCCCAAGGGGGGAACAACCTAAGACAGGCATGGTCACGTGGGAGGCCCCCAAGGAAGGACTTTGGGGGGTACAGCAAAAAGGGGCAAAGGACCCTCACGCCTCGGCTTTGACAAAGCCTGAGTCCTCATTCTGTCTGGGAGAAGTCTCCTAATTTCTTGGCTGCCTCACTTCCCTTGCTCCACCTAAGCCTGAAACAATGACAGGGTGGTGCAGCCCTGTGCTGGAAATCGTGGGTTCCCCAGCAATCAGGCCTAAGAAAGAATATGTAAAACCCTGAGAAACCTGCTTTGTTTAGAATGCTCTCAATTAAATGATAAGGGTCCAGCAAGAAGTAAGTTTGTTTCTCAAAGCTTTACCGCTCTCTAGCTATCTGATCCTGATTCAAAAGGCTCTCAGAGTTCTTTGCTATCTATTGTTTGATCTTTACTGCCTGACAATGGTTAATGAGCTTTATCTGTAATCCTATGCAAATGAACCCAATAAAAGCCCATTGAGCAGCGGGCTCCTGGCCCTTCTTCTTTGAGAGATTGGCCACCTTTCCTCCCCAAGCAGATCATGTCTTGGTAGACTTATTCTCATCCGTGGAGGCCAGGGGGACCCTGCGGGTGGAGCCCCTCCCACAAGTTTTTATCTTAAAGAAAGAATAAACTCTTCTTACTTGCCCTGCATTATATGAAATTAACAAAAAACAGTGTTTGTAATCATGCACATTATAGTTTAAAACAGACAGACCTGGATTCCAATCTTGGCAGACTATTTGTTATCTAGTAAACTTGAACAAGACACTTAACCATGATGAACTTGTTATTCTCATCAATAGATGATAAATAGATAAATACATAGGTAGGTAGAAAATAAATACCTATTATATATGTAAATATAAATAAATAATTAGGCTCTTCAATAGTAAAGGTAGTATGTAATCATACTGTGTACATTAACTGGTTATGTGGGAGGCACTGAACATTTTTTGGTTATATCCCTTGCTATGCATGGGTGAACTAGCCCTAGGCTTCAGTCATGAGACTTAAGTTCAAATCTCTGCTGTGCAATAGACTGTCTAAGCATCTTTGAAAATGTGGGGTTTGAACTGGGTTATTATTTACATCTACTTTAGTACTACTCAAATATCTTAAAGGAAAACAGGTCAAAATATATGTGGGGCAATATAAATTGTATAGGACACAGTAATTGAGGATGCTAAAGAGCTAGCAAATATTATAGTTACCCCTGATTTCACATTAATTTTATCTTTTCACTAGGCAAACATTCCCCTCACACCATTCCCTGCCTGATACTTTAGATAACTTACAATTTCTTTCCAATGGGTTTTGCAATTCTTGGATACTGTTTAGGTTGCACAATATTTTCACTCTACTGTGTCAATTAACATCACAATAAATAATTATCAGCAGCTTCAATATTTTCACTAGCATACTGTTTTTATTTTATTATTTTTATAGTTTATGAAGAAAACAACATAAATCATACTACCAGTTTTCATGCCAAGAACATTTCACCTAAGAAATGCCATGCAGTAAATTTCAGAGACAAATGCCACTTATAAACATGACATTCTAATGTGTATTGAAGTTTCATGTACTAAAGATTGGCATAGCTATCTGTAGTCGATGAATAATGGGTAGGAATGATTAATGACTTTGTGAGATAAGGCATAATTAGATTTGGCATGTGCATCCACCATTTAAGCAAATTGATATGTGGAATGCATAGCTGAAAGAGATACAGACAAATGACATTAAGCTTCAATGATTCAAATGTGTCTCCTGAGAATAGATGATCCAAATTCTTTTCTAATTTTTCTCCAATTCAACACAACCATAAAGGTAACCATGGATCTTATTTTTATCTTGCAATGGTTGCCTCAGCAACAGACTGACAGACTCTGAAGCCCAGTTAAGTCTCTTCACACCTTTCTGCCTTTTGGTCATTTACTCTTTTCCCAGACCTCTGTCACTTACTCAAATAGTGCTCTACAGTTATACCATCTATGGACACAGTGATGTTGGAAGAAAACAAAAGCTCTTAGCAAAACCGTGGAGAAGGGACAGTTACCTACAATATGTTCTATAAATCTCCTTCTCTCACCCCAGCTCCCCAATGTAAACATGCAACCATACACCAAGGCAAGTGTACCTGCACCTTCATAGGTACTAAACCAATCTACTACCTTATGGCTGCCCACCTTTCTCAAAGTGGCACATTAATAAAAACTATCTTTTGCAGGTAATGAAATTTTTTGAATCCTCTTTATTCCTAACAAAACATTTATATTACACCTTCCTTATTTGACTTTCCTTGGTAAATCAAGACACTTCTTCAAAGAGGATATACAGTGGTCCTAGAGACATATAAAAGGATGCTCAACATTACTGGCCATCAGAAAGATGTAAATTAAAACCACAATGAGATACCACCTTACATTAGTCAGAATGGCCATCATTAACAAATCAACAAACAACTAGTGCTGGTGAGAATGTGGAGAAAAGAGAACCCTAGTGCACTTTTGGTGGGAATGCAGACTGGTGCAGCCACTGTGGAAAACATTATGGACTTTCCTGAAAAAAAAAAAAAAAACCTAAAAATGGAATTGCTTTTTGATCCAATGATTCCTTCCACTGCTGGCATTGTACCCTAAGAATACTGAATCACCAATTCAAAAGAACATATGCACACCTATGTTCATAGCAGCATTATTTACAAAAGCCAAGTGCTGGATACAGCCTAAGTTCCCATCAGTAAATGAGTGGATCAAAAAATGGTGGTACATTTTCACAATGGAATACTATGCAGCAGAAAGAAAGAACAACTACTTTTTGTGACAGCATGGATGGAACTGGAGACTATTATGCTAAGTGAAAAAAGCCAGGCATTGAAAGGCAAATACCATATAAACTCACCTATAAGTGGAACCTAATGAATGAAACAAATGAGCAAAACAGAACCAGAGTCATGGAAACAAGGAACAGACTGGCTGGAACCAGGGGGGATTGGGGAGGGGGCTAGGGGAAGAAAGAGGGGAAGGGCCTAGTTAAAGAACAAGTATAAGTGACCCGTAGACATGGACTATAGGGTGGTGATTGACTGTGGGGGGCGGAGGGCAGGGGAGAGCAATGGTGTAAAATTGGGGCAACTGTAATAGAACAACAATTAAGAAAAAGATATTAATCTATGAAAATGTGTTAATGCTACACTTCTGAATCTCAAAGTAGAAATGAATTGGTATGTCATAATTAGGAAAAAGGCATGTCAAAAGTAATGTGTTACTAATTCTAGTATTAGTTACTAATATTAGATAAAATATAAAAATTATGTGAAGGAAATGCTATTATTTAAATTAGACTTTTTTCAATGTTATTAGGATAAAAAATTACTTGTATTCAAATGTGTCTTTATTTTTATTTTCTCCACCAGGATTTAAATAGCTGAGGTTACAATTAAAATTCAGTACCCTGAGCAGTCCAGGGAGTGAAGCTGCAGGTAGTCTGGTGGCACAAAAAGAGGGTCTAGACTGTGAATATAATCCTTTGAGAAAAAAATGTTGGCGGATGCTAATTGATACATGGGTTTTATTTGTCACAGATGTTTATAATTTTAAATGAACTCATGTAGACATAGTAGAATATATAAATGGGTGCTACTAGGAATAATGGTAAGGTGTTCAGTAAGTCAAAGGTCTGCCCATCATACTTCCTTTTCTCTTGTTTTCAGTCAGGCAATACAAAAAAGGAATGAGTGAAATAAGAACCACAACACAATATTAAGGGTTTCACAAAAGCCTGATGTACTAATACATAGCTCTGGGGAAAGCTAGTTTTGAGTAGCCTATGTGGAACCTTATATATTGCCCAAATATCTTTACCTCAAAAACTAATCACCTTCAGACTGACTTGTCACAGAGATAAAAGAAGTAGAGATGAGATGAAGCATGAGATGGCTAGTTCTGGAAACCTAGCCCTTGTGAGCTCTTTCACCTGCGTATAAGCACAGGAAATAAAGAAGAGATAGAAAAGGAATAAAGAAGATGGATGTGTATAATTTAATGAATGCACATGCATGAGAAAAAAACTTCATTATTATTTGATAACTAAATAATCAGAGTAGAAGTATCTTCCTTGGGGTGGAGTGTGGGATTGTGAATGAAGAGTAAATGTTCTTGGATGGTTATGGGAAGAAAGGAGCAAAAACCACAACTAAAAACATACCTTATAAAATACTAAAAATTCTGAGAATTTGAGTCTAACAGAGGAGACATCTGTGGGCAAAATAACCATTCAGGATGTTTAGACAAAAATAAAGCAGAATGTAAAATATGAAACATAGAACCTTTTATATATATTTAAAATATAATTATATATTAATTACCTAGAAATATAAATATATTCTATAAGTTGAGCCCCAAACAATGTGAGGTGTTAGGGGCACCAATCTCTCCACACAGTGGAAAACCCTTGTATAATTTAAGTCAACCCCCCACACACACAGATTTCCAATTACCAACTGAAAATTTAAAAATTCACATATAAGGGGAACTTCAAACCTGTGTTGCTAAAGGGTCAACTTTATAGATACAAATTTCTTCCTGAATGTAGAGCATTCCTATGAAAGCTGTTGTAAGCTGAAATGGCATAAAGCAATGAAGTAATTACCTTAGGACACATCTTGCTAAAGAATGCACAAAATATATCAAGACAGAGCACAGATGCTCACAGACACAGTTCAGAGCTCTGGTGCTTGATTCTGAGATGCTTCAGGGAAGGAGCTTCGTGTGGCCACTCTGGCTCCTGAGGGTGTGTGGCGCCTCTGTAAGGGCTCGTTGAAAATCACATGTTGACTGCTATTTTAGCTTTCCCCTTTTTTTATAAGAGCAAAAATCCTGTTTGGATATCTTTCAGTTAGCAAAAACATTATATAAGTTATATATACGTATAATTTAGTACACAGCAATACATACACACACACACTATGTGTATATATAACTTAACCCTTAGGGAAACAGATTTATACATATCTATACAGTAAACCTATGAAAACAACCTATACTAATCCAAACTAGTTGTGTTTGAATTTACAAAATAATGAATCAGTAATCACAGATAAACAAAATATTAAAGAAAATACCAGAGTGAGGAAACATACAGCTGACTAGGCAGAAATAAAAATGACACAGAGAATAACGAACATCTCCAAAATAGATTTAGTGTATTCAGAGGAAAATAAGCATTTATTGCATATATTTAAGAGATTGCTGTCAAAAAAAGATTATTAAAAGAAAAAAGTCTCTAGAAATTTTTTAGAAGTCAGCATATGGAGGGAAAAGTAAAATGAACAAAGCTGAGGATCTAGCTGATGATCTGAAAGATAAAAATGGAGAAAATGTCCCAGAAGATAAAAAAGCAAAAATAAAGGGATAGAGAGTAAAAGGGAAGGTTCTTTACGAGGAAAAAATCCAGGATTCTAGATCTTATTGAATAGGAGTTCAGATGAAAAGGACTGTGATGATGAATGGAAACAATTAAACTAATAATAATTAAAAAGATTATCTCTAGCTAAAGAAAGCACATCTTTGTATTAAGACACATAGAAATGTTGATTAAAATGAAAAAGCTATATCCTGTGAAGTTTCAGAATTTCAAGGATAAAGAGAAATTCTGCAATCTTCCATGCAGAGGAAGGTAGGCACAACATATAATAAGAATCTTGTTAACAGACAGACTTCTCATCAGAACACTGTGTGCTTAGAAGACAATAAAGAAACAACCTGAGGAAAATAATATCTACTCAGACAAATTATCAGTGAGGTGTAAAGGGAAAAAAATCAGTTTTTCAAATGACCCAGAAAAATGACTCCTTAGGGAGTGCTTTGCATCCTGCTGTGTGCTGCCCAGGTTAATTTCCTCAGTCACCCCTTTGAGGTCTGAAAAGTGCATCCCCCATCTGCTGGGAGTGTTGGTTTGCAGCTGATTTCTTCCCACTCACCACCTAAATACTGTCCTGTTGATGAGAGGCAGCCGATCAACTTCATACTTGGTGTAAACTATGCCTAACACCTACTGCGTTGTCCCAACCTGGGGCAGTTCTGCAGAGGCACCCAGCTCAAGAGAGTCTCATGGGCTCTCTTACAGTCCTGCTTCCTTTCTTTGAGCCACCTCCTCCCCATCATCCACACCAGGTAATCCCTTGGAACAAGGTTTATATTCCTGAATATGAATCTATGTCCCAGGAACCTACAGAGCAAATTTTTTTTTTTAAAAATCAAGAAAAAATGGTAAGATGATTATGAATTAGTGGTCAGTAAAGATGCATGAAAAAATGTAAGTGCAAAAGAAGAAAAAGAAAAAGTCACTAATGCCAATGTTTAGGACACTCTCCTTCGAGCATTAGAATTTCAGTGCCATCGGACTGCATTTCTTTCTATACAGTTTTAATTTCAGTATTTGAGTTACATAATTACATAAATTAAAAAAGTTACATCATTTAAAAACTCTAAATGTTGTTTTCATTGTGCTTATACCTTTGGAATCGACCCATAGGAAACTTGAAACAAAACTAGTTATATATTGGGTATAAATTTTATAAGCTAGAAATTTTAAAATAATAATATAAACAATATACTTTAGGAGAGAAAGGAGAAGAGACACATAGTTGCGTTAGTCACTATATGATTTTTTGAAGAGGAGAATCAAACAATACTGTCTAAAATTAGTAAATCACATAAAAATATTTGAAGAGTGAAACTCAGACACCATGAAAAGAAATTAACTATCCAGAGTGAAATAGATAAGGGTGTGTGAGAGTTTTGTCCTCTTAATTTGAGACACATCTATACCTATTTTAAAAAATGTGTACATAGTTCTTTAATTTAAAATATAACATTAAAATATTAAAGAGCACTCATCAATAAAACACTGGGAAAATAAGTTATGGTGAAATGAATTTTAATGGTCACTTAAATTCCTCAATTTAGATAATGCTCATAATTTCTGAAAGTGCTTCTACATGTCGAACTAAAAATCATTTATTGATCCCTTCTTCTGGACAAGCCATTGCTTTCCCTATTAACACATTTATTTTTATCCTTGAGACAGGTGAGGGAAAATATCTTTTGGTCCTTTCAGTGGTTGAGAAAACTAAAATGCAGAGAAAGTTGCTTTGCCTAAGGTCATAAAGCTAACCCAGGTGATTCTAAAGCTCTCTTCTCTGTAGTCCTCCCAAACCCAGATTCGTGTGGTTTGCCTCTCCTCCTGATCACTGGGAAATGGGTGATTGCCAAAAAAGTTCGTCCACAGAGCCAATGTGAGAAATAGGTAAAAGTAGAGACAAGGAGAATTAGGAAATAGATAAGTAATTAATATTTTCTTTTTTAAATATATTTTATTGATTATGCTATTACAGTTGTCCCATTACCCCGCTTCATTCCCCTCCACCCTGCACACCCTCTCCCACCCACATTCCCCCTTTAGTTCATGTCCATGTGTCATAAGTTCTTTAGTTTCTACATTTCCCCTACTA
>CM052541.1:86545074-86597739 GCA_028533065.1 Trachops cirrhosus
TTCGTGAGACTCTTCTTGCTAGCCTCAGCTTCTGAAATTGATCTGTTCTGGCTCCCTGGATTTATGGTGTGAACCTCTGTTGTAGAGTACTGGTGAGATTCAGTGGTATAGTCTCCTTCTGGTATCCAGGTGTTCATAGCTTCCTCCTACTAATGTAATCAGCCAAGCAAAGTAGTCTATACAAAAAGAAGAGGAGTGCCAATATACTATAAAAATAAGAGCTGTACGAATCATGAAATAATGATAATACAATTATGCAATTACTTGCAGGTCAAAAAAAAAAAGGAAGGAACGAAGCAGACGATGGAAAGAAGAAGAGGTAAATTTGGAAAGCAAGGGAGCAGGGTCAAGACCAGGGTGACAGAAAGAGAAGCACAAAGAACTGATAGATCAAAAAATAATAGGAATTAAAAGATGAAAGGTTACTTTAAGATAATTAAAAGAAAACAAAAACAAAACAAACACACAAAAAACAAACAAAAGAAATCAAAACAAAAAACACCATTGTTGGTTTCAGACTGGTCAAACCGGTCTTCTAGCTGGCTTCAGCACACTGAGGGGTGACTGGAGACAGTTTTTCTCTGTTCCCATTGAGGACCCAGTCAGCCTCCGGTGCACTGTTCGCAGTGTAGGCATGCACTCTCCCACAAGCCTGTCTGGTGCCTCCCAGAAGGGATCCGTGTGTTGGGCGGTCTGGGTACAGCTATGTGCGTCCTTGGGAATTCACTGCCGTGTGTTCTGATGTCCCGCGGAGCGCCTGGCCTTTTTCAGGTCCACGGGTGCGCGCTCTCTGGGTCCTGAGGGGTGCCCACTTCTCCTACCTCCAGGGCCTGGGCCTCACAGGTCCCGCGGAGTTCCTGGGCTTTTTCGGGTTCACGGGTGCGCACTCTCTGGGTCCCAAGGGGCGCCCACTTCTCCTACCTCCAGGGCCTGGGCTGCACTGGTCCCGCGGAGCACCTGCGCCTTTTCCTTTTTCAATGCTGTGGTTTCTGAGACTTTCACCAAACCATGCTCTCTCTTCGGGTTTTTCAATGTCCGCTACAATTTGCGATCTCCTATTTTCATTTATGACATGATAATGTTGGCTCTTTGCTCTGTTCCTACCTAAAATGACTCGGATTTTTTTTCCTGGTTGTGGGAGAGTAGAATCTGCTGCATCCTACCACGCCGCCATCTTGGACTCCCAAAAACTTATCTTGATCAAGATATGGACATTCAATAATTTGCAATTAAAATAAATATTCTTCAGTTTTCTTTTTCCTCCAAGAAAGATGAGAATATAGTAATATATGCTTTTTAAAAAGAAAATGCCCTTTTAAAAATTTTTTATATTCAGTTTTTTTAAAAGACTAACTAGAAATGTTCTATAAATCTTTTGAAATTATTATAAGAAAGACATTAATGGCACAAAAAATGAGTACTATAAAATTGCCTTAGGCATTATATGTTCTAGAAATTAGCACTTTAAAGTAAATTTTGAGTTTATGATCAAACAATAATGTATAGAGCTGTTTTATTTAAATTGAAAAAGGTGTTGCATTATAGGTATATACACATACAAATATACCATACCATAGAGGTGTCTGTCTATCTATCTATCTATCATCAATCATTTATTTGCCTATCTTATCTGCATCACTGTTAGAACAGTATCTGTCCAAATTTGCTATCCTGGCTTTAAAATATGGGTTTTCAGTTTCTTGCAATCTGATATATGGTCAACCTTAAGAATACCCTTAAAAATGAAGTAAAATAAAAATAAAACTGTAACCTATACAGAAACTTTTTAATGTTTCTTCTTATTTTATTTCACCAGCTCCCTTGTTTCTTCTTTTTCTTAGTAAACCTATAGTTTTAATAATTTAAGGACATTTAACTTTGTAAACACTTAATTAGACTAAGCAATAGATGTTCAAAAAGGTGTTTTCTATTCCCTTCCAATTATAATGCACAGAAGAAGTAATATAAAATTTACCAAGAAAAAAGACTTTTACATGTCTGTTACTTCAAAAATTATATATTTAGATTTATGATAATCTTTGTTAGAGTTTATAGAAGAATTTGTTAAAAGATAATGCATCTTCTAATGCAGTCCTATTTTAAGAAACTTCTTTCATCCATTTCTAATTTGTGCATACAGTTTTCTCCTGGGAGTAGAGTCCTTGAGTTGGATGCCAAGAAAGCCATCTTGTAGGAAATCAGTCACTGTAAGACACTTGCACAGAATAGAGAAATATTCTCTTACTATGTCACTACAAGATGCTGCCTGTGGAAATTATCAGTAATTCTAGGCATTCACACAATCACTGTTCAAAATGACACTATCAGAGACATGGCATTGACAGGAAGAATTGCAAAGCAGTAAAAAAGATAAAGTAATTTGCAGAAGTACTGTAGTCCATCACAACATTGCCAAAACAGCTTTAGGTGATGGGAATTATATGTATGTTCATGTCTTTAGAATTAAAAAACAAAATTTAAAAAAGTAGTTTATGTGAAGAGTTAATCTAACCTGTATGTTAAAATATCGAAGTTATACTAAAAAATGAAAGTATAAATAAAAAATAAATAAAATTAACTTTATGTTGCCAATAGTAATATGTCTTCCAATAATTTTCACTTGTTATTTGAAATTTTGCCTGGATATTTTCAATATAATCACTGAAAAGTTTTGTAATTAAAAGGTAACAAAACAGTAAATAATTCACCAGATATGTGTTCTTAACTTCAGTACATATGTTGTTAGAAAATATAAATATTTTGTTTGCCTAGGATTGATATTAACTTAATAGACTTTGGAACCTATTTAATAATCTATAACTGTACTAATAATTTTTTGTGTTTATAATATGAATTTATAAAATCACAATGTGGCCATATAAGGGACAAATTATAAGAAAGCACAATGAATAGAAAAGTAGATTTAGACCTGAGTAGGTGCTAGAGACAAATGGAAAAGTACAAATCATTTCTAAGTCATTTTTGGCAATAGATTCTTTCCTTGTAACCTTTTCCCTTGGTATGAAGAACCAGGGAAATCATTTATTGTTACTAAAAAATTTGTAGATTGCTACAGCTATGTATACACAAACACACACGCACCTTCTCTAAGATCTTACTTTATGGTCATATAAAACATCGGCAAGACATGTATTTAGTTCTAGAAATACAATCTTGGCTGTGAAACAGAGCAAAGCAAACTACTTATTTATTCATATATTAAACAGTTATGTGTTGAGTTTGTGCTAAAAGCTAGGACTTGTTCTAGATACAGGGGATAAAATAATGAAAGATAGAGTATGTATTCATAAACCTTAGGTATTAGTAGGAAAGGGCAGATAATAAACAAGCAAAAACAATGATATAAATATAATTATTTTTGATAGGGAGAAGAAGCCCTGACAAACTTAAAACAAAGGTCAATACCAGGAAATAGGGTACTGTTATAACATCTTTAAAATACGCTTCGGTGCAAAAAATTTAGCCTGTAGCTATAGAGAAAATGATTAGAAAGGGTAAGAGTAGGTGTGTTTATTGAGATAGTAATATAATAAAAAGTTTATCTGGGGAAGAATTGGCTAAATAGCTGAAAGAAATAAAAAAGAATTAAATAAAGAGTTTAGATTTGAGAGTGCCAAATGGTTACCAAAGTTTACTGCTTTCAGAACTAGTATAAACAGATAAGGACAAATAAAACACCGAGAAAGGTCAATTCTTTTGCAGTTCTGAACCAATGCAGATCAGATTAGGGCTGTGGCTATATCACTGGAAGCTATTATGCCAGAAAACCCCACTAACATCATCATTAATTGAAATATAAAGTATGAAGGAGTTTACAATTAAAGAAATCAATCAGGCTTGAGAAATATGTCTGGGAAAACTTGGGAATGTGGTTACAAGTATATACAACATGCTTGGAATAATGTAGATATGCCTCCTACATTTCTGAAGGAATGTACAGTCAAAACTTCCATAAACTTAGCCTTTTAAAAGGCTTTTGATGTTTGAAGTCTTAAAACTACTCCTGGACTTATAATCTTCTGGAAGCAGGAAGCATGTGGTGAGAGTTGTTTTCCTCCTAGGGGTATCTTCAGAAAAATACTGGATAGGTCACCATGGAGACTGGAATTAAGGGACACAGAAAGCAAAGGACAAAATAAATTTCTGAAGAAAAGCAGAATCTGATGAAAATTCTCTCTCAATTTAGGATTCCTTCATGACTCATACAATGAGATTTCATAAATGCTATGGACCAAGGATTGCTTTGTGTATCTTTTTTTCTGGAATGAGATCATCACTTTAGTTATTATCTGAGGGTCCGTTATTGTATATTAGGTAAGGATAGAATTAAATTTTACTTTGGTTGACAGTTTGCTACATCAAGAAGACACACATCTGGATCTCATAGAAAATGTTGTAACTCACCTCATAATTCTAAAATTTCAGCTGCAAGCAGTAGCTGGACAGGACTTGGGGTTATATCTCTTTAGAGGGAATGAATGTGTTTAATATGTGGAAGAACGGAACAAAGGGGTAGTTCAGGCACATGAGAATGGACTATGATGTTTCAGCTAATCATCATATCCCTTTCTAATATTCATTCTGGAAAAAATAATGTCTTGTTTTTATTTGCAATTAAGATAACCACATGCTCTAGAAAATGTAGGCAATATGATATATTTTGGTTCTAGGTCTACTTTACCAAACACTTCTTATGTATGAACTTTCATGTTCTTTCCCCCCATTCCCAAGGCCAGAAATGAGACAATCTGTATGGGAATTTTGAAAGCCAAATGTTGAAGATTGGTGGAAGCAAAATTTGAAAGAACCTTATTTTGAGAATCATTATCTGGAAGAGAGTCACCCAACTGCAAACACTGTGTTTTAACAGTGATGTGAAAGAGGAATAATTTTTATGATGTCAAGTTATTGATGTTTTAAAGTTTATTTTTTATAGTAGTAATCTAAATGGATAGAGCATTAAATAAGAAAAACCTTCTTAACATAATTAAAACCCTAGGAAGATTTTGTAATTGAAGGATATCATCACTATCCCAAGGGATTATTATCTTTTCATCATTTTCAGCACATTGACATTTTGTCTTTGTATTTATGGGTACATGGCCACAAAGTGGTTGTCATAGTTTCAAACACTATGATCATAGGTGAGGAAAGATGTGGAGGGAACAGGATGTAGAGGGGTGGTGGCTCAGGCTACAAAAGTACCATTTTCTTTATGAACTCTCTCTTTTAGACAACAAACAAAATTTTTACTAGAATCCTCCCACCCCAGTTCATATGTTGAAGCCCTTCCCCCCAAGGTAATGCTATTTAGAAGTACACTAGTTCCTTTGATAACTGAGTAAATTTAGATGGAGTCATAAGGCTAGGGCTTTAATGATGAGGTTAACATGAGAAAGCAGCCATATGCAAACTAGAAAGGGAAATATCATCCCGGAAAAAAATCTTCTGGCATCTTAATCTTGGACTTCCAATTCTCCAGAACTGTGAGAAATCAATGTCTGTTGTTTGAGCTTTTTAGTCTATGGTACTCTGTTGTAGTAGCCTGAACAGATTAACACACCCCCCTATATATTTATAATCTTGACCTAAGGCTATGCTAAATTCCCCTTTCCACCTATTTATTCATAATTAGTTGAAAGAAATCTGGACCATTCAGTTATTCTGCAGAATTGGTTCAAGTATCCACACATGCTGTGTATTAGTTCAATATATTAATGTCATTATGTTAATTGGACCAGAGTAGCAAGAACTCACAAATAGATTGGGGGTCTTGTAAAGACATGTGTTTCCCAGAAAATGGAAAATAAACCTCATGGAGATTTAGGGGCCAGCTGTCTCATTGATACTTTTAAGATTCCAATGGACTGGGTCATGTGGGAACAATTCAATAAAATTAAAAGACAAAGTATTGCACCACTTTGGATTAAAGAAGCAGCATATTTCACACTTGGGAACACTTTTGTGATACATTAACTGGGTGACAGTAAAGGCTGCCTGTTTTCTCTGTGGTGCAGAGCATAAAATAGTTCTGTAGCCGGTCCAAAAGACAAGTGATTCTACTGTTTTAACCACGTGGCCCAATGGATTTTATATTATTATACTTACTAGCGGTGGGAGATGATGCTATGTGGAGTTTATCATTAGCTCTAATAAGAGAATCACAACAGTGACCCTAAGGGTCCTGATCCAAGCTTATGCTATCTACAGTGAAGAATTATGCTTTATTCAAAAAATATTTTCCCAGAAAATATAGATCAGCTTATTATGAGATATCCAAGTAATCATTTATCTAGGTCTTTCCATTGTTAACTGATTTCTGAGAGACTGGTAAATTCATAAGGGGGATGAGCCCAGAAGAAAGTCATCATAAGATGGATTGTACATTTGTATTGAGTAAGAGCAAAGACAGAGAAAACATATAAGATACACAAGCTGGTAGCCTAGACCCCATGTCACCCATCACTAGTACACTTGTTTTCTTCCTCAGCTCACACCTGTGGCTCAGAGCTACATGAGGGGGACCATTAGGATTAGCTGACAGAAAATTTATTGAGTTCAGCCATAGATTGGTTCATTATGTGGGTGCAAGCTAAAAATGACCATGAAAAACTGTACGAGTAAATCTTCCTAGTGGAAAAAGCTGCAAGTAGTGCATTTGGTTTTCTACTTGGTGTGGAAAGAGAAGTGGGACAAGATGAGACTATATCTCAGACTCATGGGTTGTGGTGAATAGTCTAACTGGTCAGGAACCTGGAAGGAGAATAATTCAATGACTGAGATAAATGGTGTGAGGAATAGGTATATGGATAGATCTATGGAGTAGTAACAAAGTGTGAAATTTTTTTGTGTCATACGTTAAAATTCAACAGAGAACATCCAACATAGAAGAGGCACTAATCATCCAAGTTGAAGTGAGTCAGCTTGTGTCAGTAGACTCTCTCATTGTCATCTCAATGCTTGCACAATAAGAAAGTAAATAGAGTGGTCATGGTGGCAGGGATAGAATCTATGCACAGGTCCAATAGTATGGGCTGATATTCACTAAATTTGATTGAGTTAGGGCCACTTTCAAATACCCAACCTACCAAAAATAGAGACCAATAGTGTACCTCCAATATGGTACCATCTTTTGAGAAGACCAACTTGATACTCGGTGGCACATTGATTGCAATATATCCCTTTCACCCTGGAAGAATAAATTTTGCATCTTGATGGGAATTGGTCATATACCAAAAAGTGGATTTGCCTTTCTACAGGGGCATAGTCAACATCATTATACAAAAGACTAAATTTTGTTGTGTTCTTTAATTTTTATTATAGTATAGCTGGCTTACAATATTGTGTGTGTTTCAGGTGTATAACATAGTGATTTGACATTTATTTACTCTGTGATGTGATCACCACAATAAGGCTATTAACCATCTATCATCATTCAAAGTTATTACAATATTTTTTCTATATTTCCTGCACTGTAGACTAAATCTCAATTGCTTATTTATTTTGTTACTAGCAGTTTTTACTTCTTAGTCCCCTTCACCTTCTTCACCTATCCATCCCCCATTTTTAACAGTAGCCCTACATTCTCCTGAAGATCAAGGTAAACTGTCTTCCTAGGATAATGACAATTTATAAGGATAACTTATTCATCTGCCTGGGTAAATGGTATGGGAAGCCCAAAGTAATCCAGTAGTGACTGTAGCTTAAACTTCAATGAGGCTTTTGTGATTTTCTGTGATGTAGATCTTTCCAACTATGGAGTCAAGATTTGTGGGAATGGGAAGCAAGAATTCCCTAAATGGGTCGCTGGGATTAACGTATAAAGAAATTATGTAACTTAACATCAAAAACAATCATATTTAAAAATGAGATGACCTGAATAAACATTTCTTCAAAGAAGACATACAGATAGACAATAGATATACAAAAAAATTCTCAACATCACTAATCCAAATCACAATAAGATATCATCTTTCACGTGTTAGAATAGATATCAAAAAGTCAACAAGTAGCAAGTGTTGGCATGATGTGGAGGAAAGGGAACATTTGTGTATTCTTGGTAGGATTATAAATTGGTATGGCCACTATATGGAAAAGAGTATGAAAATTCCTCAAAAAATTAAAAATTGAACTACCATATAGCCCAATAATTTCACTTTTGTATATAATATGAAGAAAACAAACACAATAATCCAAAAAGATAATATATGTAGGCCCTGGCCAAGAAATTTAATTGATTAGGGCATTATCCTGATACTCCAAGGTTGTGGGTTTGATCCCTGGTCAGGGCACATATAAGAATAAAGTAATGAATGCATAAATGAGTGGAAAAACAAATTGACATCTCTCTCTCTCTTCCTTCGTTTTCTCTCTAAAAATACATTTTAAGAAAATATATATATGCATCCTTATTCTCATTCCAGCATTAATTACAATAGCCAAGACATGCCCATTAACAGATAAATGGATGAAGATGTGCTGTAATATTCCCATTAATTATACTAGATTAATGCACCTAGACGGTATTATGCTGAGTGAAAAAATCCAGACAAAGAAAAAACAGTGATTTCACTTGTACACAGACTTTACAAAAATAAAACAAACAAGAAGAAAATAGAAATACACACACAGATACAGAGAACAAACTGATGGTTGCTGAGGGCGCGGGAGTATACAATTTTGACTGACAGCTCCAGACCAGAATCTTCCTCTGAGAATCATCCTAAGGCAAGGAGAGCTGACACACCCACTATTATGCCTCATGTCTTATTCAATGACTGACTGATAAGGAGTTGTAAATGTCTACTTCTCTGCACCAAATTGGGATTATTCTACAAAAACATGTTGACATCAGAGCTCTTAGTGGGAAAGACAGTTTTGCTAAGGCCTGAATTTTGACTGTATTTCTCATGTGCAGTCCAGTTTCCTTCACTCTTCTATGGGTGTTCATGTGAAGGATATTGCCCAGTGAACTTCTTCTATGCACACCTCTGTCCTGTAGTCTAATTTCTGGAGAGTCCTACATAAAACACTGGTCAAAAATATAATACGGGTCTCCAGACATGGTATTTGAACTAAGATTTGAGTGACAAGAAGGATTCAGACATAAAGAGAACTATCTGAAAACAAAACAAAACAAAACTGTACCACCATGTATGAGGATAAACTTTATTTTTCTATTCTCCTCTTGGGGTGACCCAATCATACCTCCATTTTTTATTCTAGGAAAATCAAATAAGATTACTAAGAAGCTTTTGAGCCTTATTGTGCCTTAAACATTATGCCCATGTGAACTTTCAGCAAGAATTGGACATATCACTAATGTCATAATTTATTCAATCATAGATAGATAGCAAAGTGAGATTTTTCTCATTTAGAGATTTCAGGTCATGTTTATGGAGAGATTAATGTATTAAATTTTCATGGTATAGTTTATTAACTAGGAAATAGGGGTCATTAGCTAAATAAATTCTTCATTACTGAGATTTTGGTGATCTAAGAGTACTTAAATAAGAATCAATATTTGTAATCTCTTTCAAAGCATTCTACTGAAGATCTTCATATTGGATTCAATAGATACAGACCTGAAGTATCTATATTTTATAAATTTGATCTTTAACTGAGATTGAGACACATGGAGTTAGGAGAACATTTATTCAGTAGAAATTTTTTTATGGTATCTGCTAGCTAGATTGCAACAGTCTTATTACTATTATCACCTTTAATTTTATAAAGAAATTGTTAAATTATCTTGGGTCTTGATAATGTGGCCAATTGAATGTCAGCCACACAGTTACGCAGTTACACTCTGGTAGCTTAATCTCTACCAGAGTGGCTATCTCTGTATAGCAAAGTGGTTATTTTCACAAGAGTATAATGTCTAGATTAAGCAGGCTTTCAGCTTCATCAAAACCTTTTATTACTATTTAAGACATAGCACCAATGAAATGAGTTTAAGCTTGAGAAACAGTTTTAAAATGGACATTTATTGATTTATTTATTCTAAACACTTAAAAGTTTCAGAGTAATATAAACTAGTTATCATATCTAAAATGAACTACTGCACAGCTTACTAAAATGTTTCTTAGAGAAACTAACATTAATACATGCATGTATATATGTGTGTATTTATAAATATATATGTATATAGAATATATATATATATATATATATATATAATTTAATCTGTTTATTCTGGCTAGTGGTTTTCATTCTTTTGGACCTTTTGACCCAAACTATCACTAATATACTATCTTCCTTTTCCCCTTTCTTCACTTTTGAGTCTACTTTATTTACCAGTTTAAAACATTTCATGTATATATAAATTTCTTGAAAGCATATAAACACACATATTCAATGTGCACATATGAATATACACCAAAGCTCAGCAAACTACAACTTTGTGATGGCCACCTCTTTTTGTGAATTAAGTTTTATCAAACACAGCCATTTGTTTATGTATTATCTATGGCTGCTTTTGTTCTACAACAGCAGAGTGGAGTCATTGTACAAGGAACTATATGACCCACAAGCCTGAATGATTAATTACTATTTGACTATTTAAGAAAATCTTATCTGACCTCTGCTGCAATACACATTATATTAGTTTTGTTTTGTAATGAACCATCTTGAAACTTCATGGATTAAAACAATAGTCATTTATTAGCTCTGGATTCTGAGTGTTGGCAATTTAGGCTGAGTCTGTTTGGGTAGTTGTGCAGGTTTCCCTTGAGCTTACTGATATGCAGTCAGTTTTGCTCAACCGAGGGTCAGTGGTCCACCAGAGCCACGCTCCTGGGTTTAGTAGTCAGTGCTCTCTCATCTGAGACCTCTACCACTTGGTCTCTAATTCTTAAGAAGGTTAGTGCCAATTTTTTGTTCAAAGAGCTGTCAGGGCAGAGTTCTAAGAAAGTGAGAACAGAAGCTGGAAGGTAGCTTAGAGTCCTAGGTTTGAAATAACACAACCATCAAATACAGTCAAATTAAATCACGAGATCAATCAAGTTTCAAAGGGTTGTGGAAATTTACTTGGTGGGAGGATTGGCAGCATCACCATTTAAAATGGTATTACATAGAAATTGGAGGGATTTATGACTATTTTTTTCACTGTCCCACTGTCATATATACCTTAGATTGCATTAAGACCATACTGTCTGGCAATTGTAGGAAATAAACTATTCCATATAAAAAAACTTTTCAGGACTTTAAATATAAATGTGTGAAAATTTGGAAATATTCATAGTATAAAATTTTTACTACTTTCTGGCATTTTATCCTGTCTTCCTGTTTAGAACATGTTGATTATAACAACCTATGCTGATAGATAGTTTGTCATTCTCTAGTGTTATCTACGCAGGCCTTTAATACAGCAGAGCCCATAGTGGGTATTGATGATTTCAGTGACTTTATTTTGCTGTGTATAATGTGCACCCACATCTTTGTGTGCATTATATATGGGATTATGTAATCATTATATCCATGTATAATGCATATCCTTATTTTTCCTTCCAAAATTTGGGGAAAAAAGTGCACATTATACATGGCAAAATATGGAACAGTGTTTGCTAAACCAAATGATCAAATAATATTTTTTATATTCTATAATTGTTTAACTATGTCTTCTGGTTTTATTTCCCCTTTCTAATTTTCTGATTCCAGGTATTGGGTAAAAAGGATTTTAAAATAATGTTAGGATTGCCTCTAAAGCAAAAAAAAAAATACATTTTTATGAAATACTTCCCCAATTTTAAATGTTAATGCAATTTAATTTGATTAAGATACCAAGAATTCTCAGATAAGACCTGGTCCAGGTTTAGTGGTCAACTGTGAAACTGATGTCTCTAACACGTAGCTTAAAAAACATTTGGAAAAACAACCCAAAACCTTGTAAGTGCTATGACCTGAATGTTTGTGTCTCCTCAATGACCCCACCCCCCATTTTATATGTCAAAATCCCCCTGCCCCATGTTATGGTATTAGGTGGTGGGGCCTTTGAGGGGTGATTTGGTCATTGGGCTGGACCCCTTATGACTAGAATTATTGCTCTTATAAAAGAGATCGTACAGAGTTCCCTACTTCCTTCTATCATGTGAAGACACAGCAAGAAGTCAGTAGGCTGAAACCCAAAAGAGGGCCTTCACCAGAACTTAACCATACTGGCACCTGATCTTGAACTTCTAGTCCCAAGAAAAGTAAGTTTCTGTTGTTTATAAGCCACCAAGTCTGTAGTGTTTTATTAATACAGGTCAAACAGATGAAGACAATAAGTATTAGTGATGAACTGGTTAACTGTATTCTCTACATACAGACACACAAACACACAATTATATTTTACATAATACAAAACCTGTTTATCAAAGAACCACTACTTTTTGCATACTAGTATTGGTGAAGTCTTTTCGTAAAAAATGTGCAAAATCAAAATTTCACTTCAGTTTTCACATTTGTTTGATCTCTATGGAATTCAAAATTTTATTTTTAACTAGTTGTGAATATATTAAGATCTGTAGATCTCACATAAAAATGTAAATATCTAGCCTATATAAAGTTAGAAGGTCTGACAATAACAGCACCTCTCCTCCACCTGATAATCATCCCAAAAAGCTGGAAAGTTACTGACCCATTCTAACAAACTAACATCATCTAGTTCACTGGCCTGTCCTACAACCCATTCAACCCACGTCCCCTCATTCCTGTTGCCCATCCTGTCCATACAGCATTCAAACTTAGAGCTCAGTTTCATATTAACCTTCTTTTGGATCTGTATTTGTCCTTGTTGGACTGGGTATATTTACTCATAGTAATGCCCTAGAAATTTACCTCCTGTGGGGCTTTTCTGATTCTGAACACAGTTAAGATCAATTCTTAAAACACAGGCCTTTCTTCTGGTGTTAATTTTCTGTTTCTGTGGCTTATTATGGTTGAACATCTGTTCATTTGTACCTGTGTATTGCATCACATCATGATGCTGAAAGAGATATTTTTCTCTGTCTACTTAAGGAAAGCAGTGACCTTTTCTAATTTTTTTATTTTTGTATTTATTACTTGGTCTATGCTTTAATTTGGGCTGATTCAGTTTCCCATGTATACTAGGAAGAATTACTTATGCTATTAAATTTTTCTCTGCAGGAACTTCCATTTTGTCTGTGATAACTGCTATATTAAAATAAGTCTGAAGTTTCCATTTAAAGGATGGCCTATATCTTCATGGAAATGCCAGTTTATTTCCTCATCACATTTGTTTTCTCATCTCAATGACCAACTGACCAGGACTCATATTCACTAACATGACCTCACTTTGACAATTTCATGTAGATAGCCTGTTCAGGTGTTTAATCCCCATGATTCCCCTCTGCTCACTTTATTTTCCCATTTACCTCCAATGCCATGCTTCTGAATTCTCATCGTATACATAGAAATACACAAAAATATAATGTAGCATTTAAAAGATTATAATGAATGTAATGGGTTTTCTCTTTCTATTCAATTGTTAGCATATTATTAAGGAAAAAACTGTGGTTTAGAGTTGCACATGGTTCTGTAAGAACCAGTACCTCTCCTGGGCCAGGAGTTGTTTTGTCCGCGTGTGTGGCCTTGTGATTGGCACACTGCAGGTTAAAGGTGAACATGGTTGACATGTCCAATCACAATCACTATGACAGGTATACTTAATATTTAAATTAATTGCCTTCATAGAAATCACATGTACTAGAAAGACATGACCCTGAAATAATTTGTAGATAATCTCAGAGGTTCCCAAACTTTCTTGCTCACAACATCCTTACAGTCTTAGTAAGATTTTCACAAAGCCACCAGGAAAAAGGAAATATTTCACATCCTTTTATTAAGTAGTTAAGTTAAAAAACAAGCAATATTGTTTATATACTAGCAATTTATTGATCATCGTGTAGCTTCTCAAACTTTGGAATCCTATTAGACCTAACAGTCTCATTTCCTGACCACACTGATTTCCACATGGTACCTCTGGCTGTGACAGTGACTGCCAAAGGCCAGTTCCTAAAAGGTAGGACACAGGGAAAAGAATTGAAATGAGCTGAAACTGAATGACCTCTATGTAAGTTTGTCCAGTGTCTGATAGATGGCATGTGTGGTCACTGTGATGCCCTAGGGTACCTTGACACACAGTTTAAGAGCTATGACTCTAAGTATTGATGAGTACACAGATGTATACCTGTGTACATTGGGTAGTTTGGTGAGTTTTTTCACTTTGGCTATTTAACTTAAAGAAAGATCATAAATGCCTGGTATTTTGAAGATAGATAAGTCTTTATAGTAACCAGTAGATAAAAATCTCTTCGCCTGGCCCATGAGTAACCTAAAGCTCACAAAGTCTAAGGACCTTGCCCATTCTTCATAATTTTTTGTTTTATTGGTTTTTGCTTTGCTTTTTTTTAGAAGTTTTACTATTATACCATTCAAAGTTACTCTATGTAAAATATTTTACAGTTTGGAAAATGACATGTGACTCCTTTTATAATTCAACACTAATGGACAACAGCCTAATCTCATTTAAAATACAGAAATGAATTGATTAAATTTTTAATTGTACATATGTGTTTTATTACATATTTTGTTCTAAGTGATGAATTCTATTTGGCAAAGGGTAGCACAGCTCCATGAGTAGATTTCACTCTGTCTAATATTGCCCAGTGCTAGATCCTTGTATGTCAAAAGTGAGACCTCAGGAATAACGGTCTGGTATGTCCGTAGAGGGAGCAACCACAGCTGCTCCACAGAATACCCCTACATTGTACCCAACCTCACATGTTTATTAACTTCTTTGTACTGCCAGGGGAAAATATTTTCTATTATCTAAATTCATTCTTTTTTTATGGTGCACTTTAAGCTCCATTGATTTTTTCCTCTTCCAATATCATTCTCAGTAGAATCTGCACACTATTTAAGGCTTATTATCCATATCACCCACTTGGCTCCCAGAATTTGATAACCTATATGGAGAAATAAAGGCATAATTAAAAACTAATTTCAATTGTTTATTCCAAATTCACAAGAATCTGATTTCAATCCATCACTTGGATGCCCTATTATCTCTAAACTTGCATCATGAAAGACCAAATCTATAAACATATTTAGTTTAACTATGTGAACAAAATCTTCCAATTTATTGCACAATGGTCTACTTAGGTGTTGGCAAACTATAGCCCATGGATCCAATGTGTCTACTGTTGCAATCACTGGCCAGCAGTGATCCCAAATGTTGCAGATGATCACAAGACACGAGAGAACATACACACGGACTACCGAGTCCTGTGGAGGAATAAGAACATCCAGCCACTCTCTCAAGGGGAGAGCACCCTGAGCTGCCACCTCAATAGGCTTTTTATTAGGTAGTACAGGGTAAGTGAACAGGATACAGAATGTGGATTTATCATCTAGCAGGAAAGATCAAAAACAGGTAGATAGTTCAAAAGTCTCACGCTGGGTTTTGGGGCTGGTATCACCTAACAGATACAGGACTAGTTTCATTTCCTGCCAGAGCCTACACATCCAAGAGCATCCTAGCAAGCAGGTCTCACAGGATTTTGCATATTTTATGCCCCAGGTCTAATTTACCCCAGGTGTCTGCCAACTCTAGTCTGAACCTCACTGCCCCTGCTATTTCTGCAGGCCCTGAGTCGGGCTGAGGAGACAAAGGCAGCCAGGAGACCTGGATTTCTCACATCCAGAACTAGGACTCAGGCTATTTGCAAAGCCGAGGGGGCAGGAGTGATGTCAATCACTCCCTCACTTCCACAGCCCCCTGAGTCTCTTCCCTGATGGCTTATTCCCATGTGATCGTGTCTGTCTTAGGTCCATTTTTTCCAGAGAATTGTTACCTGTCATTGACTATTTGATCAAGCTGAAGGGACTAGCAGAGCAGGCAGTGCCCATGTTCAGGGAAATAAGTTTTTGTCTCCTTAGGCCTCCTGGTTCTCGTAGGTTTCTCACTCAGCATTAGCCACGGTGGGGGGCGGGGGCGGTGGTTATGGCTCCTGAAATCAGGCAGGGCAAGCACCACAGTCTACTTCTTGTTTTTATGTGGCCTGTGAGCCACATATTCCTAAATGATTACATTCTATTTATTTTCATCCTTATATTATTATTGATGGTATTAAAGATGATTACATTGTAAACAATTATGTAAGTACCACTTAATATTCTCAATTTTGCTTCTTGATAATCTAAACTTAAAATATTCACCATCTTACCCTTTATAGAAAATGCTTGAAGACTTTGGAATACTGATTTCTGTGCCCATTTTAATATTTTGTTTGTCATTGTCCACTAAATAAAACTGCTTAAGCTAAATTAGTTGATTAAGTAATTCAACTGCATTTAAATTCAGATAATCAAATTTTGTTAACTTCAGTAAACTCATAGAGCTTCTATTTCAAAATAGGTATTATGCTAGGTCCAGGGTGTGGAAAATTTGTTAAGACAAGAAGCTCGCAATTCTATTGAACCTCCTCATTTTACTTCTAAAAAATCACCTTAAATCTAATTATATATAACAATTGAACTTGTAGTTGTACATTGGAGAATTTAGAGGATTGAGGATCACCTTTTGAATCTTTTGATCGATGAGGAAGTTTGCTGAAGGTCAGAAAGCAATTTTTCTATCTCCCAAAATATATACCCCAGTCAGATATTTGACTTCTTTTATCACCTTCAGTCAATTCACACTAGAAATTGAATAACATCCACAGAGCTTTTGTTGTAGTAAAGCGTAACAATAAAGGTCACCAGCTGCCATATTTCTAACTCTGACTCATGTAAGACTACTTAAATGACATGTTCTCAATTTTAATTTACACAATATTGTGTAAAGTAACAGTGATTAAACCTACTATAGGAATTTTTTTCTTTACATTTAACTTTTAACAGAGACATGAACTCCATCACTTATGATTCACTACCTAATATTTTAAAGTTTCTTGATAACCACCAAAAGCCAAAAGTGACTTTCAAATGTTTCTCACTTAGTTTTAAAAGAAATCACACTATGATATATATGACAATTTTTATCCTTAAATTATGCATTCAGTTTCACAAAATATTTTTCAAACTGTATATTTGATGGACACAAAAAATAACTCCTCTGTTGTAAGAAAATTAAAAAGAAATAAATGTGTCTACACAGAGACAAGATACAATAATTACACTTTCATAAATGACAATAAATTCATTTAGTAGAACTATGAAATATTAGGTGACATTTTATGCATTTCCTTAAAGCTTCCATTTTTTAGAGTTCTATTTTTAAAATATAATTAATGCTCCAACATTATAGGTCAAGAGAATTATTGTTTTGGGCATATCTTTAATGCACAGAAGCTGTTTAGCTTGTATGCCAGAGACTGACATTCATTGATTCACTCAACACATATTTATTAAGTAGGCGCTATTTCCTACACCTTATGTGACACCAAATTATCATTACGTTGCCAAACTTGGTTTCTCTCCGAAACAAATAAATCAACATTTTTTATAACTATCGATTTTAAAATCTGGATTAAAATGTTTTAAAATTTTCTCTTAAAATTTTAATTATTTTTATAATAGCAAATAATAATATATAGTGTAGTCATTCCTTATAGTATATTCTTTAATTACTTGAACCAACATATAACTCATTGTTGATATTTACAATATTGTTTTGTGATGCATGAAATTATGTATATGTGATTCATTTCACCTTAGATGATATGGGTGGAAGCACCCATATTTTACATGTTTTAGGCTCTCCTTATTTCTCTGGTTAGTTTGTCACTTTAACAGTTCTCATAATGTGGTATTATCTTAATTTGCTGTATTTTATTCCAGCTAGACTTTTACCTTACCTCTATAGTTTTTCCTGCTTTTTATCTTATAGCCTTTTACCTTAATCAGTGGTAAAAAAAAAAAAAAAAAAAAAAAAACCAAGGCAATGCACAACCAGGTAACTGCAGCTGAAGGAAGAACAGTATCAACAACCTCCACAACTGTATTTTTGGTTTTCAGTCTCAGCTTTCAATTTTTTTACTGCTCACTATAAATCTGCCTAAAAGTCAGTTAAGTAATCAATCAACTTTTTTTATTAGCAATGATAAAAGAGTCACATAGCACTTATAGTTATAAAACAGCTCCATATCAATTATTGTATTTTATTCTCTCTTAAAATCTCAATGAAAGGTAAAACAAGTAGTTTTATTGTTATTACCATTTTTCTGGATGACAATACTGAGGTCTGGTGGTTACCTGTCCCATTTTCTATTACTGTACAGCTAGTAAATGCTAAACTTGTTTTTTTTTAATATCAAAGGCTACATTATATATTATTTTCATTTTATCATGTCTCCCCTTTTCATACTATTTATTAAAATCAAGTACTGAAAACAACAACAACAGCAACAACAACAACAACAAAAACTGCCCTGTGCCAGATTGGATGGGAAAGGCTAAGTACCACTCTGAGACCTAAAGGTATAAGTATATTTCTAACATCAACTAATACAGTAAAAAGAAGAGTTACAAACACACATACCTTAGCAGTATAGAAGAAGATACATTTCTGCATGCTGATAAAATCAGGGGGAGGACAAGTTACAAGATGAGATATAAACTGGCTCTTTAAGACTAGAAGGGATATTTATATTAAAAGGAATGGCGAGAATATTCTACAAATGAGCGTTAAAAAGAACAAATTAATGAGGTGATAATGCATAAATCATGGTAATGGACAAATATTGGAAAGTGAGTTATTTAGTATTTAGTTTGTGTAGTGTTCAAAATTATAAACCAGAGTCAAACAGAGAAAGCCTACTAATAAATTTTATGAAGTAGCACAAATTCTTTAAGCTTTCTGAGGGTCAGTTTCTTCATTTTAAATAAGTGGCTATAGTAGACAAGTTCCAGACAGCTGACATGATTAAAATGTATAGAAACCTTTAGCAGAGCGCCTGGCAAGAGGCAGCACTCCATGACAGAAGGCAGCAGTTCGCATTAGCAGTAGCACCCACGTAAGATGTTGGAGTCAGGATGGTTATTTAATGACTTTGCCCAGAAAGTATCAGAGCATCCTTGTAACTATTTTCAGCTCCCACTTCTAAAAGGATGTTATCCCAGTGAAATAATTTATTATAATTTCAAAAAATGGTTTGACATTATCACTTCCATTTTTTTTCTGAAAAAAAAAAAAAAAGGTTTCCTGAACCTATTAGTATTTATGGGGAAATATTTGACCTGATCTAGCAAATGAGATGTTTTCACTTGTCATAACAGAATAAATGTGAACATAACACATGCATACACAAACACATACACATCCCAAAATTATATACAAAAGAAACCAGGTTATCTTTCTGTATAGAACATGCTTCTTCTAATAGGCTAATTAGAAATGAGTGTCATGAATGTATTAAAACTAGTTTTTACTCTGTTAGGCTCTCTATTCACATGGGATCTATCTAGATGAGAATAAAACTACTTTTAGAAATCATCAAATGTGTAATCAGAAATTTTCTAATTCCAAGCATTCTTTATTGTTAATCTCTTAATATAACTAAAGATGTGATATTCCATATAACACCATTCCTCTTATCATAAACTTAGCAAAAACTTTTTGTCCTTTTTCAATATGCTGTTTTCTCTAGCATTGTATTATCATTTTTATTATTGCCTATATTTTCTTAAAACTTCCTTCCCTGGGTACATAATAGTCACAAGTTTACTGACCTATTTTTCTCTGAGAAGTACTAGAAAGCTACTTTTACTTATCTGTCTGGAAGGAATCTGAGTGTATAAAATTCAAGTCTTAAGGTCTGTTGTATTCACTAACTAGAGAATCTGTTTTATTTTGAATATGCATATGTGCAAATGGTGTGTTTGTATACATTTATATATCAATTAAATACATGTTTATTATGTGTTTAATATATATTTAATTGATATATAAAATATATATATTTAATTCAGAGGAAAGCAAGGAGAGATGGAATGAAAGGGGCAGGAGCAGAGGGAAGGGAAGGAGGAGGAAAGAGGAGAGTGGGGAAGGGTCAGAAAAGTGGGAGAAGAGATTGCTTGAGTAGACAAAGCAAATATTTCCAAAGAGCACATAAAACAAGTCAGTAAGATTTTTTTTATTTCCTGGGCAGTTTATTGACTTAAATTTAGTCTATTATAATTAAATAATAAATTATAAGGTGAATATAGACTGAACTTTCAGTATGTTATTCATTTCAGGTGGCCTCAGCCCTGTTGCAAACTTTTCTCCAACAGGTGAACCAAAAGACGGTGAGCATTTTCTCTTATTACCACATCCTGTGCCATGTGCTCTCCCTAGAATGAATGTTGCACTCATTGAACAACTGAACTCATTCTGGACAAGCCAACTTGCAACTCTGTAACCAGGGTGAATAAAAATAAACTCTTTTCTTAGAAATGCTAATCTATGTTTCTCAGGCTATGTTTTCTAACAGTGTTCATTTAGGCATGCTTGAAGTTGTGAGCCCTCTGGGGGAATATCAGCTCCATGCAACTTGAGGCAATCATTATTAGAAGTGAAGCAGCTCTGTGGATTCAGCATATGGACCAGGAACTGGCAGAGAGCTTGTGTTCTCTGAGGAAGGACGCCAGTGCCCCTCCATCGTTTCCTTAGCTGTTGGGAAATATTTCAGCTCTTCAGCTTTTCCCAAGATAAATCTGAGCTAGCACCATATGTTTTCAGAATAAAAAAACAGCTTCCAAATTATTACAGCATACTGTACTCTTGCCCAGAAAATTCTACCTACTTCGGCTCTGTAATTGTAGCACCAGGCAGAATTTGAGAGAGCAGTAAACCCAATCTCAGAACCATTTGTCAAACATTTGTTGCCCACAGCCTTAGTTATTTTGGAATTATAATTGTGGCTGATCCTCAGATGATATTGAGTCACCCAGTATTGTTAGAGTTTGGGGAGCTCAGTGTTTTCTTTTATGTGTGTGTTTTTAAAAAAATTTAAAATCACCGAGTAGCTATAATTCTCAGGTACTGTGTTACATGCTGAGGCATTTAAGATACATTTAAGATTTCACATAATTCTAATGAGGTAGAATGGGCATATCATCAAAAAACTGCAAAATGGCAGGTATATATATTTATAGGGATCCACATAGGGTTTGGCAAGATCACAGAGGGGGAGCATCTAGATGTTTCATAAAAAGATACTTGGAAAAAAAACTGAGTTTAATCTTAAAAGAGGTGTAGTGGTATATAGAATGAACAGTAGCAGAATGGATAAACATTGTGTGCTGAGAACATAGCATCAATAGAGACACAGAAGCGAAGAAAGTAAAATGGAAAAGAAGGACAAATAGTTGCATTTTGTGTATAAAATATTCAGATAGGAATGGAAAAAAGTAATTCAGAAGATATTACTTCAGACAGGGGTCAACTAATAAAGAATCTTTCATTGATTTCATTCATTGAGGGACTCAGCACAGTAGATTAAAAGGGCACATTTTCTTTGACATTTTTCTCATCAACAAGTAGAGTCTGTTCCTCTTGAATCTTGGCTGTTTTAACCCTTGCTTGGCCAATAAAGTAGGATGAAAATGACTTTTTAGGACTTCTGAGATTGTGTTCTCAGAACAGTTTTTTAGCCTGGACCTCTCAGAACTCTTGCTTTTAAATTCTAGCTACCATGCTGAGAGGAAGCCCAAGCAGCACTATGCAGAAACTCAGAGAAGAGACATGGAAGTTCCTTAGCAACTTCCCTGGTCGGACTCCTGGCATACTGTCAGGATCATCTTGCTAAACACATGAATGACCCACCTTGGAGGCAAATTCTCCAGCCCTAATTGAGATGTCGCACCTAATGATGGAGACAGAGATGAACCTTCTCTTCTGAGCCCTGGCCAAATTATAGCTCCAAGTGCAGCAAATTATTATTACAGTTATAAGCCACTTGTTTGGGGGGTTAATTGCTAGACAGTAATATGGTTCATTGGAACAATCATTAAGTATTTACTGGGTTCTGATTTGTATAGTTTAGACTTTATTTCTGAGAAAGATTCTCTCCTTGACCAACCTATAGCCAGATTACTCTCAACTCTCTTATTGACTAGGTCTCAACTTGGCCTATAAAACCTATCAACATGTCACGTCTCCTCCTCCCACATTAAAAGAATTACACACTAACATAGTTTCTGACAATTCAAGGCCTTATCCCTAGCATGACTGTAGCCTCCCTTAAAGTCCCTGCCTGAGAAAACTCAAAGCTCCTAAAAAATTTACTATCTGTTCTAGCAAATGTCTGTAGATAGACCCTGACCTCCCTTTCTCACAGCATTTACTGAAAAAAGTTGTCAACTGTGAATTTTCCTCTATCCCTTGGAGATATGTATGTAACACCTACAATTCAAGAATGTCTTTCTAAAGGACCTGACCTACCTGAAAGACATTCCTTTCAAATGTTATCATCAGGAAGGATACTGTCTGTCTCTCAGTCTCTGTGGAAGGATGCACTCCTAACTTCCGAATTTGCCAGCTGGAAGATACAACATTTACACTGACCAACCCCTTGTCATTTTTCATTTCCCGGACTCTCCTGAGTCCCTGTTTGCCTCTCTTCTGACTTCCTCATTCTCCTTTTAAAATGCTTACTTATGTCTGTACTGATCAAAATTGAGTTCAGTTCATGCTAGACTCTCTTTCCTATTGCAATAGTATATTACTGATTAAAATCTGTTTTTCCCATTTTAGTGCCAGATTTTGTTTATATTTGACAATCCTAAGGCAAGTAGATTTCAGCTTTAAAGCTATCTTCTATCCAATAGCAACCACTGTCTGTGTAGAGTAGGATTCTAGACTTAACATGAAAATAATGCTTAGTGGTGACTGTCAGAGGCAGAAAAATAACTACAGTAGCATATTATGATTATCATTGATCAAAGCTGCAACAGTGAATGCTAAGCCGCTGAAGAATTTTATTTTTAATAACATTTTCACAGTTAAGTTTACAATAACCATAAGAGAAACAGAGTTAACAAGACTAGTCAAAAAGCTATTCCTGTTTCAGGAAAGAGGAAAGGAAGGCTGACCTGGGGCAGTGCAATAGAAATAGAGAGGACACAAATATGAAGAAGAAGATGGAATCTAGCAGAGTCCAGTGGTATGCCTTGGTTTCTCTAGCAGGTGGCTAGGACAGTACTTGTGACACTATGTGAAATGGAGGTGTAACCAGCCAGCCAGTAGGTGGCAGAAAACAACATGATTCCACAGTTGAATTTTAGGGCCTAGGGGCATGTATACATCAGTTAACTGTCAAATTAGATATTCAAGTCTCTAATGCAGGAAGAAGTTTTGTATGGTACAGAAGGTACCAATTATGTCATAATCACACAGATGGTAGTTGAAAGAAAGAAAAGGAGAAGAGGCAACAGAAGAGTTTGTTGATGGAGAAGAAGTGGAAAGAATGTTATATTTTGGCAAACACACTAAGTAGAAAGAAGAGGAAGGAAAGAAAGAAAGAAAGGAAGGAAGGAAGGAAGGAAGGAAGGAAGAAAAGAAAGAAGAAAGAAAGAAAGAAAGAAAAAGAAAGAAAGAAAGAAAGAAAGGAAGGAAGGAAGGAAGGAAGGAAGGAAGGAAGGAAGGAAGGAAGGAAGGAAGAAAGACCACAAGGGAAATGGAGGTAGAAAAGCACAGAAGTTCTGGTAGAACCAAGAAGGTAGAGTGTCACAAAAATCAATATAATATAGATTTTTAAATGGTTATCAGGTGATACAAAATGGTCTCATTAGATAAGGACTGAAAAATACTCATTGATTTGACCATTAGGAAGTGATTAATAACTTATAAGAATAATTTAAATAAATTAATATAGCTATATGAGTTAGCTTTTTCTGCAAGCCAAACTTCTTATAGATTTAACTCAATTACAACCATGAATCCACAGGTTAGAAATCTTGGCTTGATTTGGATAAGTGGTTCTTCTAGTCTGTGTCAGATTTCACTGATCTCAGCTGCTCTCAGGTGAACTGTTCATGAATCAGTAGTCACTGGTAGGATCTCTGGCTTGAGTGAGTGGGGCATCTTCTCACATGGCCTCAAATTCTCTACTAATCTATCCCTGGCTTGCTCACGTGAAGTTCGCAGGGTTCCAAAATAAGAGTAGATATGCTCAAAGATTTTTAAGACCCTGCTAAAAACACATATAATATCCATTCTGTAGCATTGTACCTACTTAAATAGCATATAAGGCAGCCCAGATTCAAAGGCTGAGAAAATAGAATCTACATCCTGATGGCAGAAACTGCAACAAATTGCCATTTTCACAATCTATCGCAGCATCAGCAACAAGTTCTTGGAATTTTAGTTAACTGCCATAGTCACAGTGCTTTGTGTATAAAAATGGCTTCAAGTAGTTATTTTACCACAAGTTTTTTATAGTGTCAGAGAACAAAAAGCACAAAGCCTTACTACTATCCTCTATACAGTGAAAGAGTAACCTCACCCTGCCCTACCAAGGCAGCAGAGGACACTGCTCCCTAGCAGAAAGCTAAGTACTCATTAAACTTAATGTTCTCACCTTTAAAATTAATGATCAGAATATATTTTGATTTTAGCAATGAGAGGGCCAAGTTATTTGTTTAGACCCTCCTGTTGAAAATGACTTTAGAAAGCTATGTAAAATACTACAAAACAGCCTCTTAAGAGCATGGCATAGACAACATAACAGTAAGAAATTACCAGGCAAAAAAGGGAAGGAATAACAAAAACTCAGAGATTTATGCCAGCACAGAAACCAATTCTGCCCTGGAGGTATTTGACTTTCTGGCAGAGGCCTTCTGAGAGTCTCACCAGAATCAAAGCCCGGAAATCAACTGAACAGGGAGGTCTAATAGGGCTCTTTCTTGGTAATCTGAGATTCTAAGAGTTTACCCTCAGGCTAAGGGTGAACAGGAAGTAGTAGAGCCTGGGTGGAATTATGTCATATATTGAATTATCTGTATCAAGTCTTGAGCTTGCTGCAACGATGAACTTTCTCTTTGAAAAAGTGTGTATCAGATGTATCCTAAAACAGTTTTCAGGCAGAATTTTCTTCACATTGAAAATAATAACTAGGTGTATATACATGATAGATCTATGAAGGTAAACAGAAAAGGCATAACTGAAAACCAAAAACACAAGGCAAACATATATATTAAAATAATTGGACACCAACCACAAAACTAGTATACTGACAATTTTTAGATAAAAGAAGGTGCAACTTAAAGATATCTGCAGAGGGCTGGGAAATGTAAAAAGTGACATAGTAGGATCCTGGCCAGTGTGGCTCAGTTGGTTAGACATCCTCTAGGCTGAAAGGTAGCCATTTCAATTCCTGATCAGGGCACATACCGAGGTTGTGGGTTTAGTCCCCAGTTGAAGCAATTGAAGCATGTATGAAAAAGCAACCAGTTGATGCTTCTCTCTCACATCTCTCTCCCTCTCTCTCTCTCTCCCTCTCTCTCTCTCTCTCTCAAAGCAATGACAAAATGCCCTTGGTTGAAGGTTAAAAAATGAGTGATATCAGACTTGATCTGTATGGAGATCAGTTGAAAAGAATTATCTAGTGTTCCATGCAGAAAGACCAAAGGAAGGCTATATATGAGAGAGACTAATAAACACAGATTATACCATAACAAGGTTGTGGGGTGTGTAATCATAGTCCTGGAAGGAGAGAAAAAAGACTATGGAAATGGTGAGAATTCTGGTCAAGATGGTGATGTAGGCTGACATGCCTCACCTCTTTGCATGACCACATCAAAATTACAACTAAAACATTGAACAGCCATCACTCAGAACTCTCAGAATTTGAGTTGAATGGAAGTCTGACAACTACAGAATTAAAGAAACCGCATTCATTCAGACTGGTAGGTGGGGTGCAGTTGCAGAATAGGTGGGTCTCTCACCCATGTGTGGTGGATAAAAATTTGGAAGGGATATCTTGGGAGTGAGGAGTCCCAGCCCCACACCAGGCCCCCAGGCCAGGGTTCTAGTGACAGGGAGGTAAGTCCCCACAACTTCTGACTACAAAAACCAGTGGGGATTGAGTTGGTAGAAGAAACTGTTGGAGTCTCAGGCAACTCCTCTTAAAAAGAACCCACACACAGACTTACCTACTCAGACTCACTCCCTCTGAGTTCCAGCAGTTTGAAATCTAATGACATAGAGGGAGGAACTGAAGTGTTTGGCATCAAGGCAAGCAGAGGACATTGCACCTTTTCTAAACACTCCCCTCACAAAGCTGGCAAGCTGGTGCCATATCTGAGACTCCATCAACCTGGTTAACACTGATTGACCTGCCTTGGAGATCCCCAGAAACTCTGCTCACCCAACTTGCCTGCCCACCCAAGCTGCTTTTCCATATGAATAGCTGATCTTGGCCCATGCTTCACAACTTACTAAATCCTATCAAACAAACCAATTGGTGGCCTCAGTGAGCCCTAGCACAACACTAGCAGCAGCCAGCCTAGATTCACAGCTTGCCTTTGCCTGGGAATCTCCACATAGCACAAGTAGAAGCTATCTCAGATTGACTTATAGCTCAGGCAGGGTGGCCCTAGGCAAAACAAAGGTGGCTGCTGACCTGCACCACTCAGGAAACCCCAGGACCAGAGCACCAAATGGACAGTTACAGACTACATCAGAGTACTACCACCTTTCCCCTGAATAGCTGATCCTCCACGGAAAGAGGAGGTTGGTGATATGTGGTGACAGCCAATCCTTGCAGCTGACTGGCCTGGGTAAATCCCTCCCATTGATCTGCCAAAAGCAGCCAAGGCAAAACTACAAGATAGTAGGTGTAAGCCCACATAAAGGGTGCATTTCGAGTAGGCAGCTTGGGTGATAGGGGAGGCTGTGCCACTGGACCCTAAAAGGCACCTACTACATTAGGCCATGCTATCAAGACATGGAATCAAAGTAGCTCTATCTAATACATAGAAACAAACATGGGGACACTGCCAAAATGAAGAGACAAAGAAACTTGCCTCAAATGAAAGAACAGATCAAAACTCCACAAAAAGAGCTAAACAGAATGGAAATAAGCAATCTATGGTATACAGAGTTCAAAACCATCAAAAGGATGCCCAAGGAATTTAGTGAGGACCTCAGCAACATAAAAAAGATCCAGTCAGAAACAAAGGATAAACTAATTTAAATAAAGAACAATTTGCAAGGAAACAACAGTAGAGTGGATGAAGCTGAGAATCAAATCAATGATTTGGAAGATAGGGAAGCAAAAAACAACCAATTAGAGCAGCAAGCAGAAAAAAGAATCCCAAAAAATGAGGGAAGTATAAGCAGCGTGTGGGACAACTTCAAGAGGTCCAACATTTGCATCATAGGGGTGCCAGAGGAAGAAGAGAAAGAGTAAGAAATTAGAAATCTATTTGAAACAGTATGAAAGAAAACGTCCCTAATATAGTGAAGGAATAGATATGCAAGTCCAGGAAGCACAGAAAGTCCCCAACAAGATGGATTCAAAGAGCCTTACTCCAAGACACATCATCATTAAAGTGTGAAAGGTTAAAGATAAAGAGAGAATTTTTTTTTTAAGATTTTCTTTATTTATTTTTAGAGAGGGGAAGGGAGGGAGAAGAAGAGAGAGAGAAACATCAATGTGTGGTTGCCTCTCATGTGGCCCCCACTGGGGACCTGACCCGCAACCCAGGCATGTGCCCGGACTGGGAATCGAACCTGCAATGCTTTGGTTTGCAGCCCGCACTCAATCCACTGAGCTACGCCAGCTAGGGCCTTAAAGAGAGAATCTTAAAAGCATCAAGAGAAAAGAAGTTAGTTACTTACAGGGGAGTTCCCAAAATTCTATCAGCTGATTTCTCAAGAAAGTTTGCAGGCTAGAAGGGATTGGCAAGAACTATTCAAAGTCATGAAAAACAAGGACCTACAGAAAAGACTGCTCTACCCAGAAAAGCTATAATTTAGAATTAAAGGGCAGATAAAGAGCTTCCCAGACAAGAAAAAACTAAGGAGTTCATCATCACCAAACCATTATATGAAACGTTAACGGGACTTAAGAAAAAGAAGACCAAAACTATGAACTATATAAAATGGCAAAAAAAATACATATTAACAATTGAATCTAAACAAACAAAGCAAATAAGAACAGAGACAGACATATGGATACAGAGAGCATTTTGATGGTTGCCAAATGGTATGGAGTGTGGGGGAATAGATGAAGAGGTGAGGGGATTAAGAAGTACAAATATGTAGTTACAGAATAGCCATGGGGATATAAAGTACAGTATAGGAAATGGAATAGCTAAAGAACCTATATGCATGATCCATGGACATGAACTATGGTGGGGGGATTGCCTGAGGGAATTGGGAGTGCTGGGTTGAGGGGAGCAAAGGGGGAAAGGTCGGGACAGCTGTAATAGCATAATCAATAAAATATAATTTTTTAAAGAAGGAGATATATCTGAAGAGATAGTGGTTGAAAGTTTTCTAGGTCTGTAAAACAGTAATCTGCAGATTCAAGAAGTCCATAGATCCTGTGCAGGTTAGGTAATTAGAAAGAAATCTGCAACTAGATATATAACATTGAAATTGCAGAATAAAAAGAAATAGACTGAGAGAAAAATCTGAAGACAGGCCAGTGGCAAACAAAAGAAAGAAAAATTACCTCCAAAGGAACAAGTGTCTGACTGACAGTTGACATCTTAACAGCACCAAAATAAGACAAATGATAGAAGAATAATCTCCTTCATGCATAAAAGAAAATAATTACAGCCCAGAAAGCATTTCAAGAACAATTGGTAGGGAAAAAAAAAGGGTGTTTTTAGTCAAACACAAGTGAGGGGGTTCATCATGGCAGACTTTCACTAAAGAAAATCTAAAGGTTGTACTTCAGGTTTGGGACTGAGTGACCTCAAATCAGGGGTTGGCAAGTTTTTCTCTACAGGTCTAGACTGGCAAATTTTTCTCTGCAGGGCCAGATTGTCATAGGGTCTTTTATGTGAGCATTCTGCTGTTGTAATGGAAAAATAATCATAGACAATAAGTAAAAAATTGAGAATGGGGCTGGTTCTAGTTAAACTACATAGAGAAACAGCAGTGGGGCTGATAGGGCCTGCAGACCATAGTGCAGACTCCTAACTTTACTGAACTTCCAGGTCTATTCCTGAGCTCTTTTTGTTACCTCCATGCTTAGGAGAAAGATACAAAGGGCTAAATAAGTTCACATCCTTTCCTTAACTGTGGTAGTATAGTATGTATGCACTACAGGGCCAGCATCCATAAAATTAGCATAGGCTCTGACTCCTCCCACACAGTCATAGGTGAAGCCCTTAGAGAGCATCACAAAATTTCCTTTTATGTCCACCTAACTCTACTAAATTTTAGGAAATATCAACAACAATGAGGCAACTAGAATGAGCTCTATGAAACTCAGATCTGAAAATGCCATTTCCTTCTTTACGTTTTTTTTTTAAGGACTTCTCTGTCTGATCATCAAGCTCTAATTTCTTACAACAACGTGAGGGTCCTCATGATTTGGTGTTTACTGCCCTCTCTAGCTACTTATCTCACACTACATTGGAGCTCACATCTCTACTTAAGTTGAGCAGCATAGTCACCTGAGTGTGGTGGATTGGCTGCTGCTGTGCAGTTACATGGGCTATTGTTACTTCCCCCTTCATCCCCACTTTATCCTGCTGGCAATCATTAGTCTTTTAAGTCTAGAACCAGGCAATGCTTCTTCCAAGGAGTTGAGGATGCCCCAAATTCAGCACACACAGCTCCTCTAGGCTCCTCACGCTTTGCTAATATCCCCAAGCCCAGCATGACACACAGTATATCCTTGTTTGCCAGTCTTACACAATGAGCTGTGATTTCCTTGAGGATCTCTTATTTCTGTGCCCCAGCTTGGTATAGAATGTGCACTAAATTAACAGTATAGTGCTTTAATCACTTCTTACATTTAAAAAAACAAGAATAACAATGATATAAAAACACACCAAAATTGTATAACCTTAAGTTTATCACAGAATTAATTTAAATCAAAATCAAGTAAATCAAAATTTAAATCAAAATCAAGTAAATCAAAATTACTTGATTCCATTAATCAAGTAATCCATAAATATCTATTGAATATAATTATTAAGAGGCCAAATTAATGAAAATATTATTGAATGACAATTATGGTGTTACTCTTTCAGCAATTTAACAAATCAGTGATTTAAACTACCTGTAATTTTAAATATGTCCTTAATTCAAATGAACATTTGGAAATAATGGGAACGGGTATAGAGACAAAGGAAACCTTTTTTTTAAAATCAAGCCCACAATTTCAAACAATTAAATGTTCATATCAATTGACCAATTATATGTGTGTAGTATTACAAATTCAGGACTGCCTAGTTTAGTAATGCCTTCAGTTAATTATGTTAACTTTTGATTTTGAAACATAATTATAAAAGTTATCATTTATAAACTCTATATGTTGTTTAAATTTTCAGTATATGATTTAAATAACCTTTAGTATGCATTGCATTCTACAAATTGCAATTCATTCATGCCTGCCTACATTTCTATGTGTTTCATTTGCTTATTGATTTAAAACACATGATGGAACTGCTGGTATGATGCTATTTTTCTTTAATTATTTTTAAAATAAAAGACTTTAAAATAGTTTTACAATATTTACCCTATGTTTAATAACAAATTTCCAACCAAGATCTGTTTGTAAGATTACAAAATAATTTTATTTTATTTCTTATTTCAGTAATGTTTAACATTTTCATGTAACATAGAGTTAATTTAATATTGATTAGTGTGAAATGAAATCATTTTAGTGTTCATTTGAATGTCACATATATTTTCTTAACTGTTTCATTATAATTTAACAATATTTAATAGGCATTGGAAACAGACTGTTACCTACATATTGGCCTTAGTTCCATTAGCAAGCTGTGCTTACATCTTTGAATGTAAATGGTGAGGCTTGTCTCAGGCCTTTAGGGGTAGATCTGGTAGGGGAGTTTTCTTAAGGGCACCTAAATGAATTAAAATAAAATAGACAGTGAGATTATTCCTGTGCTTCCTTCCTGAACCCCCACATTTAAGATGCTTAGTTTGATGCTTATAGAGTAATATTTTGAGAGGCTAAAAAAGGAAACTGATGTAAAAGTTCTCTCTAGGGCACATGTTTTCAAGGGTCAATAGGACATCAAGCCACTGTTAATACTGGTTAGTTTACCAGATTGGTTACAAAGGAGGAAAGTCCTGAAATAATAGATAAGTAATAGGTGCTGTAGCAAAATCTTGGTCACTTGAACTGTTCTTCAGGGCCTGAAGGTCAGCACATTCTAACAGGACACCAGCCTGCAGGATCCTAGGTTGCCCAAGAGTCAGGTAAGAAGTGTTAAAAGTTCAAGGTTGTTATGTAACTTCATCAAGGCATTTCACCTCTCTAAACTTAATAATTTGGAAAATCAGGTATGAAGTTTAAATAAGCAATTTGGGTATAATTGTTAGTAATTATTTTTAATTCTAAAATTATATGAAATTAAGAGGTTTGATAAAGGGATAAAGAGAGCTCAAGAATGGTTTGATAATTTGATCAAGTTCCTAGTTTACCAGTGCAGTCAAATGCCATGTACCTGACTCAAGCAGGAGCAGAATTTTGTTCATGCCTTCTTGAAGTTCATAGTGAATCCAGTATGTTCTCATCAATGCTAGCATAATCATTTTATGTTATTATTATTGAATCAGAATTAGAATTACTCTCATTATCACTAGCTAATAAATGGTAAAAGAAATAGATTACAGGTTTTTTCTCATGCTGTTTTAATTATTCAGTTATATATTAGATTACAGCAGCCAATTACTTCACATAGTATTTGGCTCATTCCATTGTACATAAGTGTGTAAGAACTGCTCATGTGAAAAGAATGAGGGAACTGGTGGTGTTTATGGAGAGGATGATGGAGAGGATGACAGTGATGATGGTGGTGGAACCATAGTGGTGGAACCTAGACCCTTCACAGATTGAGCTATGCAATTCTGAGACAAAATTGTGCCAACCTAGAAAAAAAATACTAGATTTGGTAAAGAAATGGAAGAAAATGAGCACTCCCACTGTTACTGGAGTATACATTGTTTATAACCACTCCAGAAAGCAATTTAGCAATGTGACAGTAAAGATTAACAATTTTATAACATATATCAAAAATAGATATCCTATATTTAAAACTTTCACATGTAAACACAGGGAGGCATGTATCAGAACCATAATGCTCACTGCTTCATCACTTATAATAGTAACATTATAAACAAACTAATACTCATCCACAGGAACATGAAGTAATATACTGTGATGTATTTGTAAATGGAATACCAATGTAGAGGAACACTATTTCCCTGACCCTCTTAGGGTTCCTTACTGGGTATGACAGTTAAACTAACAAAAACAGACTACCAGGATAGAAGGAGACAAACTTACTTAATATAAGTTTTCAGTGACATAGGGGCCTTCTTTGAGGGGAAACAAACCCTCAAAGATACAGTTAAACCAGATTTTTTATACTAGATTTGATGAAGAGTAAATAGTCTTCGAGAAATATGACAAATCAAAGACCATGAGGAAGTGTAGTAAAAGGGGGGAAACAGCAACACCTGCTTATTAGGATTCTGTCAGCATCCCTTTGTCTTCAGAAATAAAGGTGCTCTTATGTTTGTGGGTACAAGGCAGGCACATCTTACTGGGAGTTTTATAACCTGCTTCAGGGCAGAATGATAGGGTGAAAGTCAGACTGACCTACCTGCTTCTGTTTTCTCAAACTCCTTTAGTTTAAAATATTCAGTATGTCAACTGATTATATTTTGGGGTAGTGTGTCTGGAATGCCGCCATAACTATGCACTAGTTGGAATAAGTTAGAGTTACCTCAACCAACATAGATAAAACTCAAACCTATGAGTAAAAGCAAGGTTTAAATGTGTTATGTAATATTCTATTTAAGTAAATATTATAAAAACTCAAAAAATACTACATACATTTATGGATACATAATTATTTAACAGAAATATAGAATACCTATAGAAATTGTAGTTTTAACATACACAGGACCAGTACCAAAAGATTTAGTATACTCTGACACTCTCCCTCCATAGTGACAGGTAAGGTTATGGGAGACCTTCATTCGAAGGAAGGAAGGAAGGAAGGGAGGTAGAGAGAAAGAGCTTTCCTTTCATGTGCACCAAATTTCTAATTGTGATTATACTGGAGGAGGAAGCAAATGAAATTATATAGGGGAAGAGCAGAAAAAGGACCTCAACCTCAACTTTATCTATCATGTTTAATTTCTTTTAAAAATATGAAATAATTATTTCCTTAATTTGATGAAAGCTGATGTTCATTATAGTATTTTTATAACACTTTGTTCTTACCTCGCTGTCTGAAATATTTCACAATAAAATTAAAAGCTCCAACAGTAAAAAAAAAACAAAAAAAAAATACTAAACCTTTCCAAGGAAAATATGGAGTTATACAAGTTAAGAAATTTCTGTCACACTTTGGCTGGGTAGCTCAGTTGGTTAGAGCATCATCCTGATACACCAAGGCTGAGGGTTCAATCCCTGGTCAGGGCACATACAAGAATCAACATGCATACATAAGTAGAACAAATTGATGTTTCACTCCCTTCCTCTTTCTCTCTCTAAAAATCAATAAATGAAAATTAAAAAAAAAGAAATTTATGTTGCCACACTTTACAAACACATACTGCAGGCTGCATGGGGTTAATGGAAACCTGGGTTTTTAACACCGAGTTTAGTGCATGATTCACAACAGCTCCCTCCTTTGATTGCTTCCTGTGCTCTATTGAAATCCAGATTATCAAAGCTATCTTGACCTGGAAAGTTAAGATTAAATTTAAGAAACGGCGTACTGAGTTTACATTAGACTTTAAAATTGACTCCTTGTCCTGAAATAGTGAGCATTCAACCAGTCTGGGTAAGGTGGGTAGAAATAGAATTTTAACTAAAGAGCAGCTGTTTTCTTTGTTATTCTGTAGAGTGAGTTGCTTAACATAGAAAAAAATCCTTCTTTGCTTTTTCATTCTTTCCCTGCAGTAAAATGGACAGAACTAGTGAGCCTTAAATGCCATTAAAGCTGCTAAGATTATTAGAGATTCAGAAAGATTTAGAATTCCTAATTAAATTTTAATTACACACTGCAGCTGACAAACATGAAAATTATTTTTTAAAGGAAACTGTTTAAGCACAGCCTCTATGGGCAACTATTTCTTTAGGGACTAAAAGCAATCTCAGGATTCTGGACTGGATATTAATCTGAAATGACAAAACAATCTTCAAATTCTCAATCTGGGATTTCTAGTGATTATTCTCCACAATGACTGTTTTGAAAGACCATTTGGGAATTTTGGCTTTTCTTGCTAGGACTTCCAGGTATATGCAAGAGACATTTCTTGAAGAGAAATCTTGCTTTCACTTATAAAGAACTTCTAAGAAAAAGGACCTGTGGGTTAGATTATGCTATTTTACGCAATGCACCAGCATGACTGGAAGTCAGCATTATCACAGGAAGTCCTTAACAAAAATGTTTTCTGTGAATATGATCCCCCACACTCATGGCTGCATTTGTCTATACATGCCTAACTGCTTCCTACACCTTTCCTCTATGGGACTGAGGCATCTCTCCAACTGCTTATCTGACGCCACATCTTGGAGAGTCAAAAGGAATTATAAATTCAACGTGTTCAAAACATGATCTTCCACCCCAAATAAGTAATATGGTAGTACACACAATTATATTGAATAATAGCATCATTCTTGTGGCTGCTCAGGTAAGAAATATAGGTATCACATACTGGGTTCTCTTTCAAATCATTTTGACTTTACATCTAAAATAATACATATGTAAATCCTCCCTACAGACAAATCCTGCTGGTTCTGCCCCCCAAATAGTTCATATGTGTCATTGTTCTGTACCACCCATTCAGAGTGCTAGTCCTGGGAACTGTCATCTCTCTCACCTGGACAACTTCCATTATCTGGTAAATGGTCTATTGTTATTTGTGTTTGCTTCCCTCCTATCTGTAGCCATTTTTATTTGTTCCAGATATTTATGCATTACTTGATAAAAATCTGTCTTCCTCTAAAGGTAAATTCTATGGAGTTGAGAAATGTGCTTGTTTTTCTCAGGGTCATATCCATACTGTCCTACAATTGGATTGGATTGTCATCCTGCCTTATAGATGACATTCTGGGAAACAATTGCACTTGTGTAGTTGTGATTTTTTTTAGCAGCAGCATCTTGGGAATAACTTCATAGCTCTCTTAGGTTACTATTTTAAGTTTAATAGCACTTTTTAAGACAAAAATATTTGCTTTGTGTGTTTAAACAATAATTCCCTCTATTAAAAATTAAAGCACCAAACTTTTCTCTAGCCTTTACAGAGATATTGCTAATGTAGTAAATAGGCTGACTTGCTTTTGATCACTTTCACTTGACTTTGCATATTTTATACTAAAGGAGCATCAGAGTGTATAAAAGATTATTCTTCAGTAGGAAAAAAGGAAATGCACACTGAATTTTCCCATGTGTTAATTTCTACACATATTATCTTAATTGGAATAGTCTCTGGGTTGTTGAATCTATTTTTTAATCACCTCTTCTTCATAGATGAGGAAACATATGTTGTAAGACATTCAGTCATTTCCCACAGTATCTCAGCAGGTAAATGGCAGAGACAACACCCCAGTTGAAGTCTCTGGTAGCAAAATGCCTATTTTTCTTCCTCAAATGTCCTATTTTATTGATAGGCAGGTTTGGAGAAGAGATTTTTTTTTTCAGCCATAGATGGGCCTTAATAGAATGGTTTTCTACCTTCAGTATGCATGATAGTAAATATGGGGAATTAAAAAAATCAGAATATCTAGGGTGGAATTCAAGTTCCAGTATTTTTAAGGCTCTCCAGAGGATTCCAATAGGTAAATAATGTTGGGAAGCACAGCTCAAATATGTTACAAGAATGTGTCATTATGTCTTTAAATTTAGTGTACACATTAACATTAAAATATAGGCAGAAAACAATTATTCTTTAATATGGGAGGTAGAATCAGGAAAATTATGCTTACTATTCATCAATACATTTGAAAGAAAATATATAGCTTTACTTGCTATTATATTTAGTATATATTATGCCAATGCATGATTAATAAACCTGCACCCCCATTCCCCACTAGGAGAAATAGGAGGTCTTAGACACTGTAAATGCTCTTCATGGGGTATGCCTTTTTGCTGTTCTTGAGTTGCTTACACATTCTGCGCAAGATGTGTGTGTGAGCCTGTGTGTATGAGTATATACATTTAAGCAAAGCGTTAATTGAATTATAGCACACAAACATAGTTTTCTGAAAAGAGGAGGTTCTTAATAGGCTCACACAGAAGGCAGGAGAGGAGCCACAGTGTAACTATGTGAAATGCACCACAGGCTGCTGTTTCAAGGACACAGGTGAATTTAAACCTGCTATACTCACATCTACACACAGCCAAAATCACTCAAGGCAATAAAGAATGGCTTCTATGAATAAAATATAAGCCAAGATTGTTTCTTTTAAGAAAAAAGACATATCCATGCTAAATCATAAAACTTGTTTCTAGGACTGTTCCCTCTAGCCATGTACTTGTCTGCTTGGCTTAGTCTGATTGGCATCCTCTTCAGCAGGGCTCTCATTCAGATAACTATCAGGTGATATATGTCCTTTTTAAAAAAACAGCTTGCAAAGAATGCATAAAGGTGCATTTATTCCATTTCCAATCTGTGAATCATTTCTTTCCTTTCTCCATTTGCTGAATTCTACAGTGTTTCTTTATATTCCCTCTATCTTCCCTATCTTTTCCAGATCCACTCTTATTATCCCAACTTGGGGCTGAACTCCTCTCCTGTGCACAACTGGATGGTCCTTCTTGGTGTTCTCATTCTTTCTAGCTCCTCCCACTGTGGTGCTGCTTCAGTGTCATTGCTAATGACAATAGAGCAATTTGAACATGTGATCTTCTGTTCATCTGAGAAAAACCTAAGGAAAACTTTTTGTTGAATCACCAGATTATGGACAAGAAAAATTTCTTCCTCTCACCATCTCAGCTTCTAAATGTTTTAAACTGAGGCCCAGACTGTGACCAGGCTTTATAAACATCATTTCCCTCCTCTGCCTCAGCCACGCCCTCACCCACTGCTCCCCACAGTGCTCTATTTGAGTCCATCACTGTTCCTCACTGTCAGGGAGACAGAGGAGGATGAAGATAAGGAAAGGGCAAGCAATATGGGACAGAGGACAAAAAATATAGATAAGAATGAAGAATAAGGAAAAAAGATGGAGGAAAGTTTATTTATTTATTTTTTAAAAGTATTTTTTATTGATTATGCTATTACAGTTTTCCCAATTTCCCTCCATTTATCCCCCCTCCGCCCTGCCCCCCAACCCTCCAGCATTCCTACCCCTTAGTTCATGTCCATGGGTTGTACATATAAGTTCTTTGAGTCCTCTGTTTCCTATACCATTTTTTATCTTTCCCTATTTTATGCCTACTAATTATGCTTCTTCTTCCCTGCACCTTGTCCCCCAATTCCTCCCTTCCCCCTCCCCACTGAAATCCCTCTGTGTGATGTCCATTTCTCTGATTCTGTTCCTGTTCTGGTTGTTTGTTTAGTTTTTGTTTTTGTTGTTTTTCTTTTCTTTTAGGTTCATTTGTTGATAGTTTTGAGTTTGTTGTCATTTTACTATACATGTTTTTTATTTTGTTTTTCTTAGATAAGTTCCTTTAACATTTCATATAATAAGGGCTTGGTGATGATGAACTCCTTTAACTTGACCTTATCTGGGAAGCACTATTTCTGCCCCTCCATTCTAAATTAAAGCTTTGCTGGATAGAGTAATCTTGGATGTAGATCCTTACCTCTCATGACTTGGAATACTTCTTTCCAGCCCCTTCTTGTCTGTAAGGTTTCTTTTGAGAAATCAGCCGATAGTCTAATGGGAACTCCTTTGTAGGTAACTGTTTCCTTTCCTCTCACTTCTTTTAGGATTCTCTCTTTATATTTAATCTTGAGTAACTTAATGATTATGTGCCTTGGTGTGTCCCTCTTTGGGTCCAGCTTCTTAGTGACTCTCTGAGCTTCCTGGATTTCCTGGAAGTCTATTTCCTTCACCAGATTGGGGAAGTTTTCCTTCATTAGTTGTTCAAATATGCTTTCAATTTCTTGCTGCTGTTCTTTTCCTTCTGGTGCCCGTATAATTCAGATGTTGGAACATATCAAGTCATCCCAGAGGTTTGTTAGACTCTCTTCACTTTTTTGAATTCTTGTTTCTTCATTTTGTTCTGGTTGGATGTTTATTTCTTCCTTTTGTTCCAAATCGTTGCTTTGACTCCTGGTTTCCTTCCTGCCACTGTTGGTTCCCTAAATATTTTGCTTTATTTCACTTTGGGTATCCTTAATTTGTTTTTTCATTTTTTGACCAAGCTCAATCAGATCTGTGAGCCTTTTGATTACCAGGGCTTTAAATTCTCCATCAGATAGATTGGCTATGTTCTCATCGTTTAGTTCTCTTTCTGAGGTTTTGCTCTGTTCTTTCATTTCGGCCATATTTATTTGTCTTGGCACACCTGTTAAGTTGTAAGGGGGCAGGTCCTTAGGTATTCACCTGGGCAGGGCAACCCTCTTTGCTGCACTGAGATGCTGCCTGTGGGGGAGGGGCCAGAAAGGGAACAGTACAGCGTGCCTGCTCAACCGCTAGTCTCTAGCACACTTTTCAACTGACTCTCACGTAGCAACTGCCATAGTCCACAGCCACCTCTTGAGTCTCAGTTTCACCTTCAGTCAGCCCTACCCATGCAGCTTGCCACCTTGCAGCAGCCAGCCCCTCCCCCATGGTTCCCTGCCTCCTCTTGGGCTTTCTGAGTTCAGGAGTGGGGCTTTACCAGACTGGTTGTTCTGGGCGATTTTTTCTTTAATTCCTTGGTTGTCGGGGTCACATGCAGTTTGATTTTCTGGCACTTTTGGTTATTTATTGATTTTGGATTGGTTGCTGTCGTCCTTATGGTTGTGTGAGGAAGTGAAGGGTTTCTACCTATACCTCCATCTTGGCTGGAACTTCAGAAAGTTTACTTAAAAGGGAAAAAGAAAGTATTCTCTATTTTGTTGAACTTTTGAAGTGCAAAGATATTTATAAATTCTATGTGTTTAATTGGGAAGACTACAATTGCATAAATAATAATTTATTAATTTCTATTTATGAATAGAAAATAGTCATTTAATTTCAAATTTAGGAAAGTAACATTTTGTCCTGTATAAATATTAATCATCAAAACACTTAGAAACTTAATGGCATTGATTTGGCACATCTGCTTTTGACTATCTGGAAAATTTTATACCTGAAGCCAAATACACACTTCTTAGGTGAAGGCTAAGTGCACTGATAAATTAATTTTAGAAAATTCCATTATTTAATGTATTTTTATGTAAAACCCAGGTAGGCATTGAGAATCAGCCAGTCAGTATAAACAACTGTGAATTTAAAATACAGTTAATTAACAAATTAGTATTTCTACACTTATATTTATACATATTATTCTTAGAATAAATGAATGCATATGCTGTAAAGAATGTATATATGTTTTTTAATAATTGTATACTGTTACAACTTTGATACTCAATACTAGGGTAATCAATGGGTTAGCTTACTAATAAATGTATATGGTTGATGATAGTTAACACTGTTGTACACTCATTAGAATTCAGGGACAAAACATCGGCATGATTTTTTATTGTAATTTATCATATTTGAATAAGCATATGTGATTTGACATGCTACTAAATAATCTATTGCCCTCTGGAAAGAATGTTTGAGGTACTGGTTAATAATTCTCTGCCATATATTTATTCTGAACATTGATCAAAGATGGTAGCGTGAGCTAGTTCTTTTCAATTTTATCTAAAAAATTACAATATTATAATGTATTAATTGAGAAAAAAAAAAAAACTTGGTCTGTGCACTGTTTAAGGGCCAGAGGCTGTTGAGAAATAATGACTAGCATTTGCATAGTTGACAAGCATATTCCCAAACACAAAGAAATATGTAATGCTACATTTGCATGAAATATTATCTCTTATCACCACATAATGTATTTCACATTATACTTTTATGAGCCTGTGGGGTTTCATTGTGTGTGTTTGTCTTAGAGCATCCACATATTACCCTAATAGCTTATGATGATGTAAATCTACCTACTAGGGTATTAAGTTCAAATCTATTTTATTTAAATTTGGACACTGTATAAACACACACAGATTTGTTAACAGTATCACTATATATATGATATTGTAAGTATAATTGTAAATATAATTACATGCATAATTGCAATATGTATAATTTTATATATAAAAATTTGAGTACTTTTGTCAAATTATATATACTTATATACACATATAATCCAAAATAAAATAAACATATATTTCTATATATAATATGTATGTGTCCATGTATATATTCCTCAAAATAATGATTAGATTGCTTTGATTATTATGCTCATTTGCCAAATGAGAAAAAAAAGATTCACAGAAAGGTTTAGTAATTTGCCTAAATTCACCATCATGTAATTTAAGGGATCAGAATAGGAATTTGGGTCTGTCTAATGTCAAAGCTTGTACTCTTATCATTATGCTAAGCTGAATAAAGGCTGAGTTAATACATTAAAAAAAAAAACAAGAAGTCCTGTTTCTTTAGTCTTTGTAATTTTATCAAGGACACTGCAAGTAAAACTATGATTTCTGTGAAGAAATGACAGCAGTTGGAGGATGCCTGTTCTAATGTTCAGAGGTCACTTAGATATCAGGGCCTGGTTGAAAACCTTATTTTTAGACTTCTGTTAATTGCTTGGATAGTTTCTTATTTTATTTTGATCATGATAACCAAAGATTAATGGAATAACAGTACTATTACCATTATTTCTTATCTTACTGATTTTTTTGAGAAATGCAACAATAGGAATCATTCAGGTTGCTTTTTTCTTTTATTCATTTCATACTTTTAATGTCTAACACAGTGCTAAGCAGCAGGTATCCAATAATTACCTGCTGAGGAAATGATGGATATTAGGAACAGGTGCCCATTTGGAATCAATTTGGTTAGTGTCATGTTATTCGAGTGTTATGTTTTTACCATTTGCTTAAAGTTGAAGGTAAATTTTAACTTCTGACAGACATTATATGTTTAAACCAATTGTGCCACGTGATGAACCCCATGATCCCACTTGCTCCCTAAAGCATGTTCTAATTCTATATTTAGGCTATGCAAATGAGTACACTAGCTCTTTTTATCTTTGTATTTCCTCATATTTTGAGTATGCTTCCATTATCCCTTACTAATGAAATAATGTACAAATATAGAGATATAAATGTGTACATATGCATGTATCGCATGCACATATGCATCTATGTGTGTAAAAAAACCCTGTAATTTGTATTCAACCTTAACACATATAATCTGTGACATGATTGATAAAAAATGAGGCATATATATGCTTATATATTAATATGTATTTATGTGTAATGTTTTTACTAGAAAAAACTAATGCAGGCAGTTTATACTTGATAATGTTTACATATTAATGCTTATCTTAAGCTATAATGTGCAACTTGTCAGGTCACATAATTTAGAATGATGGTAAATCTAAATATTTTGCTGTTTATTAATGTAACACTTACAGTGTTTCTCTGATTCAGAAACTGAGTAAATTGCAGAATGACAGGCAATATCTGTGCAAATGCTAAGGTAACATAAGTTAAGATTAAAAAGATTATCTACTAAATAAACTCAGATACACTAAATTAATCTAGGAATTTTTTTTTTTTTTACTTTTGGTAAATTTGTTTTACTGAAAACCAAGAGTAATAGTTGTATATACTTAATTAGAAAGTGTACTGGAGATTGAACCAAAAGGGTAGACTGAATACACAATTCTATTCTCCTATTTTTCAAAATCTCCTAAAATCAGAAAAAGCCAGAGAACAAAGTAGGATGGGGGAGAAAAAGAGGGGGAAGAAGAGAGAGCAGGAAGGTGGCATGTACCCCTAAAAAAGAAAAGGTTACACACACACACACACATCTTCAAAATGAGCATCAGAAAATTGAAAAGTGCCATTAGCAAACCAGAAATTTTGAGGAATCCATGAAATAGGAAAGGACATTAAAAATAATGGGGGAAAGAAGGGAAAGGGTCAAGTCACGAAACATGTATAGAGGACCCATGGACAAAGACAATGGGGAGGGGGCATTGAATGCGGAAGGTGGGGGTGGATAGGGCAGGTGAGAGTAATGGGGGAAAAATGGGGACAACTTTAAGGAAAAAAATAAAATTTTAAAGAAAAGAAAAGATCTATGAAGATGATAAAGTAAACATAAGAAACCAGATTTCTGTACTGTAAGATTTTCTGCTAACCTTGTAACAGTCCAGCAGACCTTCAGGATCAGAGTCAACAGACAATAAGCAGGGAAGTGGCCACATGGTCATTCACCAGGGTAACCATTGGAGCAGATGGGTTACTACTTCCTGCTCCCTTCCCAAGTTATACCAATCAATTGCCATCAAAAATGTGTGTTTGTTTTATACTTTTAATTTCCAACTGAAATAGAATAAAAAATTTTACTTGACAGGAATTGAAAAGTGGATAAAGTTATAAAGAAAATTAGTGAGCTTAGAAATGGATTTTTTCCAGGCATTCAGGAAATAAATATGTGAAACAGTTATGTGTAATAATCCAAGAATATTACAGATATGTAATATACAAAATTAAAGCTTGAGAATGTCACCATAGGGGTGACTGGTGGAGATTGAGCACAGAGGTTACTGACAGTGAAAATATGTTATGGTCATTATGGTCATTTCTGAGCAGATACTGTTCAACACTTTAAATTATCCTTAAAACTTATAGTATAAACACATACAAAAAGTATTTAAGTGCAGCAAAGTCAAAAACTCCCAATCAGATGTCAGGAAGAAGACCATATTAGAAAACTTATGCACCATTCATTTACCGGTTCTTCTCTCAGCCATATCTGTGATGACCAGCTCTCATTATACTCTGACCAGTTTCTATAGGAATGATGCACGGCATGTCACCTTAATGTCCTTGCTTCGTACCTCATCATGCCACCTGTTTCCAGTGTTTGTCTTCCTGCAAGTGCAGGAAGCTAAGGATCCTTGCTTAGTGTGTATCTATGAACAACCAGAATAAGGGGTGGGGGATTTGTATCCCATTGGCCACAATTTGAGCAGTGGGAAATAGGAGTGGGTGGATAAATTCTCACCCCTTTCCTTCAAGCATACCATTTTGAGTCACAAAGCTTCTAGGAAAGTGGTTCTGAAGGTCAAGCATCAGTTTATTTTGTGGCAGGCAGCTCAGTAACAAATTCTTTGCTGACTCTCCCTTCTTCCCTCCATGTGACCTCGCTGCTTCTCCCTCTCTCATAAAGCAGAAGCCTGGACCCTTTGCCTTTGGCTCTCTTTTGTGAACCCCAACCTAAGAAATGTTCAGTTAGTAGAAACAATAAACAGAAATATGTTATAGATGATGGGGGCAAAATAGGTTTATAGTTCATATGGAAAAATAGTACAACAATTAATAACTAATAATAGAAGAATAAATTGTGTTTTCTGTACTCACAACTGTAAACCAACTTTTGCCCACCGTGTATTTCTTTATTATAAAACAAAGGCCATAGTATAAGGTCACAGAGGGAAAGAGAGAGAAAGAGAGAGAGAGAGAGAAGAAACAAAATTAAAGACAATCTCAAATCTAGTTATATGCTATAGGACAGTGAGAGAGTTAAAAACATGATAACATAAAGTATGATAACAAAATAATGAAAAAGCATTTGGGACAAAATTTAACAACAAAAAACCATTGCACCAATTCTATGAAGCCAGTTATAACAGCAGAAAATAAAATGATAAATGGGACAAGCTAAACATATTCTATTGGTAAAAGTAAATCATGAAACCTTAGATGTGTATCAAACTATATGAAACTAAGGTGATAAAAGTACAAGGAGAAATGGACTAATACTTAAATATTAGGTCATTTAAGATACTTTATTCCAAATGTATTTGGTAGTAATATTATATTCAAAATAAAGAGAAATAATAAAATTCAAAAGATAATGATTTGATGTAAAAGCTATATATATAATGTATATTATATGTAATATATAAGTACAGAGAGAAAAATGAACTCAAGACAATATGATTTTTTAAATAGTCATGAAAAAATATTTTAAATATCTATTAATGGATCACAATTAAAATCAGAACAAATGATATACCTGAAGGTCACATTCTCTGAGCAAAATATTTAAAAAGTAAAATTAAAAATAAAAGCCAAAAGTAGCCAATAAGAATAACAAATAGTATTTTGCTTTGAAACTCTAATATATTAAAAAATAAATCTGGTATTAAGATAAAATTATAAATGGAAATTGCAAAATATAGTTATGTGAAAAATGCAATGACCAGCATCTGACCCTCATTTGGGTCCTCCAACAAGCTGTGCTCATTCTTACCTCAGACCCTTGACACCTGCTGCTTACTGCCTAACCTCTGTATTACTTTTCCCAGTTCTCGACTAGAATAATCATTGTACCTGCCTCAAATGGTATTTGGGAGGATTAAATGAATTAATTTGTATAGAGAAATTATAAGAGTGTGTGGCACACTTGTAATTCTAAAATGCAGTTTTATAAATGCTATTAGCTATCATCATCATCATTACTATTAATATTTTTTCCTAATTATAGATATTGCACACTTTATTTAATTAGCATGCATTCACAAATTTTTTAAGTTTGAACTCAATATAAGTCTATATTTACAAATTGCAAATGGCTTAGCTTTGACATAAAGAGTAATAAATATATTATCAGTGTGTAAATTATTGCTTAAATCATATTATTGAATACCACCACAATGCATCCCCCTCCAAAACCTGGTAAAATTTTTCCATTCCAAAGAACAACTAGAAGCTCTCAGATCCAAAAGCCATTTGGCTAATTTTGGCATGATCGAAAGTAAGGAAATGATTCACTTTTATCTGCATTTATCTATGAATTTTTAATAACAAGTAGATAAAATACAAAAGTTTTCCCAGAAGCTCTTGTAAAGGTCAGATGTTTCTTAAATAAGTATCTACATAGGAAGGGAATCTCTGTATTCTCTCTTCTATTATTTTTATCAAGCTGAGTAATGGTTTCTGTCATTTAACAATATTGTTAATTGTGGTAATTCATAGCAGGCTGGGGAGAAGGAAAATCAATTTAAAGAGTTTTAAAAGAGTCTCCATCTTTACCAAGATCTTTGTAAATTGTTTAAAAGGGAGTAAAGTATCAAGGACTTTTAAGTTCACTTTGAGATACAACAGGAAGTAGTATACTGTGTCTATTCTCCAAAATGGGATGAGCACTATCTCATACATTACCAGGAACATTTTCTAAACTTTCAAGAGTTTGAGGGACATCTCTCCCAGCTCAGCTTATTATTAAAATAAAGTGAACATTCCTTCCACAGGACCATTAATACTTCAGGATAAAATCAGAAGGGAGGAAGAAGATTTCAGGAGTATGTGTGATGAGAAGATAAAACGTATTAGAAAATGGAGGACATTGTGAATGAATTCCCAAAGCACACACTACTATACTATGAAGAACTGGAGAGAATGGGAGAATTAACAGAAAGTTCATCTCATCCCTTTTTTCTCTATTTATCTACCTCTATATATCTAGCTAGCTAGCTAGCATCTATTTCCTCAATATTTATGGTGTCCTGATGAGTGCATGGAACTGTGCTAGACACATAAAGTCAACAAAACAAATGTTTCTTGCTCTCATATAACTTGCAATAGTGGGGCAGAGAGCAGTTAAACATGTTATAGGACATCACATTACAACACACTACATTAAGGGTAAAGATTGAAAAAATAAATATTGATAAAGATGGGCATAAAACATCTTCATATTTTAAATTTGAAATGATTTTGGAATCTCTAGGGATATTTAATGTCTACTTTTAAAAAATAAATGTTACTTATCATGCCTCTCTGTCACAAATAAAAGAAACAGCGATCCAAGTGGCTTAAACAAAAAGTGTCAGTAACTGAAAAGTTCACTGGCACAAATGACTCTATGACTCTGTCATAGTGTGCTCCCTTGTGCTCTCTGTATGGCTGGGTCATCAGGACATCTGGTCATCTGGGTCAACTGTTTCTATCTCCTGGCTCCTTTTTTTGCCTGAGGATTTTTTCCTTCACATCTGCTTTTTTTCCCCTACAGGATGTTTTTCCCCTACTTGCTCCAACCTTTCTTATAAATCATGTTGAAGTAGAATTTATTTTCTTGTCTTTTTAGTAAATATACTAAGTCAGTTCTGATTAGCTCTGAATGGATCAGATGCTCATCTCTGAACCAGTCATCATGGGCAGAGGAATAAAGTGTTTTCACTGGTCAGAACAGAACGTCCTGTGCTCTCAAGTTCACACTGTACAGAGCTCTCCCAAACTGCTCCTCCTGGAAATAAGGGAGAATGAACCCCCTGAAAATTAGGGCACTGCTATTAGAAAAGAAAGAATAGGTATTAGGTAAGCAAACATCAAATATCTACCACAATATTTATCAAATATCTAGTTTGTGAGAACTTAAAAGAAAGGAACTCTTTAAAATGTATATGACATTAAAAACATACCATACCAAAATATACTATTTTTTTATTTTTTTTTGTTCTTTTTCTTTCCCTCCCTCCTTTTCCCTTCCCCCTCCTTCTTTCTTTGTCTTTCTTCCAAACTTCCTCCCTAATTACTCACTTCATTTCTTCCTTCTATCTTCCTTCCTTCCTTCATGCCTTCCTCCATTACCAATATTAGATGGAGTAATAGGTGGAATTTCCAATCTAGATATAAATGAATCTCTGGTAGAAATGTAATATCCTCAGAAAATAATTGGGGCTCAGCTGGAGTCTACTAGGAGATCTACATACCTCAAAAAATTAAAAGTGGATCTGCCTTTTGACTCAGTGATCCCACTTCTGGGAATATATCTGAAGGAACCCAAAAGCACTAATTCAAAAGAACATAAGCACCCCTATGTTCATTGCAGCATTATTTACAATTGCCAAGATATGGAAGTAGCCCAAGAGTTCATCAGTAGATGAGTGGATAAAACAGCTATGGGGCATTTACACAATGGAATTCTACTCGGCCATAAAAAGAAGACAATTTTACCCTTTGCAACAGCATGGATGGACCTGGAGAACATTATGCTAAGTGAAATAAGCCAGTCAGAGAGAGACAAATACCATATGCTTTCTCCCATATGTGAAATCTAATGAACAAATTGAACTAACAAGCAAAACAGAGACAGATTCATAGATGGAGAGCACATGACAGCTAGTGAGGGGTGGAGGTCACGGGGGGAGAGGGATAGAACAAGAAGGAAAAAGGACTCATGGACATGGCTAACAGTGTGGTGATTGCGGGGGGGAGGGAGTTATAAGAGGACTAAATGGTAATGGGAAAAATACAATAAAGATTAAAGAAAATATTTTTTAAAAACTAGAAATGACATATTGAAAGTGTTATGGAGAGAACTCACAAAAGCAAGAGAGTTTGTTTTATGGGACTAGAGGTATGATATTTGGGGCTAGAAAAACAAAACCACCCTGCCTATTGTAGCTCATTGGATTGAGCAAGGGCTATGAACCAAAGGGTTGCAGGTTCTATTCCCAGTAAGGGCACATGCCTGGATTGTGGGCCAGGTCCCCAAAAGGGCGTGCATGAGAGGCAACGACACACTGATGTTTCACTCCCTTTCTGTCTCCTTCCCTTCCCTATCTCTAAAAATAAATAAATAAAATCTTCAAAAAAGAAAAAGAAAAGCAAAAACTATGGTCAGGGGCAGTTGTGGAGGGGAGGTAATTCACTGAAATATTTGAAGAGTTGTCTTGGAGAAAAGATTGTTGACTTTTTCTGTGCTGCTTGCTCTGAGTCCAAGTCAAAATTTTCATACAAACTTGAACCCAAACCAGGCTAAGAGGCCTAGTCTATTTTACTCTTTCTTGGAGATATTGGGACAAATCACCCCTTAAGAGGCATTTACCTGAATGACTTCACAAACCCTGTTCAACTCCTAAATACTATGACTCTTGCTTATGCTCATTATCTATAGATCTATGAGGTCACTATCTACAAAGCAGAAGCTTTTTGAAATCATAAAGTGAATAATTTAGCACATCCTGTGTACTTGCTGTTTCGTTCTTTGCCATTACTTTCACATTTATTAAAAACAAGCAAACAAAACCTCTATCCCTTCCACCCCTCACAGAAAGATAATTTCACCCAGTAAAAATAGCAACTCCACATCTTTTTAGAAGTCACTGAGTCCTCGGTTTCTTCATCGCATAAATGGTTCTGGTATATCTCGCTACTCGTATGGGTTTGCTGTAATAGTTAAAATATTGAATGTGAAAAAGCAAGAAACTTACAAATCCCTACTTACTGGTAAAGCTTTGGTCGTATAACTCCTCCATCCAACCATTCAATTCTAAAACCATTTTTTTTGTCATGGAAGAAGAACACACTTACAATCAAAACCCTTTTCCCATCTCAGGCAGCAGAACAAGTAGGCTAGCATGTGGAATGGGTAAGGGGATAAAGGTATATACTGCTGGGATAGGGGTGTCTTGTTGTATTCTCTTTTGGCTTATGTGTAAGGGAGTCAAGAAAGGGCTGAGCAGAAAATAGTAGCTTCAGAAGTGAAACTATTTCCAGGTGTCAGCTTTGATAAAAAAAACATTTAAAGAACATATAATTTGTTTTTATTGTACTTTTTGTTGTTTTCTGGTGGTTGTTCTCTTTTAAACTTAAATTAAGAAAATAAAACTTGTGATTGAGGTGATTTCTCTTACCAATATGCTTTCATTTGTGGACATATCATGTTAGATACCACCGTGGTAAGAAAAGAAATGAAAACTTTTCCCCTGTTCTTTGTCATAAAATGTTTTAAGCAAGTGTGTTGCAGGCACAAGGGAGGAAGGCCACTTGGATGAGCAGGGACATTGTAAAGGTAGACGTGACTATGAGCACATACCTTGTTTTGGCTATCTCTGCTTCTCCTCTTCTTTCCATTTTTCCTATTCTGTCTTGGTGTCCCACTTTTTCTCTTTCATTTTGGCTATTTGGAGAGAGAAGATCATGGTGTTGTTCTATGACCCACATTTTTCAGACTCTGGACATAACAGTACCTCAGTGCACCTTGGGCCTATTCTGCACATGCTGTACTGCATACTACTCTCCTTCACTCTTACATCCTTTCTGTAAATTGTAGCCTATAGACCCCACCCCTCAGCATCAGGTTGTTATTTATAGATCCACACACATGCAGTAAACATATAGGGAAATTCAAGGGAGTCATCTACAGAATCATGTTTACCTCCAGGGCAATTTTCACAAAACAAGAAATAAAGGAGATTTGACTTCAGCAATATTTTATTTATAAAGTGGAGCAGTAGATATAGCTATTTATTGTATTCTTTGTAAATTTTATGTCTTAAATGCTACATGATGAATTGATTTTCAAAAGAATGATTCTAATATGGCACATTTTTAATATTGTATCAGCAAAACCTTACATTTTTATGTGGCAGGAGAGGCTAAACAGTAACAAATATTTATAAGTAAACATCATAAATATTAAAATATAAAATTATGAACAAATTCTCATATAGCGGCTTGGGTGAAACAAGATTCAGTGAGCCCTAAATTCTAGAAGTGGAAGTTAGAAAAATTGTGCCTGTTCTACTTCTACCAGTTATTATAAGGAGTCACCTTCAAATCACTCTTGGACAACTGGCTGAAAATAAACATCTGTCAGATAGTTTGCTCATAAAATACTCTTTTTATTTTTGAGGTTTAGTATAAAAATTAGAAACTTGAGAGAACAATAGAATTTCAAGCTTGAAAAGCTCCTTAAGAGTTACCCATTTGAGTAGTTCTTAGTCAGCAGTTTGTCTTCTACAAAATACTTTGTCAAAGAAGGTGAGTTCTAGCATTATGGAAAAAGAAAGCCATTCTGTCCAAGAATGACATTGATAAGTTATTTGGAATTCTGTTGTATTTATCACTTACAGAAAGTATCAAAACAATAAGAAATTTCCAGTATTACTTTTTCAATCAGTTTGATTTGTATGACTACCCGTGTTGAGTTGCATAGCTCTACCATAGATTAAAACCAGGACAAGCTGTATGGAAATTCAAGAGAAAAGAGGAAAACAATTTACAGGGGTCTAGGATAGTTGAGATATTAGTATTTTGTGCCTATGTTTTGTTTTACTAAAAACCAGACTCATTGAAAGAAACCAAGCTCTTTGAGAAACAGCAGATGAAACAGACCCGTAGCACAGTTCTATTTCAAGCACCACAAAAAATATGTAGTGGAAAAGTGGGTAATTCAGAATGAATGCTGACATAAAATAATAATGTATAAGAAAATCAAATATGATAAAAGGTTAAGCATATTATATCTTGAAAAATAGTATATAGCAAGTATGGTACGTATTTCTAATAAAGATAAGACATTAGAATATCATAGAGCAAAAGCTAAATTAAGAAAGTGAATTTTAATTTTAGTTGTTTAGTTAAAACTTTGTTGAGATTAGGTTGCTATAAGGAACTACAAAAATTAACCCAACAGTGCATTTCCCCCAAGAATATTACTAGGTACTTCACTGTGTCACTTGCCATAAAACACCATGGATGAAAATGATGCTAGAGCTGAGCTTGACAGACTTAAGATTTTATTTTATTTTATTATTATTTTTTATTTTGTTTTATTTTTTTTATTTTAGTTTATTCAGTACAGTTTCTATCCTTTATTCCCATTCCAGCCCACCCACCCATTCCTCCCCTCCCTCCTCCCTCCCCTTTCCAATCCCCCTAGTTTTGCCCATGTGTCCTCTATATTTGCTCCTGTAAACCCTTCCCTTCTCCCCTGAAATTCCCTCCCCTCTCCCCTCTGGTCACTGACTACCTGTCCTCTATTTCAGTGTCTTTTGTTATATTTTACTTGTTTCTTTGTTTTGTTGTTTAGGTTCCTGTTAAAGGTGAGATCATATGGTATTGGTTTTTCACCACCTGGCTTATTTCGCTTAGCATAATGCTTTCCAGCTCCATCCATGCTGTTGCAAAGGGTATGAGCTCAGACTTAAGATTTAAAAAATGGCTGTTAGGAAGCAAGTGTCAAATATAACATTCATATTCATCAACCAAATAAAGACTTGAAATTCTCTGACTGGAAAGGGGACCACTTCTCTATCTTTTTTTTTACATTATTCTAGGAGTCTGAAGAGCCACAATGCATTTAATATGGAAACCAAAGATAATAAATGATCATACTTTATAAGGTGAAGTTTTCAGAAATGTCATTATTTCACATAAGTTAATGTACCAGAAAATTAAGCCACACAAATTTTAGTATTATGTTTACCGACTTAATGATCTCATGACCCTAGCATGTATTGTCTGTTCCAGCCTACTAACTACGACAACAAACCATGTTCTTTCTGTTTGACAGAAGGCAAGAATTGGACATAGCACTGCCAATAATACTCTATTAGTTTTTTCTAAGCCAGATATTAATTAATTTATTCAACAAGCATTTTTTGCAATGTACATATTAGTTGCAAGTGACTGAGCAATTGCAAACATTACACCAATTGAACAAAAATGTTTTTTCTCCTGAAGGTGTATATAGTCTAGTAGAAAAGATATTATTATATCTTGTGCTTCTGGCATTATATTTAAGAAACCACTGTCAGTCTACCAGTTTACAGAAGATTTACAGCAGTATCCTTCTCAGAGATTCATAGTTTAGGTCTTCCATTTAGGTCTTTAATTCAGTTTGAGTTAATTATTGTATGCAATGTGAAATGGGAGTCCAAAATAATTTTTTTTCCTTGTGGGTATCCAGTCATCCTAGCACTATTTATTGAGAAGGTTATTCTTTTCCCATTGAGTAATCTTGGCATCCTTGTTGAAAATCAATTAACCACAGATCTATGGATTTACTTTTTTATTTTCAATTATATTCCACTTGTATGTATATTTTATGCCAGTACCACACTATTCTGAAAACTATATGTTTGTACTAACATTAGAAATCCAAAAGAGTCAATTTTTCAACTTTGTTTTCAAGATTGTTTTAGCTCTTTGGGAATTACTTGCAAGCACATACAAATTTTAGAATGAATTTATCCATTTAAAAAAAAAGAATGGTGGAATTTTGATAGTGATTGCGTTAAATCTATACACCAATTTGGAGAATATTGATATTTTAACAATATTATATCTTACAATCCATAAACAAAATCTCCTTTGATTTATTTAAATCTGTAACTTATTTCAACAAGGTTTGTAGTTTTCAGTGCACAATATTATACTTCCTTGTTTCAATTTATTCTTAAGTATTTTATTCTTTTTTTTTTAAATTTTTATTTTAGTTTATTCAGTACAGTTTCTATCCTTTATTCCCATTCCAGCCC
>CM052541.1:86598239-86653475 GCA_028533065.1 Trachops cirrhosus
GGCAGGTCCATTTTTAGTTTTCTGAGGAAGTTCCATATTGTTTTCCACAGTGGTCGTACCAGTCTGCAATCCCACCAACAATGCACTAGGGTCCCTTTTTCTCCACAACCTCTCCAACACTTGTTGTCTGTTGTTTTATTTATGATGTATTTTATTCTTTAAGATGTTTTTATATATGAAGATGTTTTCATAGTTTTATTTTGAATTATTTATTCCAAGTATATAGAAATTCAACTGAGTTTTTGTATATTGATTTTATATCTTGCAACATTTCTGAACTCATTTATTAGCTCTAATAGGTTTTTTTGTAGGCTATTTAGATTTTTTGTAAAAAAAAAGACAAATTTCTTCTATTTATTTAAATTAACACAAAAGAAAACAGCTCACCTATTTTTACATAAAAGATCATGCCATCTGTGAATTGAGATAGTTTTGTTCTTTCCAACTGGATGACTTTTATTTTATTTTATTCATTTTTTTGCCTATTTCTTTTGGCTAGAACTTCTAGTAAATGTTGCACAGAAGTGGTGAAAGCAGACATCTTTGGCTTGCTTCTGACTTTAGCAGTAAAGCTTTTGGTCTTTGACCATTAGTGTAACGTCAGCTGTGGGTTATTCATAAATTCCTTTTATCAAGATAAAACAGTTTCATTATATTTCTATTTTGCTGAATATTTTTATCATAAAGGTAATGTTGGTTTTTGCCATATTTGTTTTGCATCTTTTGAAATAATGGTGTTTCCCCCCCATGCTATATTCTATTTATATATTGTGCTAATTTATTTTCAAATGTTGAAGCACCTTTGGTTTCCTAAGATAAATCTTACTTGATCCTTGCATGTAATTCTTTAATATGCTACTAGATTCAGTTTGTTAGTATTTTGTTGAAGATATTTTATCTATATTTACAAAAATATTTATATGCAGATTACTGCATTGTCTTTGTCTAAATTCGTATCTGGATAATAAGTTCAATATAATGAGTAAGGAAGTGTTCATAAGTATTGCATTTTTTTAAAAGAATTTGAGAAGTAATGGTATTTTTCTTTAAAATGTTTTGTGAAATTTACCAGTGGTCCTGGAATATTCTTTGTTGGGAAGACTTAAATTACTAACTCAATCTCTTCATTTGTTGTAAGTCTATTCAGATTTTCTATCTCCCTTAATCAATTTGATAGTTTGTGTGTTTCTAGGTCTCATTTTATTTCATCTAAGTTATCTAAATTTTTGTAATAACATTTTGATAATTATTCCATTTCTGTAAGATCAGTAGTAATAACCTCACTTTGACTTCTGATTTTACTAATTTGACTCTGGTCAGTCTAGCTAAAGATTTGTCAATTTTGTTGAACTTTTTAAAGATTGGACATTTGGTTTCATGATTCTAGGGTTTTCCCTTATCTCCATTTCATGTATTTCTACTTGAATATTTATGTTTACTTCCTTCTGCTTGCCTTGAAGTGAGTTTGTTCTTTTTTTTCTAATTTTTCAAGGTGGAGTTTAAGTTATTACATGATTTTTTTAAAGGCATATGTTGTTAGCTATGGATTTCCCTCTGAGCACTGGTTCCACTGCATCGTATAAATTTTGGTATGTTGTATTTTTGTTAATCAAAGTATTTTCTTATTTTTCTTGTGATTCTTTGACTCATTTGTTATTTAAGAGCATGTTGTTTAATGTCCATATATATGTGAATTTTCCATATGTCTGTCATTTTTCAGTTTTCTAATTTTATTCTATTGTTTCCAGGGAACATGTTTGTATAATTTAATATATTTAAATTTACTGAAACTCGTTTTCTGACCTAACAGTGGTCTACCCTGGAGAATATTCCACATGGGCTTGAGAATAACATTTATTCTGCTGTTGTTGGATGGAGTGTTCTACGCATTTCTGGTAGGACTAGCTGATTTGTAATGTGTTCAAGTACTCTATGTCCCTCCTGATTGTCTATCTTTGTCTACCTGTTGTTAAAGTTTGGGTTGAATTTTCCAACTATTATTGCTGAACTCTTTTTCTCTACACTTACAACAGTGTGTGCTTTGTGTACTCTGGGGCTCTTTTTCTAGATGCATATGTTTTTATAATTGTTACATCTTCTTGAAGGATTGGCCTTTTATCATTTACATAATGACCTTGATTATTCCCTATACAATTTTTGTCTTAAAATTATTTTTTTTCTGAAATTAGGATAACCACTCTAGTTCTAACTGTTTGCCTGAAATATATTTTTCTATTCTGTTACTTTCAACTTATTTGTATTTTTAAATCTAAATGCATCTCTTGCAGCCAGCATATAGCTGGATCATGTTTTATTATGTATTTTTCAATCTCTGATTTTTAATTAGTGAATTTATTCTTTTATATTTAGTGCAATTACTACTGGTAAAGAAAAATTTATTTCTCCCTTTTTAGTATTTATTTTCCATGTGTCTTATCTATTTTTATTCCTCAGGTTCCCTATTACTGCCTTCTCTTATGCTAAATACATATTTTTTAGTATACCATTTTAATTCTCTATTGGGTCTTTTGCCATATACTTTTGAGTTATTATCTTAGTGGTTTCCCTGGGAATTAACAATTAACATCTTAATTTTTAACAATCTAGTTTGCATAAATACCAACTTAATTTCAATAGCTTACAAAACTTTGGTCTTATAATTATCCTTCTATCATCTTTATGTAGTTATTGTTATAAATTATGTTTATAAATTGTGTGCCCATGAATATAGATTTATAATTATTTGTTATGCTGGCTATTGTGTTTTAAATCAGAAGAGTTACAAACAATAAGTACATTTATACTTTTATAATTACCCATTAATTAAATTTTACAAGTGTTCTTTATTTTTTAACGTGGATTTAAGTTACTGTCTAATGTCCATTGATTTCAATCTGACTGACTCATTTTATCATTTTTCTGTAGGGTAAATATACTTGTGAAAAATTCTATTTATCTTAGAAGATCTTATTTTCTCCTTTATTTTTGAAGAATTGATTTGCCAGGTGTAGAATTCTTGGTGAACAGGTTGGGGTTTTTTTAATATTTATTTTTTTAGTATTTTGAATATGTCATCCCACTGCCTTCTGACCTCAGTGATTTCTTATGAGAAATCATCTCCTAATGTTACTTGTACATGGTAAAGTACTTCTTTCTTGCTACTTTCAAGATTTTCTCTTTGTCTCTGTCTTTTGACAGTGTGATTATAATGTCTTAGTGTGGATCTTTCTAGGATTATTTTACTGGGGATTTGTTGAGCTTTTTAAAGATTCAAGTACTGCATAACAATGTGTTGGTCAATACTTCGTGGTTCCTTGAGGTTATAATGTAGCTAAAAATTCCAATTGTCTAATGATGTTGTAGCCATCTTAAGGTTGTAGTGTGATAATGCTGCTGCAAAGAAAGCTACTTGGTGGCTTGTTTAAAAGTGTAACATAGAGTTATGTACAGTACATATTACTTGAAATGCTAATAAATGTTGCTTGTTCATATATTAACTACACTATGCTTTTTATTGTTATTTTAGAGTAAACATTTCCTACTTATAAAAAAATTTGCCTTAAAATAGTATGCCATGTTGTGCTGGCAGCAGCCTCATACATTTTGTGTTTAGCACATCACTTCATTGAATCATTTTCTTCTGTGCTTGATTCAATATTGTATTGATTTGTTGCATAGTATTCCATTATGTATGGAACTGGAGAGCATTATGCTAAGTGAAATAAACCAGGCAGTGAAAGACAAATACCATATGATCTCACCTATAAGTGGAACCTAATCAACAAAACAAACCAAGCAAAATAGAACCAGAGACACTGAAATAAAGAACAAAGTGACAGCAACCAGAGGGAAGGATTGAGGAGGATAATGGGAGAAAGGGAGGGAAGGGTTGTCAAAGAACATGTATGAAGGACCCATGCACAAACCAAAGGAGGGTAGGATCAAGGATGGGAGGCGGGGGTCAGTAGAGTGGTGGTGGAGAACAGTGGGGGGAAATGGATATGAGTGTACTTGAACAACAATAAAAAAATATTGTGTTGATTTGTATGGTAACATTCTGTATAGACTAGTATAATAGTAGTAAAAAGCTGTAACATTTGACTTAGATTTGTAGTAGGTTATACTATCCAGGTCATTGCCAATGTACTACATGATGTCCACACAACAACAAAATCACTTAACAATGCATTTCTCATAATGCATCCCATTGTGAATCCCAGTGAATGACTGTGACTGCATTTATAGATTAATATTTTTCATCATGTAAAGTTTTTGACTATTATTTCTTCTAATATCGTTTCTCCATTTTTATTTTTCTCATTTTCTTCTGGGACTCATATTATGCTTATGTTAGTATGCTTGCAGGTGTCTTCAGCTCTGTTTATTTTGCTTCAATCATTTTTCTTTCTGTTCCCCAACTTTATAAACTCAGTTGACCTGTATTCACATTTGCTGATTATTGTTCTACCTGCTCGAGTCTGCTGTTGAGTGACTTGAGTGAGTTTTTTTAATTGTTACTTTTCTGCTCCAGAATTTCTATTTGATTCCTTTTTACAATTTCTATCTCTTTCCTGATATTCTCTATTTAGTAAGACATTGTTCCCTTTAGTGTTTCAGACACGATTTCCTTTAGCTCTTTGAAAACAATTAAAATAGCTGATTTAAAGGCTTTATCTATTAATATCATTGTCTGAGATTATCCAGGGAGTATTTATGTTAATTATTCTTTTCCTATGCATGGGCCAATGTCATCTTCATTATTTGCATATCAAATATGTTTGTTGTTAAAAACTGTACATTTTGAATATTATAATGTGGCAACTATAGAAATCAGGTATATCCCCTTTCCTAGGGTTTATTGTTGCCACTTGTTATAGTAGTTGTTTTTGTTTGTTTAGTGACTTTTCTAAAATAATGTTAAAATCGTCATGTGTTGTGGTACTGGTCAGTTAATGATTAGATAAAGCTTTTCTTACACGTCTGGAACCAAAAACTCTCCCAGGCTTTGGAGATGGACTCTGTGGTGTTGGGACACAACTTCAACACTAGCCAGACTTATTACGTCTCCACCTTAGTATTTACTACTGGCAGGTACAGAGACTGAGGGTAGCCAGAGGTGGGAGATTACAACCTTTTTAGGCCCTGTGCCTTTTGGTAGCCTTCTAGATTTCCTGGACTAAGTGGGAGCTTTTCAAAGTCTTTGTTTCTCTCAAACATTTCATTCCCTAATTTTTTATTCCAATCATTTGATTAGCCTATTTTTTTTTTTTGCCTCAACTGTTACTCATCACCCCAGGCAAGAGTGAACAATATATTTTTCTGAAATATTTTTGACAAATGTCTCTAATAGCCACAGGAAGAGTTCTGAGTTATAAGAGATTAAGGAAAGTCTTTTGAAGTAGTCCTTCAGGGAGCTACCAGTCAGGTCAAACAGGAACCCCAGTTCTTTGTGAATGGAGTCTAATTTGCTCTCTCCAGTACTGATGTCTGTTCTAGAAGCACAGAATGTCTTCATTTTTGCCACCACTAACATGAGGATGAGACAAGGGCAAATTAAAGCATCACAAAGCTCACTGTCCTTACCGATTCATCTGGTGTTTCTTGATTAAGGGTTCACCTATCTGCAGGATTTTGGTCAATTTAAATAGCTTTTGCCAGCTTTTTTATTGTTTTTATGGGTATATGGAATTTTAGAGTTCTGTCCTTTGCTATTTTTGTTCTGTTGGAAATTTCTTTTGAAATAAGTCACTCTATAGACTTATTAGAATCCTGATGTGGTGGTTAAACACATTATATTATCTGACAGCTGAGACAATCCTCATTCCTTTCCAGTTAGCCCATAACTGGCATTTTATTTTCATGATTTCTGGCTCAGTTTTTTCCTTGCCTACTCTGAAAGAGATTTCAGGTGGCTTACATATATCCATATGTCACTTAAACATTTTATTAAGAAAAAGATGTCAGAAAAGGGAAACTATCAGAGCTAAATTGTCACCAGAAATAAGGTAGAAAAGTACAGAAATGCCCAACGTACATGACATCTGGAACTGTTTAGAATACAGAGAGTATACCAGATTGACTGACGTATAAGATTCAGATGTGGAGTGCTTTTGATATGTGTGAGGATAACATAATTTTCTGATATTGAAGAAATATAAATTATAATTAAGCAATAAATGGCTTTATATCAAATTTATGTAGTCTAAGAATTTAAAATGATTTCTAACATCTTGTTTCACTTTTTATAAGCATAGTGCTATAAAGTCAGCAAATATTGTCTCCACTGTGTAGATAAGGACAAAGACTGAAAAACTATAAGTGGGTAGTTTTGGTGGTGAAATAGAAACCCAGCCTAGATTTCTATACTCTGATATACAATGCTTCCTAAAGCTTAGTAAGAAAATCAGCAATTAAGAGTGTCACATATGATGTTTGTATAAATAAACATAGTAACAAACATAAAGCAGTGTTTAGTAATGTTATTTCTTATGATCTTTGATACATGACTTCATCATTATTATCATTACTTTCATACTAAAATTAATGAGTTATTAAGTGGATTTAAAATACAATCTTAAAAAGTAAATAATGTTATTGTATGTGTTGTATAAACTTTATCACTCATGCATTTGGCACATATTTATTATGTATTAATACTTATTTATCTAACCATGTACCTATCCAATCATCCATTTGCTCATTAAAATATTTATTAAAATTATTTTTAATGGTTAGAGATAAAACTGTGGAAACTATATAGCTCTCTGGACTTAATTTACTTACATATAATTGGGGGAAACAGAAAACTTCAAGTACACTAGATAAATCTTACTGATTCAATGGGACTGGGGAAGATGACTTTGCTTATCTGGTTTGGCCAATGACAGGCATGCTGGAGCTAGTCAGTTGAGAAAAATCAAAAAAAGCAAAGAGAAGCTGATGATGGGTAGAATTTTAGATATGTTGGGAACATCCAAATATAGATATACAATAGGTTGTTAGTCATAACACAGATGTCATGGGCAGTCCATAATAATAATACATGTTCCCAGTCCTCAATGGCTTTACATGCTGGCTAAGGGAGTAAGACATTTATATGTGAAAGTAAATTAAAGGATGGGATATCACCAGAAAGTAAGAAAATCATGCAACTGAGCTATATGCACAGAGTCAATTACTTTTTTCAAGGGATGGAGTAAAATGTGGGCAAAGTAGATGAGGAAATAAGTCATGAAGAATAGAAGACTGAAAAGAAGAGTGAGTAGGAAGTTAGACTTGGCTAAGTTGGTGGTAAGTAGTTTGAGAATAAAGAAATTATTGGGAGCGTGTAGGGATATTTGTGGTAGGTGAGGCTTAGCAAGAAATATCCCAGGCTCTCCTTCAAAGCTGATACCTACAATAAGTATTACTTTCAGATTTTCTAATCTTAGAAACTTGTTAAGTTTTTAAATTCTATCTTACTTGGAAAATAAAACTGTTTTTTTCATGTCTAATATTTCTTCATTATTAATTTACTGTTCAGGTATCAATGTTGTTGCCCGTCATTTACATATTAAAGTTGGTGTATGAATCACATTGATTACTGCTATTCTACAATATTTACAATCTTATAAAACAAGAAATTAGGAAAATATTGAAGTTTTACTCATTTAAAAGAGTGAAAGAGAAATGGTTAAAATCTGATTGGAAATAATTTTTTACTAATGACAATATGACCATAGGGAAATTTTTTTCTGAAGTTTACAAACATTAGATTATACTGAATACATAGTGTTTTTCCAATTGTGATGTAACAGCAATTAATATAGTGAAAATTTACTTAACACATATTTAGTACTCTTAGCAAAGAGCAATGGCATTATGAATGGACTTGAAAGGTTACAGTGTGAATATATGAGTAGGAATAGATAAGTAGTTAGAAGAATTGAGAGAATTATGAAACATTTGATTTATTCAACATTAATGTGAGAGTCACTTGTTTATTCAAAATTCATAGTTTATAAAGATTCATTGTGTTTTGTGGATCAGAGATTATTTTAATTGTTCAATGAAATGGCATATACATGTACTAGTATTAAAATTGTTAATTCTCAAATGTTTGTAAAAAATGAATCATTTAAAAATCTCACAGAGGGACATCTTTTCAACTTTGGCTTCTGACCATCCACCAGAGTACGTATGTACCAGATATTGTTTTCCTAATTGAGTTTACATAATGAAAACAAAATTAAAATATAAATACAACCCCATATTTTAATCTGTAATAATTTTAAGGGAATCTGTCTTTTGAAAAGGATCACAGCAGACAAAAAAGTATAAACTAAAATTATTAAAATGCATGTATAGTAAATATTTAAAAGAACTGGGGAAATAATAACAATAATAAAGTGTCACCATATGTTTAAGTTAATTATACTTGGATATATCCTTCTCTCCATAACAATTTTTGACAATTCAATGCTTTGGCCCTCAGGCTTTACAAGGTATTTTCTCATGTCTCCTATATCAAAATAATTTATAACTGCCAAGCATTGACTATTCAAGCTACAATCTAGGGTGGATTCTCCAGTTGGAAATTGCAAACTATTATCACCCACTCTGGTTTAGGAAGACTTCATGGAGCCAGCACAGGCCTAACTGAGTGTAATATACCTAAGGGTCCTCTAAAGAAAGATATTAATTTTATTTCCTTACCTGAGCAGATAATCCTACTTTGTGACATATTAAAAATGCCCATTGGTCTATGAGTGGGAATCTATTCAAGCTTTAAACTTTCCAAAAATTCAAATGGTGTGATTTGGAGTAATCTTTATTTCATTAGATAACAATTTACATCTTTTGTAACCAGAGCTAGATTCTGCCATTGCTTTAAAACAGTATCACTTCTGAAAATCATGGTTTTATAGACAAAAACAATTTTAAATTCCTTATACCTTGATTAATTGCTAGGACCTTCAGTTCTCTTTTTATCTCACCAAAATGGCTATTATCATTACTTCTACATGAAACAGCAGGTCAATTCAAAATTACCAATAGTTTGAATTTATTTGACTTTCAGCAAAATACACATATGCACATACTCACAAATTGCCTCTCAGCAAACACAAATGTGTCTGTGCAAATATAAACTTGAGAATGGGTAAAACAAAACAAAACAAAAGCCATGAAGTCCCAGAACTGAGAAATTAAAATTGTCATCTGTGTCATCCTTTATCTTGTCAAAGTATATCTTTGATGACAGAAATAGAGAAGAACTTTAATACACAAAACATGTATGAAAACCAAATAAAAGCCACTGTTTTAAATTTTTTCCAAAGTTTTTAAATTAAAAAAGATAATTTACTAATAAATCATAATAGTTTAATTTGGATCTTGTTTAGTTTCTTTTTCTTAATTTCTGAGTGAATCATTTTGTGAGTTCTCATATGGTCATTAGACATGCAGGAAAGAGAGAGAAAGAAAAATCAAGAACCTTGTTAGTATTACCAGTTGACTGGTCCATCCCTGAATTATTGACAGTTCCCTATCTTATCTTAGATAGTTTACATATGATAGGTGTTGGCCACTGAAAATTACGAAGCTTGATGTGGCTTCCCTGGAGAAGACATTTTAGACAATGTGGTGTCTGCCCTGCCTGGTTTCAGGAGCCGTAACCCCCCATGGCTAAGGCTGAGTGAGAAACCTCCAAGAACCAGGAGGCCTAAGGAGACAAAAACTTATTTCCCTGAACATGGGCACTGCCTGCTCTGCTAGTCCCTTCAGCTTGATCAAATAGTCAATGACGGGTAACAATTCTCTGGAAAGAATGGACCTAAGACAGACACGATCACGTGGGAATAAGCCATCAGGGAAGAAACTCAGGGGGCTGTGGAAGTGAAGGGGTGATCGACATCACCCCTGCCCCCTCGGCTTTGACAAAGGCCTGAGTCCTTGTTCTGGATGTGAGAAATCCAGGTCTCCTGGCTGCCTTTGTCTCCTCAGCCCGACTCAGGGCCTGCAGAAATAGCAGGGGCAGTGAGGTTCAGACTAGAGTTGGCAGACACCTGGGGTAAATTAGACCTGGGGCATAAAATATGCAAAATCCTGTGAGACCTGCTTGCTAGGATGCTCTTGGATGTGTAGGCTCTGGCAGGAAATGAAACTAGTCCTGTATCTGTTAGGTGATACCAGCCCCAAAACCCAGCGTGAGACTTTTGAACTATCTACCTGTTTTTGATCTTTCCTGCTAGATGATAAATCCACATTCTGTATCCTGTTCACTTACCCAATACTACCTAATAAAAGCCTATTGAGGTGGCGGCTCGAGGCGCTCTCCTTTGAGAGAGTGGCCAGGCCACTCGGAGGCACCCTCCCCTTGAGAGGGTAGCCATGCCGTCCCTATTCCTCCACAGGACTTGGTAGTCCGTGTGTATGTTTTTCTCGTGACTTGCGAGCATCTACAACATTTGCAATCACCACAGGCCGGTGGTTTGCAACAAGATAATAGCTACCCAAATTGTTAATATTTGTGTGTCTCCATATTGTGACAAAGAATCTTACAAATAACAGCTCAGCAAAGCCTTGAGTTCTCTCACACTATGTGACATTGAAAAGTGAGTTCATTAGAATTCAATCAACTGCTTTTTCAAATAAATCTGACATTTTCAAGATTCATTGATTATGTTTCATTATCTAATATTCAAAACTGCCTAGGTCAATCACATAACATCACATTATATTTTAAGAAGAAAAAAATAGAAAATAGAAAAACAATAAAAATTTTCCCTATCAACACACAAAGACATGCTCAAGAAAATTGTTTGGCTTTCAGAACTTTTTTAATGAATTATTTTAATTAGTTTGGTCCAGAAAGGCTTAAATGTATTTCAGAATCACTGAGCCAGGGAAACTGCTCTGCCTCTGTGCTGAAAGTTTAGGTTTACTCAGACAATACTCCTAGGGAAGTAACATTGCATATATCACTTCTAAAATAAACTATTAAAATCATGAAATGATTTAATATGCAACATATCACAAACCCAAGGGTTCATAGGAAACATTAGATGGAGTCTAGTGAATTAAACAGAGCCCCTGATTACTAAGTTCAAATTCAAAATGGTCCACAAGTGCACAGTATGAACTGAGAACAGGAATAATGTCGTTCATAGGAAAATATTAGCATGGGGCAGATATTGTAAAATAGATATGTCATAAATTCAAATCAGTTTTAAGAGGTTTTGAGGAGAGCTCATTCTATTTGGGCACCCTGCTCTGTGAGCAACACCTTTATCCTTTCTTTGCCTCGCTTTCTGTTCTGCAACGCCAAGGGGTAAAATCAAGAAATGTTTCAGTTCTAACACTCCATGAATCAACAATCGAGAGTAAAATGTGTTTAAAATATTACAATAGCAACTACACTGGGTATTTATGAGTACTTGGCTATGACAAATAAAAATACCAGCATTTTACTGGTATTGCATAATTTGTAATCCACAGCCATCCTTTCAGGTTGGTTTAGTTTAACCATTTCACAGATGTAGAAACTGAGAATCACTTAGCAGGTTGGTAACCAAGTCAGGATTCAAACCTGCATTTTTTTTTACTTCAAATGCTCATTTTGCTAAATCATCGTTTCTTAATGAAGAGAAAAATAAGAAGACAGCAAGAAAAGTACAGCTTAATTTGAAAGAAGGAGGTGGTAGCTTCATAATGACAACTCTACTGGTAGAAAACCAAGCAATAGAATAGCTTATTGGTAAACAGCCAGTAAGTCTATGGCATCCTTTGTGTAACAAAGAGCAGAACCTATTTATACAGTGTGCTTTCTTTAAACACACCATTACTCAAAGTCATGCAAAATTCTCATGCAAAAATGATGAAGAATAAAATCAGGAAAATATTTCCAAGTATGTGGACAATGTAGATTTATAACTCTTATTAAAATTCTTGAGGTGGCAAGGGTATGACCGAGAAAGATGTAATACATGGAAGAAACAGCATGAAGAAATGCAACTGTGATGCACAAAGGAGAAAAAATAAAGAAGAAACAAACAAAAAACAGAAAACACAATAAAAACAATACTGTTACTGTAAAACATGTACAAAGAATATAGCTCGTTAACACAAAAGGTCAGAAATCCTAAGTGAGTATCCTTATTGGGTCATAAAAAAACCACTAAGCTACAGATCTTTTCTATTTTATTCTATTGTAAAAGCAACATCTTGTGGTTAGAAAGAATGATAAATGAGCCACTTTTCCTGGTTGAATGCCAGAACAAACTCAAAGCAAGAATCCAATGATTATTTGTCTCATATGATACAAGTGCCAGTTACTGGAAACCTTATCAGTGGGACGAGAACGGGAATTCCTTGAAATTTTCTTAATTAAAAAAAATGATTGCATCTATAAGTATTTTATTCTACTGGCCAGATGATAACAGAATACAAAAAAAAAAAGAAAAGAAAAGAAAGAAAGAAGAAAGAAAGAAAGAAAAAAGAGTATCTGTTATTGACATAGCTATTAAAGTCTGCTCCTTTCCCCTTTGATTGTAAAAAATTATGACTAAGTTTACTCAATTAAAAAATTAGAAAATTTTAAGTAAAGCTATTTTTAAATTAAACTGAAATCAGAACCTTTAAAAATATGTTTTATTTTTTAAATTATGTTTTATTATTTATGCTATTACAGTAGTCCCAGCTTTCTCCTTTTGCCCCCCTCCACCCAGCATTCTCCCCCATCAGGCAATACCCCCACTGTTGTTCATGTCCATAGACCATGAGCATAAGTTCTTTGACTACTCTATTTCACATACTGTACTTTACATCTCCATGGCTATTCTATAACTGCCTATGTGTGCTTTTTTCCTCAGTTTTATTTTTTTAATTCATATTCTTTCCTTTTTTATTTTAGTTTATTCAGTACAGTTTCTAGCCTTTATTCCCATTCCAGCCCACCCACCATCCCTCGCATTTCCACCCTGCCTAGTTTTGTCCATGTGTCCTCTATATTTGTTCCTGTAAACCCTTCCCTTCTCCCCTGAAATTCCCTCCCCTCTCTCCTCTGGGCACTGACAACCTGTCCTCTATTTCAGTGTCTTTTGTTATATTTTACTTATTTCTTTGTTTTGTTGTTTAGGTTCCTGTTACAGGCAAGATCATATTGTTATTCTATTAGAATTGTCCCAGTTTTCCCCTTTGCCCTCTTCTGCCCAGCCCACCTGCTACTCCCAGTGTCAATCGCACCCTATTGTCCATGTCCATGGGTCATTCATATATATTCTATGAGTACCCTCTACCCTTTCTTTCCACCATTCCCCTCTCCACTCCCCTCTGATCACTGTCAAGCTGTTCTATGTTTCCATGCCCCCTGGTTCTATTTTGCTCATTAGTTTATTTTTGTATATTACGTTCCCCTTATAGGTGAGATATATGTTATTTTTCTTTCACTAACTGGCTTATTTAACTTAGCATAATATTCTCCACTTCCATCCATGCTTTCACAAAGGGTAGGAGCTCCTTCTTTCTTTATCCTGCGCAATAGTCCATTGTGTAAATGTACCATAGTTTTTTGATCCACTCATTTACTGATGGGCACTTAGGTGGTTTCTAGCACTTGGATACAAATTAAAATCACAATGAGTTATCATCTCCCACTGGTCAGAATGGCCATCATTAGGAAATCAACAAACAAGTGCTGGCGAGGAGGTGGAGAAAAGGGAACTCTTTTGCACTGTTGGAGGGAATGCAGACTGGTGCAGCCACTGTGGAAAGCAGGATTGGCTGACAAGCTGAATGCCTCCAGAGCTCATGGAATTATCTAGGAGTTTCCAACCCACAGCCCAATGGCAACATGTTGCCCAGGATGCTAGGAATGAGGCCCAACACAAAATCATAAATTTACTTAAAGCATTTTTTTTGCTTATCAGTTTCATTAGTGTTTGTGTATTTAGTGTGTGGCTCAAGACAACTGTTTTTCTTCCAGTGTGGCCCAGAGACACCAAAAGTTTGGACACCCCAAAAGAAGTGTTCTTGGGCCCCTGGACTCCCTGGCTCTTTCACTTCTTCCTCGAGGATGACTTGATGATCGTGCTGCAGCTGCCTCTGTTTCCCAGTGGACAATATTTTGGATGGAAGGGAACTCTGGACACAGCCTAGGATCAGGCAGGCCTAGAAGGGAGTGGCAGGGTTATTCTCTTTTGGAGTGAGGGAATGGACTCTGAGGCAGAAGCCTGCCATTCTCTCAAAAGTGTGTAGCTTTTTAATTTTAGGTTGTTTTAGTTTATAAACTAATATAGAAATGAGAGAACTAAAAACTAACAGGAGAAATGATAGGAATGCACTAGTGTTAAAGAGTTTAGCCTTAATTGATAGGTTTAAGTCACTAATGCACGTGGAAAGATGTTATTCCAAAATTGTGAAGCTTTTTAATAAAGACTCCTTTATTTTATCGCCAAACATTTGCCTCTGGAATTTTGCCTAGGGGGTGACAGTAGGCAGCAGGACTCCAGTTGATGTTTGGTAACATGTACATATAATTTGCTAGTTCAGAAAACTGCTGCAAAGGTATTTCCCTCTGGTATAAGAAATCATGCCATGCTTACCTTTCCCTCAGGGTGAGAGTGCCTAAAAACTCTCTTCGCAATACAGCTATTTCATTTACATATTACCCTAAGTACTAAAAAGTGCTGGAACATATGAACAGGTGCTCAGCATCGGGGGCCATGAAAGAGATGCAAATTAAAACCACATGAGATACCACTTCACACCAGTGAGAATGGCCATCATCAACAAAGCAACAACAAGTGTTGGGGAGGTTGTGGAGAAAAGGGGACCCTAGTGCACTGTTGGTGGGACTACAGACTGGTACAGTCACTATGGAAAACAGTATGGAATTTCCTCAGAAAACTAAAAATGGAACTGCCTTTTGATCCAGCAATTCCACTGTTAGGATTATATCCTAAGAACCCTGAAACACCAGTCCAAAAGAACCTATGCACCCCAATGCTCATAGCAGTACAATTTACAATAGTCGAGTGCTGGAAGCAACCTAAGTGCCCATCAGTAAATGAATGAATCAAAAAACTGTGGTACATTTACACAATGGAATTCTATGCAGCAGAAAGAAAGAAGGAGCTCCTACTCTTTGCTAGAGCATGAATGGAACTGGAGAGCATTATGCTAAGTGAAATAACCAGTTGGTGAAAGACAAACACCATATGATCTCACCTTTAAGTGGAACCTCATCAACAAAAGAAACAAACAAGCCAAATATAACCAGAGACATTGAAATTAAGAACAGATGGACAGTAACCAGAGGAGAGATGAGAGGGGATAATGGTGGGAAAAGACTGAAGGGTTTTCAGGAACAACTATAAAGGACACATGGACAAAACCAAGGCGGGGGCTGGGGTCAGGGGGAGACGGGGGGAAAAGGCAGACAACTGTACTTGAACAACAATAAAATTTAAAAAAATACTGTAACAGATCATTTGGATTTATTATTGTATATTACTTTACACCATTAATTACCATTTTTGTAAAAGGGAAAAGATTTATTCATTCTGAAGAGAAACAAGAGTATACCATTTTTATTAGTATTCTTTAAAAATTAATTTCTCTAAAGTGGACTCAATGATTTATCTGTTCAAAACTATTCGGTAGATTTGTATCTTCTACAGAATAAATCTGAGATTCTTGGCATGGCATGCAATCTCAGAATAAATCTGAGATTCTTTGATATCTGGCCTATTGCATTTTTGTCTATCATCTTCTACTTCTCCCTATTTGAACACTTACACTCCAACAGAACCCAAAAACAACTGTAGTTGTCTATACATGGCATGTTCTTGCATGTTTTATGATATTGTACATGCTGCTCCCTATACTCTTCTTTCTCCATGCATATTACAAGAAAATATCTTCTGACATTCTCCAACCCCTCCAGGTAGACCTATGAATTACTGCTTCTCCTGTGCTTTCCCTGAATCTCCTCTATGCCTCATAGGTAGCATGTTTACCATTTATATATATTTTGATCCTGTGTGTCTAATTAAAAGCCTTGATGTTCTAATCCCCAGCACCTTAATCAGTATAATAATATAGAGGTTAAAAAGGAAGGGCTCTGATTAAAGAGAGATGGATTCAACTTCCAAATAAAATTTATGGTAGCTGGATGACTTTGAGCAAGGTATTCTTACCTCTGTGGGCTTCAGCTTCCTTACTTGTAAGACAGTCACTCCATTACAAGGTTGTGGTAATTAAATGCAATAACACATGTGATAATTAAGAACAGTCACCAAAGTGACATCAGAAGAATGGCAGCATGAGAGTACCCCTGCTCACTCCCCTTGTAGGTTTAACAATTTTAACAGCTTTAATTCAACAAAGGATTCCCTGCTCAATGCACAAACACTCCTGAGACATCCACACATTGAAACTTCTAAAGGTGAACAAGTGAGAGTGAACTGTGAAGGCAAGAAGGGAGAAAAGCTGAGACAAGCTAGGCAGAGAGCCCTGCAGGTGGTAGCTAACAGTGGAGCTCAGCCTGGAAAGGAGAGGAATCAGGTTGTGGCTGGCAATCCCTTCAGCTGAGAGGAGAAAGAGATTTGGTAGGCATTCCTGCAGGAATGAGAAATGTGAACTGCAGCTGAGCCCAGAGACCTGGGCAAGGACAGAGCAACTTGCAACCATGGTCCACATTCCAGACAGAGAAAAAAGACACAGGGCCTGGACACCTCGAAACCACCCAGGGCTCACTTTCCTTTCCCCTTGATATCAGTGCAAAGCACATTATCTGCAAACCTGAGAACAGATACTACAGAATCACTTTTATTTCTGAGGAAAGGGTGCACACTGTAAGTGGTCCTGGGGTTGGGGCACAAGGGGAACTCCTCAAAGGTCTGAGGTCACCATTACAAGGAAGGCAAAACAACAAAGAAACCAGCTGGGTTCCCCCCTGCCAACATACCCAAGCCCACACATTATTATACCAACAGCACTGTCTGGTTATGGAGGACAGCACTAGTAATTCATAGGTTTGGAATGCTATCATCCACTGCATTCCCCTGCATTGTTGGTCCCCTAGGACCTAGGTGACCAGAGCACAAAAGAAACCACCTACTCAGGTAATCACCATCCCACAGAGATCTGAAGAGCCAGAGGGATGGAACAAAGCTAAAAACTTATGATTCAGCACTTCTTACTGGAAAATAAAAGAAAGTCCTCTTCATATTAATGTGCTAGAGAAATGCCAATTATACATACATGCCTAGACAAAGAAAGAATCCATCAAATACCATGGTTAAGCAAGGTAGTTAGGCAGCTGAGCAAGAAAATAAAAAGTGTCCAGAAAAAAAAACTTAAAGACATGGAAATATGTGGTATAAATGACAGAGAATTCAAGACTACAGTTTGAAAACACTCAACAAGATCCAAGAAAATATAAACAGGCAATTTAATGAATCAGAAGGCAATCATTGAACAAAATGGGTACTATAACAAAGAGACTGAAACATAAAAAAAAAAAAAAATTAAACAGCCCTGGCTGTTGGGCTCAGTGGATTGAGTGCTGGCTTGCAAACTAAAGAGTCACTGGTTTCATTCCCAGTCAGGGCACATGCTTGGGTTGTGGGTCAGGTCCCCAGTATGGGGCATGCGAGAGGCAACCACACATTGATGTTTCTCTCCCTGTCTTTCTCTTTCCCCTCTCTTCTGTCTAAAAATGAATAAGTAAAATCTTAAAGATATTCTGGAGATGAATTAACTCAATAAATGAAATCACAAATGAACTAGTGAGCATAGGAAATAGAGTGAACCAGATTGAGGAAAGGATTAGTAATATCAAAGATAGAAATGTATTCAATAAAAATGATGCAGAAGAAAAATGACAGAGACTTAATCATAAAAAACTCTATGAGAACTATCTTACTCCATCAGAAAGAGAAATATAAGAATAATAAACATACCAGAAAGAGAAAAAAGGGAGAAGAAAATAAAGAACCTATTCAAAGAAATAGCTGATGAGAACTTTCCAAACCTATTGTAAGAGCTAGACCCTTGAATCTAAGAAGCAAACAAAATACCTAATTTACCTCAATTCAAAAAGGCCTTCTTCAAGGCACATTGTATTAAAACTGTCAAAAAGTAATGACAAGAAAGAACTCTTGAGGCAGCCAGAGGAAAGAAGAATGTAACCTATGAAGAAAATTCCATTAGGCCCTGGCTGATGTGGCTCAGTGGATTGAGTGCCATCCTGCAAACCAAAGGGTCTCTGGTTCAATTCCTAGTCGAGGGTACATGCCTGAGTTGTAGGCCAGGTTCCTAGTAGGGGGCATGCATGAGGCAACCACACTTTGATGTTTCACTCTCTCTCTCTTTCTTCCTCCCTTCCCCTCTCTAAAAATAAATAAATAAAATCTTTAAAAAGAAGAAAGAAAAATACATTAGGTTATTATCAGACTTCTCAGAGAAACTCTACAAACCAGAAGACAGTGGAACCACATATTCAAATGACTAAAATAGAATAATTGCCATCCAAGAATAATATTTTCAGCAAAGTTATCCTTTAGATATGAAGGAGAAATACTTTTCCAGATATATAGAAGCTGAGAGAATTTATAACCAGAAAACCTCCATTGTAGCAAATACTCAAGGAGATTATTCTACCTTAAATAAAGAACAAAAGGTCACAAAAATACAAGACCACCAACAAAATTACAGCAGAAACAGGATAATTTGTGACAACAAAAACATAAAAAAGGTAGGGGTAAAGGTCTGAATTTGCAAAGGATATAGGTCAGATGCATTTACTTTAATTATATTTCATTTTTATTGAATTTATTAGGTGACACTGATTAATAAAATTATACAGATTACACATGTACAATTCTATAATACATCATCTCTATATGATATGGTGTGTTCACCACCCCAAGTCTCCTTCCATCACCATTTTTCTCCCCTGGGCCTCTTCTACTTCCACCCCTTTCCCCTTTCCTTTGGATAATCACCATACTATTGTCTGTGTCTATGAAATTTTTTTTGCCTAGCCCCTTTAACTTTTTCACCCAGCTCCCCAACCCCCACTGCTCTGACAGCTGTCAGCCTGTTCTTTGTATCTATGAGTCTGTTTCTATGTTTTTTGTTAGTTTATTTTGTTCATTAGATTCCACATATAAGTGAAATGATATGGTACTTATCTTTCTCTGATTGGCTTATTCCACTCAGCATAATACTCTCCAGATCTGTCCATGCTGTCATGAAACATAAGATTTCCTTCTTTTTTATGGCTGCAGAGTATTCCATTGTATAAAATGTATAGTACCTGTTTTATCCACTTATCTACTGATGCGCACTTGGGCTGCTTCTAAATCTTGGCTATTATAAATAATGCTACAGTGAACATAGAGATGCATATATTCTTCTGAATTAGTGTTTCAGGTTTCTTTGGTATATTCCCAGAAACAGAATTGCTGGGTCATAAGACTATTCCAATTTTAATTTTTTGAAGCCATAGTGCTTTCAACAATGGCTGCACCAGTCTGCATTCCCACAAACAGTGCATGAGGGCTCCCTTTTCTCCACATCCTCACTAACACTCATTGTTTGTTGATATATTGATGATGGATATCCTAATAGGTGTGAGATAATACCTCATTGTGGTTTTAATTCGCATTTCTGTGAGGATTAGTGATGTTGAGCATCCTTTCATATGTCTATTGGCCATGTGTATGTCCTCTTTGGAGAAGTGTTTATTCAGGTCCTTTGCCCACATTTTAATTAGAATTTTTTTGGTGTTGATTTGTACAAGTTTTTTAAAATAAATTTTGGATATTACCTCCTTATCTGATGTATCATTGACAAATATGTTCTCCCATTTAGTGGGTTGTCTCTTCATTTGGTTGTAGGTTTCCTTTGCTATGCAAAAACTTTTTAGCTTGATGTAGTCACACTTCATTACATTTTCTTTTGTTTCCATTGTCTGAAGAGATGTATTGAAAATGATATAGCTATGAAGAATGTCTGAGATTTTATTGCTTGTTTTTTTTCTAGGATTTTTATGGTTTCAAGTTTAATAGTTAAGTCTTTAATCCATTTTGAGTTTATTATTGTATATGGTGTAAGAACATGGTTTAATTTTATTTTTGTGCATGTTTTCCCAATTTTCCCAATGCCATTTTTTGAATAGACTATCTTTACCCCATTGTATATTCTTGCCTCATTTTATTAATATTTTAAATGTTATTTAAATCCCTAGCTCAGAGAAGCTTAATAAATACTTGTTGAATAAAATGTACGAATGGATGATTAAAGACAAGCTATGGTAATACAGATTTCTGCTACTTCTCTTATTCTCGAAATACAGACTTTCTGTCTATATTCATTGTCCATATGTTTCTACACCAGGTTGATAACATGTATCCAGACACTAAGTGACTAGCTCAAGAAGCACATTGCTGCTCTTCAAATTTTCTTTGCACATGGAAACTTATAAAACAAACAAATAATCAAGAAACCCAAGCACAGTACTTTAATCACACTCACATGAGAAATGTTAAAAATAGAATAATGGGTAATGGTGGAATTAAAGCTCTGGAGAACATTTTCCATGGTGTCTCCCACATTACTCTTTAATCATATCACATAGCTTTGTCATATGGTTGAATTAAAAAGTCATATGGATGACTTCAAAAATCATATGGACTAGACTACTACTTTGACTTTAAAGTACGTATGAACCACTTGGTAACAAGTTAAAATGACTCTGATTCAGAAAGTATTAAAATGAGAACTTACTGGTTACTAAATGTATATTTATTTTATAAATAAAATAAAAAATAAATGAAACAGTAGTTCACCTGAAATTTTAGAAAGAATGTGGACAGAAAGCAAAACAAAATTTTTGTCACATGGATGTGTATACAATATACTGTACATGAGACTACAAAAATTTTCCATAACCAGTTAAGAATATTCAGTATTTATCTCTTCTTTCATAATCCCCTAGTTCTTCATTACAGGTAAATACTAATATTTAAAAAGTACAAACTAAATGATAAGGATAAGCATTAAGAAAATTTGTAACCAAACAGAATGCTTTAAGTTGCTCAGCAAAAATTCTTCCATATGCTGTTTCCTGACTCTCACATGGAAGGTGTTTAGCTAATGAGTTCCAGCCTGTGTTTGGTAGACAGATGACTCTTGGCAGCTAAATCCACTTGGAGAACGAAAAGAATCGTAATGACTCCCATTACTACTCCCCCTCAGAAAAACATCATGTTGTCTTCTGTAGGAGCCAGTTTGATCCTGAGGCCTGAGAAAAAAATGAGTGATGAGAGGTGGTTGTTCATGTCTTACAGGTTTGGGGAAGTTCAGAGATATTTTTCTACACTTTATGTGTTTTTAGAATAGAAGATTAGGGATTTTCTTTAATTCTTCCCCCCAAATTGCAACAAATAAAGAGTTTGTGATTAAAAACCTAGTGGGAGTTTTCCAGGAAGAGAAAGCACAGAATAAATTTATAAAAAGGGCATGGTGTATTAAGATGTGGAGAGGTTAGTCTCAGGGTTGAGAAGCATTTCTGGGTAGTGCACAGTATAGAATGTGTCATGGGGTAAATAGCAACTGGTATGTTTAGCATGATGACTTGTGTTTATTGTTTATTGCTTGTTTTATTTAATTTTTCTTTTTTTGATTTTAGAGAGAGAGAAAGGGAGGGAGAAAGAGAGGTAAAGAAACATTGAGGTGAGAAAGAAACATCAATCAGTTGCCTCTTGCATGCATCTTGTCTGGGGATGAACCTGCAACCCAAGCATGTGCTTAACCTGGAATCAAACTCTCAAAATTTTGGTTTGTGGAGTAATGCCCAACCACATGGATCCACATTGGCTAGGGTGATAGCTTGTGTTTAGATTTAAAAAGACCTTACATAGTATGATTACATGAAGTTATTACATACAGTAAGTGATGCCACTTACATTTAGCCAGATAACTCTGTAGTCCATGGGGAAATGGGATAAGGATGGTTGAAGTCTAAAGTCAGGAAGAGCAGTTCAGTTCTTTTAACACAGGGAGTACAAAAAAGCAAAAGCAGTGGCAGTGAAAATGAAGGAGAAAGGGTTTCCAGAGACTAACTAGTTATAGAATTGTCATGACTGGAGATCAGTTGGATATAGGAAGTGAGAAAGAGTGACAAATTAAGGGCAATATAGCTAAAAGAATTTTAAAAATTGAGAAGGACTTAAGAAACATTTTGGACAACAAGAGGCATAACAATATCCACATGATGGGAATACCAGAAGGAGAAGAGAGCAGCAAGGGATAAAGAATATACAGGGTCTCACACAAATAGTGCCCTTTCTAAAATTACCAAATCTTTTATTATAAAATCATAAGCATGTAATTCTGTAATATAATAATATCACACTCAAGCACACCATATGAAATTTTAGGTGAAATGTTCAAATTAAAGCTAAATTATTACACCTATATTATGACCCTACCAGCCACACTCAAGCAAGCGTTTCTTCTGCCAGATCCTGTATTTGAAAAAATGCCCCCAAATGTCCCTAATCTGGTGAAGGAAAAAGTCACACAAGTTCAGGAGTCTCGAGGAGCCCAAAACAAGTTGGACCCAATGAGGCATACACGGAGACACATCATAATTAATGGCTTAAATACAAGGAGAAAATCATAAAAGCTGCAAGTGAAAAGCATGGAATTACCTACAAGGGAGCACCAATTAGACTGGCATCTGATTGCTCAACAGAAACATTTCAAGACAGAAGGGAGTGGAGTGAAGTCTTCAAGGTGATTAAAAAGCAAGGACCTACAACAAAGGCTACTTTCCAGCAAGGGCAATCATTTAAACTTGAAGGAGAAATAAGGAGCTTCCCAGACAAGAAAAAGCTAAAGGAGTTTGTTAACACAAAACCACTACTGCAACAAATGTTAAAGGAATTGCTTTAAGAAGAAGAAGAAAAAGAAAAAGAGAAAGAAAAAAAAACAGAGGGAAACAGTCTAACAATAAAATGACACTACATACACACCTATCAATAATCACCTTAAATGTAAATGGCTTAAAAGTTCCAACCAAAAGACATAGTGTAGCTGAATGGATAAGAAAACAAGAACCACATATGTGCTGCCTCCAAGAGACCCATCTGAGTTAGAAAGATACACACAGACTAAAAGTAAGGGGTTGGAAAAAGATATTTCATGCAAATGGAAAAGAAAAGAAAGCTGGGGAAGCAGTACTTATATCAGACAAAATAAACTTTAAAACCAAAGCTATAGTAGAAGACAAGGAAGGATACTACATAATGATCCAACAAGAGGATATAACCCTAGTAAACCTTTACGCACCCAACATAGGAGCACCTAAATATGTAAAGCAAATCTCGATGGACATAAAGGGAAAGATTGACAGGAATACAATCTTTGTTGACAATTTTAACACCACAATGACTTAAATGGATAGATCTCCCAGGCAAAAAATCAACAAGGACACAGGGACCTTAAACAAGAAAGATTAAATGGATTTAATTGATATCTTCAAAGCATTTTACCCTAAAGCAGCAGAATATACATACTTTTCAAGTGCACAGGGAACATTTTCTAGGATAGAGCACATGTTAGGACACAAAACAAGTCTCAATAAATTTAAGAAGATTAAAATCATATCAAGCATTTTCTCTGACCACAATGCTATGAAACTAGAAATGAATCACCAGATGAACACTGAAAAGCATGCAAAGACATGGAAGCTAAATAACTTGTTAATAAACAAAGAATGGGTTAGCAATGAGATCAAGGAAGAAATCACAAGATACCTAGAAACAAATGGAAATGAAGACATGGCAATCCAAAACCTATGGAACACTGGGAAAATAATCCTCAGAGGGAAATTCATAGCACTACAAGCCCATCTCAAAAATAATTAAATAAATGATCTAATTTCACACTTAAAGGAACTTGAAAAAGAACAACAAAGTCCAAAGTGAGTAGAAGGAGGGAAATAATAAAGGTAAGAGTAGAAATAAATGAAATAGAGTCTAAAAATCAATACAAATGATCAATGAATCCAAGAGCTGGTTCTTTGAAAAGATAAACAAGATTGACAAACTTTTAAACAGGCTCATCAAGAAAAAAAGGAAAAGGCCCCAAATACATAAAATCAGAACTGAAAGAGGAGAAATAACAGCTGACACCAAATAATACAAAGGATTGTAAGAAAAATTATGAATAATTTACAAGTAAACAAATTGGACAACCTGGAAAAATGAATAAATTCCTAGAAACATATAATCTTCCAAAAACAAACCAGGAAGAATCAGAGAATCTGAATAGATGGATTACCTCTAATGAAATTGAAGCAGTAAAAGAAAAACAAAAACACCTCCCTGAAAACAAAAGCATTGGACCATGTGGCTTCACAGGTGAATTTCACCAAACATTACAAGAAGAACTAATACCTTTCCTTCTCAAACTATTTCATAAAAATAAGAGACAGAAGGCTCCTAAACTCATTTTATGAGGATGGCATTATCTTAATTTCAAAACCCAATAAAGACACTACAAAATAAGAAAAATTATAAGCCAATATCCCTGATGAACATAGATGCTAAAATCCTCAACAAAATATTAGCAAACCAAAAACAGCAATGCTTCAAAAAGATCACACACCATGATCAAGTGGGATTTATTCCAGGAATGTACGTCTGTTACAACATTTACAAATAAAGAAATGTGATTAACTATATAAACAAAATGAAGGAAAAAACACATGATCATATCAATAGATGCAGAAAAAGCTTTTGATAAAATCCTCCACCCATTTGTGATCAAAACTCTCAGCAGAGTGGGAGTAAAAGGAACATATCTAAACATAACAAAGGCCCTATGTGAGAAACCCACCATCACCATCATACACAATGGGCAAAAACTACAATCATTCCCCTTAAGATCAGGAACAAGACATGGATGTCTGCTTTCATCTGCCTTATTCAATATAGAACTGGAAATCCTAGCCACAGCAATGAGACAAGAAGAAGAAACAAAAGGCATCTGAATTAGAAAGGAAGATGTAAAGTGGTCTTTATTTGCATGATACTGTACAGAGACAACCCCAAAGATTCCATCAAGAAACTACTAAACTTGAGAAATGAATTCTGCTAAGTGGCAGGATGCAAAATTAATAACCAGAAATCAGTTGCATTTTTATATGCCACTAACCAACTAACAGAAAGGGAAATCAAGAGAACAATCACAGTCACATTGCTACAAAAAGAATAAAATACCTAGGAATAAACCTAACCAAGGATGTAAAAGACCTGTACTCAGAAAATTATAAGACACAGAAGAAAGAAATTGAAGAAGATACAAGTAAGTGGAAACATATACCATGTTCATGGATAGGAAGAATTAACATCATTAAAACATCCATACTACCCAAATTAAACTATAGATTCAATGCAATTCCTATCAAGATTCTAATGATGTGTTTCACAGAACTAAAACAAATATTTCAAACATTTTATGGAACCACAAAATGCCCTGAATAGTAACACTGATCCTGAGAAAGAAGAACAAAGTTGGAGGAATCATGCTAGCTAGTATCAAACTATACTACAGGGTCATAGTAATCAAAACAGCCTGGTACTGCCATAAAAATAGACACAGAGAGAAATGGAACAGAACAGAGAGCCTGCAAAGAAACCCACACCTCTACAATTAATTAATATTTGACAGAGGAAGCAAGTACATACAATGGGATAAAGAGAGTTTATTCAATAACTGGTGTAAGGAAAATTGGACAGATACATGCAGAAAAATGAAACTGGACCACCTTCTTTTTTTTATTTAAGATTACTTTATTACAAAATACAAGGAGTCTGAAAAAAGATCAATACAATTATCTTAATGTACAAAGTCATAACTGTAGCAGTTTTTAATTGAAATTTAAAAACACAACAAGGAGGGCAGCCCTTTAGACCAATTTATTTTTATTCATTTAAAATATCACCCAACAAAGGACAATGAAGTTTACAGCTGGGACAAGTATACGTAACTCTAGGCATTTGCAGTCCATCATGCCCACTGAATAAAATCGTTGCTACTGAAATTTCTTAAGACTTACCAAACTAAAACAAAAGACTGATACAAAAGGAGGAGTATTTCAGTGCAGTCTTTTCTGTCAATTGGCTTTTTATAAAAAGGAAACACATCTTGTTTCCAACAGACCAGTAAATAAGCAAGAGCTACATGTAGCAGTATGAGTATTAAGACATTTCTCAAGTCTTCTCAGATGAGTCCAAGGTGGGGATGGGATGGGGGAGAAAACTGATGTGAAAACATTGCTATAAACACCATAAAAAACAATAAACTTAGATAATTTAAAATTTTTAAAAAAGCAAGAGGCAGTATTTCAGCAGCAAAGTGCTCAATAAATAGTATATTATAGAGAATAATATACAAAAGTCGGGATAAGAAGAGGGCAGAAAAATGTGACCAGTCAGCAGAGTGGGCTGGCTAAGGCCTCAAAGGAAATACGGTGTCATTGTTCTGGGAGGAATGACACGTTCTGAATCTGGAACTGCCCGGAATAACTTTGGTTCTCTTGTATTTACATCATTGAAGACCATGATCGATCGAAGCAATATTTCCAAGATAGCAGTAATTAGGAGCAGACTATACTGTTACCAACTTTTCATTGAACATAAACTTATAGCCTTTGTGCACCCGTTGGTGTGCTCTGCAGATGAGTTTTAAGTTGTTGATATGAACAAACTGATTTGTGACCTTTGTGCCAAAATGCCAACCTGCTCCTTGGGGACTGACAGCCCAAGTATCCACATCTTCAGGATCTGACCAAACCAGATCACAAAAATGCTCCTTTATGAGGAATTTCTTGATTCCGTTCAATGGTTTGAATTTGAGCCAGTGTTTTGATATCAGGAGATAAACCACCAATGAACACACAAAATTTGCTCATCTATTAAAGCTGCTACTGTAAGCATGTCAAAAACTTTGGTACAGTATCTCTAGGCATTAGCATTTCCATATTTGGTTTGGCATTCATCATAAAATCCATACACCTGTGTTATCTGTCTACTCTCATGATTTCCTCACAAAAGTGTAATACGATCAGGCCATTTAGCCTTTAGTGCAAGAAGGTAAGTGAAGGTCTCCAAACTGTAGTAACCTCTGTCTACAAAATCGCCCATAAATATGTAGTTTGTGTCAGGAACCTGACCTCTAGTTCCAAATAGTTCACAAAGGTCATAAAACTATCCATGTATATCTCCACATACTGTTACTGGTGTTGATATTGGCTGAACATTTGACTCTTCCAAGAGGAGGTCACAAACATAGTCACATAGCTGCTTCAAGTCATTCTCCGGAAGGTTCTTGCACAGCTGTGCTATCTCCACATGGACCACCTTCTTACACCACACACAACAATAAAATCAAAATGGATCAAAGACTTAAATGTTAGACCTGAAACCACAAAAATCCTAGAAGAAAACATAGGCAAGGGAAACAACAGAAAAAACTAAATTGTACCACATCAAACTGAAAGCTTTTGCACAGCAAAGGAAATCATCAACAAAATAAAAAGACAACCCACAGAATGGGAGAACATATTTGCTGATACATCTGATAAAGGGTTAACAGCCAAGATTTATAAAGTACTTACATAACTCAACACCAAAAAAAACATACACACAATTAAAAAATGGGCAAAGGACCTGAATAGACACTTCTCCAAAGAGGACATACAAATGGATAATAGACATATGAAGAGATACTCAGCATCACTAATCATCAAAGAAATACAAATCAAAAGCACAGTGAGATGTCATCTTACACATGTCAGAATGGTTATCGTCAATAAATCAACAAACAACAAGTGCTGGCAAGGATGTGGAGAAAGGGGAACTCTTTTGCACTGTTGGTGGGAATGCAGATGGGTGCAGCTGCTATGGAAAACAGTGTGGAAAATACCTCAAAAAATTAAAAATCGATCTGCCTTTTGACACAGTGATCCCACTTCTGGGAATATATATTTAAAGGAACCCAAAACGCTAATTCAAAAGAACACAAGGACCCCTATGTTCATTGCACCATTATTTAAATTGCCATGATATGGAAGCAGCCCAGTGTACATCAGTAGATGAGTGGATAAAACAACTATGGCACATTTATAAAATTGAATTTTACATTTATACAATTGGCATAAAAGAGTAGAAAATTTTATCTCTGCAACAGTATGGATGGATCTGGAGAACATTATGCTAAGTAAAATAAGCCAGTCAGAAAAAGACAAATACCATGTGATTTCACTCACATGTGGAATCTTACAAAGAAACTGAGCTAAGAAGCAAAATAGAGACAGACACATAGATAGCAGGATGATGGCTAAGGGGTGGGAGGTTAAGGGTGGAGGAATTGAACAAAAAGGAAAAAGGACTCATGGACATGGACAATAGTGTGGTGATTGCTGGGGGGCGGATGGGGCTATAAGGTGATTAAGTGTTAATGAAAAAATACAATCAATGTTAAATTTTAAAAAGTAATTGTTATATTATTTAATAAATATCGAGAGCTTGCAATGTAAAGGGACCAAAATATTTTAAATGTTTAAGTCACTTAGAAGGGTCTTTAGATTTGAGATTGAATAACTGAATAATAATCTGCATTTTATATGTAGAAAGTAGAGGAGAAGAGAGAAATATTGAGGGCAATAGGAAAATAATGGGTTTGGTCTTACAAATGTCTGAGAAGCCTACATAGCATCCAGGTTGTTATCACTACCTTGCCATTAGCAACATGGATCCCAAGTTAAAGAAACAGATCAGGGCTGCAGTTATAAATATGAGAATCTTCTTGTTCATAGATAAATGATGATTTGTAGTACATCGAGAGGGAGAGTAAAGGTTGCAATTATTGAAACATAAATACTTAAGGGAGGGAAGAGAGGACAAAAAATTAAAATGACCAAAATGAAGTAGAAAGAAAATCAGTAGGAAAAAGTTGAGAAAGGATAATTTTTAAAGAAGAATATTATGGTAAAAATCCTCATTTTTGCATATGATCTAAGTAAGATTAAACTGGAAACAAAAATTTAGGAATTAGGAAGTTGTTGTTAAATGTCAAGAGTACAATTTCAGTTGCATTGTGAGTGTGATAAAGCGAATGAGTACTGTGGAATTGGAGGTCAAGTGGAGTACTGTTTTGAGGATTTTGTTACAGGGAAGCAGTTGGAGTAAGGAAAGGAAATTATTGTTTTTAAAAAGGAAAAACTCTGATGTACATATAATCACAATGGAAGGAGCCATTCCAGATGGAGAAATGACAGGTACTGCTAGTGGCAGAAGGTCAGCAGGGCACAGAGAGTGATTATTGATGGAGCAAAGTCCTGTGGGAGACCACAAAGTGAGAGATTGTGTTTATCTAACAAACACAATATCTAATCTTATCTAATGAACACAATATCTGATCATGCTTGTGACTTCAGGGTTTGATGTCAAGTGTCTAGTTTTATTCTAACTCTCCCACTTATAACCTTTATAAGCCTTAGTTTCATGTCTATTAATTGTGAGAAAAATTGTACATACCCTCTACATTACTAGAAGGATTAAATGAGATAAGTTTTATAAAAATGCACTGGTTAAGAATGCTGCACAGATCAATTGTTCTGTTCAAGAGAGAAGTGCAAGGATCCATTCTGGAAGGGAGCAGAAACACTAATTTTTTCCATAAAGCAAAAAGGTTTAAGAAGCAAAAAACTTCATAAAGGCCACCTAAAAATGAACCTTTATTCTAAATAGACATGGAGCACTCTTTTATTATTTTTATATTTTATAATTTTTATATAAAGGAATATAAACATTCTATATACCTAAGGATAACAGTCTTAGTTATTTGTTGCTAAGGTAAATAAATAAATATACTTCAACTTATTCTGAATAACATTAATCACAAATACTTAATTTCAAAACTTTTTCTAGTCTTTGTCTATGTAATAGTTTAAGGCACAGATTTACAGTATCATAATTAACTCTTTTCTAATAACTACATGTAAATGTATAATATTAAAATTTTAGATTTTTTTTATTTCATCTCTTTCTGCAAAATGCCAGCTGTAGTAATAAATTCTGGGAATTATTTCTCAGCTTTGCCTGGTCTCTGCTCTGTTGTATGAATAATCTTGGCATTTTGATAGGAAGAAAAGCAAGTTCAGAATGAGTATGACTTGAAGTCCTCTGCACATTGCTAAGATAAATGAATTCCATATTTTCTTCTATCATTAGCAAATACTGCCTATTTGTTTTACTTTTGAACCAGTTTATTCTCACTCTCATGCAGACCACATTGAAGTCAAAGAGTAATTTGTTTTCCTATCTTGACTCTTCTTTACGAGGGTTTTATAAGAAAATTATATATGATAAACTCAAATTTTGCATTCTTCCATTATAGTAAGCACTTATAAAGAATTTGGCAATGGCACATATTGTAGTTGTATTTTATGTATATAATGGGTAGTCTCTCTTTCAATATGGTTTTTCAACTATTATCTTAAGTTGTCTACACAGGAGCAAACACATTATAGCTATATTTCAGGTGAGAAAGCTGCCATGAAGAAAGCAAAGACATTTTTCCCCAAGTCAGATAGCAAGGTTTGAAATGCCAAACTGCTAAAAGCTGCATTGTTCACATTATAAAAAACCATTCTTAAGGCATTTTTAATGCTTTTGTAAGGATTTACACATCCATGAAATCACTAGAGAAAAGAATAAATGGAAAAATTCTCACCTTTTCTATTTTTTTCTTCAGCATTCTACACATCTATAAACTGCTTGTACAGGGTCTGACACAACTAACACCCCTTTTATTACACAAAAATCTTTTATTACAAAATCATAAGCATGTAATTCTGTAACATAAAAATATCACACTCAAACATACCATATGACATTTTAGGTGAAATATTCAAATTGCTGCCCATCTCATGTGAATCATTCACATACCCTACCAACCACACTGAATGGCGTTATGTCTGTTGGACCCTGAATTTAACATGCAACCTGCTTTCAGAAGAATGGCTTCAGTTTAGAGAAAGCAATAATTCAGTAATCTAGGAAGTTTCCCATGTTTATGTTCTTAAAGGTCAACACAGGTAAAATAAATACATTAATTAATTAGACTGTAATTGCATCATGATTAGACATATCTAAGCCAAGCAAACTAAGTATGTTCTCTGGTAAAGCAATTAGAAATGCTGTAAGACTCATTCACTATAAAAAAAAAAAAAAAAAACATAGGAAATCAATTCCATAGACGCTGTCCAGAGTTTGTATCTCATCAAGTTATTCAGGCTATTTTTCCTACCTCTGAATACACATACTATTGCAAGAGGAATTTTCCCCCCTAATTGTGGTCTAAGATTGTGGGAAATAATATTCTGGAGAAAAAAGTTATGAGACATCTGGAGACAAACACTTTTGAGACATAAGCCTATACATGGTGTTTTGACTACTTCCAAGTGACAAACGTCTAGGTGAAAAGAGGGCCAATTTCTTCAAGCCAAAGGGACCTCCAGACAGAGACCACATATCAGAAGATTTGTATTAACAGTAGAATCCCCAGAATTGTTAGGCTACACTATGAAATGATAATCACAAGAAGTGTGAATAAAACAGTACCAAGGCACTTTATAAGCAAATTGCTTAAAACCATTGATAAATATAAAATCTTAAAAGCAACCAGAATGACAAATAACCCCTCAGCAGAAGCAATGTAAGTCAGATGACAGTTGAGTCATATCTTTAAAGTGTTGACCAAAGAAAAATAATAATGTCAACTTAGAGCTTTGGATAAAGTGAAAATATTTTTCAAAAATTATAGTGAAATAAACAGAATTTTATTACATACCAATGCTGAATTTTATAACCAGCAGACTTGTACTACAAGAACAGTTAGAGGAAGCCCTTTAGGCAGGAGGAAAATGATAATAGATGGAATCCTGGATCTGCACAAATGAATTAAAAATACCCCAAACTGGTAACTATGTGAGCAAGTAGCCTCATTTAAATTATTTAACTCTCCTTAAATGACAGTTAACTGTTTGTAGTCAAGTAGCAACAATGGCTTACAAAATTTAAATTAGTGTCAAAACAAAAAGTATGGCAGCAATAGTGCAAATGTTGGGATGGTATACATAGAAATATACATTTGGATGATTTTTATACTCTATGTGAATAGGTATATCACTTGAATTAATTTAAATTATATACATGTGAATACTATAAATCATAAACCAATCAAAAATAATTTAAAGCTATAAAGTTACAGTTTATAAGCCTGAAAGGAATATAAATTGAAAAAATGTTAAAAATTACTTAGTCCAAAAGAAGGCAGAAAAGAGGAAACCAGGAAAAGAGGGGGAAAAGGATAAATAGAAAGCAAATAAGGAAATTAATATACACATTACATATAAATGGGTTCAAAATCCCAACTGAAGATAAGAGATTGCCAGATGAGATTAAAATAATGACTCAACTATGGATAATGCCTTCATGAAACCCACTTGAAATATAAATATGCAAATAAGTTAAAAGTAAAATACAAGTCCTATTATGCTAACCCTACACCAAAGAACACTGGAAGAATTATATTAGTATTAAACAAAGTAGATTTCAGAGCAAAGCATATTAGCAAGAATGGAGTCAGTTTATTAACATGACATAAGCATCTTGAATGCTCATATGCTTAATAATGAAGCAAAATACAAAAAGTAAAAATCACAGAACTATAATGAGAAATAGAAAAATCTGCAATTATAGTTGGAAATTTCAAGGTTCTTCTTTCAATAAATGTCAGAACAGAAAGAAAGTCAGTAAAGATATACAAGGTGTGAATAACATTATCAATAGATATAACATAATTAACATTTATAGAACACTTCAATGTACAAAAGCAGAATGCACATTCTTTTCAAATGTACACAAATCATTTAATAAGATAGGTCATATTCTGAGCCACAAAATAAGTCTCAATAAATTCAAAGTATAAAATTATGCAATGTATGCTGACCACAATAGTATTAAATTAGAAATCATAACACAATATGTGCATAAAATCTCCAAATATCTGAAACTAAATAAAATGTGTCTAGATAACCTGTTAATCAAATCAGAAATCAAAAGGGAAATAAGAAAGGATTTTGAACTGATTGAAAATGGAAGTACAACATATCGATGAAACCAGGCCCACATTTGCTTTCAGAGACACTGCATTAATTATGTTCCTTGTAATGGCCTTGTTTTCATCCTCTTTCCCATTAATTATATTTCTCTCCCTCAGTTCTTCAGGTGTTTCCTCATGTCTGGCTGATACTGCTTATAATGGTAGAAAGCATGTGGGACATTGAGGGATTGGGAGAAGTAAAAGGATTCAGACATGCCAAATTTATTACCATGCAATTGCTAAACATACCTGTGCATTAATGAATTTTTATTGACTAAATGATGGAGTTTTGTAAGTTTGGTTAAACAGAGTCTCTCATGTCCTATACGGAATAATATGCACCTCATTTTCAATTCTTATCACAGCATTTGAGTCCTTTAGGCTTATTTTATATGCAGAATAATTTGTGTGGGCAATCATGTTCTACAGATAGCAGTATATATCAATTTGACCATTTAATTTATCATTCATTCACATTAGATACTGAAAAATAATAATGCTTTGTGACTGACACCTGGGCATTGTCACATTTGTTTTTATTCTCTGCAATAAAAAATGCATGTTTAAACTATACTCATATTTTCAAAAATGTTGCCTCTGATTCACATGATTAACTTGTTTAATGAGGCAGAAAGAAGGTCTTGGGCATTGTGCTTAGTTACAAGGTGAGACTGGATAAACAGCAATTGCACATCAGTCCCCCTGACTTCCCGTTATTATCTACTAGCAGGAATAAATTAAAACTCAATTCAGTTGGTACATTCATGTGTACACATTGTCACAGTGTGCCACCATCTATTATAAATTCTGTGCTTAGTTTTCTAGATTACCTTTACTTGATTGGCCATAGAACTTTAAAAGTAGAATTTATGGGAATCATTACATTATATACATTATAGAAATTTATGAACAGCAAAATCATCAAGGACAACAAAAATACTCAACTATATTTTATTTTAACAAAATAATGGGAGCTGAATATCCATTTTAACTAGTGGATGGGAACTGAATCATAAACTGGAAAGTTTCAGAAGGCCCACCCATCTGTCATCAAAGTAATTATCATACTGTATTTTAAATATCTATATTATTTTATTTAAAATATAATTACTGTAGGGCTAAAACTGGCCTTACTAAGTTTATACACTCAGCTCATAGAATACAGTATAGGATAGGTAAATATTTGTTGGATTGATGAATAAACTAATTAAATATTATATGCTAATAATATTATTATAATTATGTAATAAATCAAGTCTATAGCTTTGGGAAGGTCTAAAATTGCTATTAAAATTAAGTTTTCCATTGAATCCCACATATATAAGAAATGTGGGTAAATATCTACATGAATGTAAAATATTTATTTTTAATAATTTGTGGTTATTTGAGAGTTATATATGCTCTGAGATTAATTTATTATTTATGTTATATAAATAATGTATTGTACTAAACTCTATATATCTCTATTTAAATATTTAACTTACAAATCAAAGATTTCACACAATTCACTTTATAATGACATTAAAAAATTCTTCAAAGTAAGTCAAATATCAAAATCTAATATTACTTAGATATAAATTGTTAGTACTGAAAATAAGAAAAGGCAGATCTAGAACATAAATAGAAGTAACATTTTTATGGATATAACACTACAAAGAATGTTAATTTAGCTCTACAGAAAAGGTTAGAGGTAGAGTCGGACAAATTAATGGATCTCAAAGTTTATGTGATGGGTTCTACTTATTTTCTTGCTCCTCAAAAATCATAGATGTCACAGAATCAAGATCTGAAATGTGTATTCATTTCCTCAGCTCTGAGACAATGTATAGTAGAGAAAGCAATCATGCATGCATTATTTTCTTCTAGAATAATGGCAATGGTTTGGTTGGTTTCAGAATTACTCATAAACCTGGATTAGCTTAGAAAAATTTGGAATATTTTCATGTGTGAGGGTTTTACTTACTTTAATGCTTTTAGAAATGTTGAACATATGGGTAAGAAAATAAATTATTTTGGCTCAACATTAAAATTGTTTAAATATCCACCAAAGATACTGTTTTATGGTGTTATTGTGTTTAAGAACTGTTATGGTAGTACATTTTATAACCAACCACAGTAGCAACAAAAAGAAATGAAGAGCTACTTATAGAACAAGTGATAAACACAGATCAAATGGATTTTATGAGCAACAGAGTGGGTTATAACTATCCAAGTCTATTTACTGTAATGACATAAGTAACCAATATAAAAGATGCATATTTATTCTTAACTACAGGTAGTGAAAAAGCTTCTGAAAGAATTAACTAGATCTGTTTTTTCTTGTCCACATTACGGAGTACAGTTGTTTTAAAAGGATTTTTTAATTGTTAATCCTTCAAAAAGGGAAGTTTTTGATAAAAATTCATCTAAGACTTAAGTCTCCTAATTTGTGTGAGCATGTTTATTTCTTTCTCTGCATGTCCCAACTAGTCTTGGATGTACAAAAACATGACTTTAGAGGTTGATGCATTAGATTTTTAAATTGTGTGTTTGTACTTTCTACAAAATATTTTAGGCAACCTTTTTACATTTAATATTATTCTATATTAGTTCCATGTGTATAACATAGTGATTAGACAATTGTGTACTTTAGAGAGTGTTTCCTACAATATTTCAAGTACTCACCTGAACCCATACAATTATTAAAATATTATTGACTATATTCTCTATACTATAATTTACATCTCTGTGACTATTCTGTAACTACAAATTTTCACTTCTGTTTTTTTAAGATGTTATTTATTTTTAGAGAGAGGGGAAGGGAGGGAGGAAGGGAGGGAGAGAAACATCAATGTGTGATCGACTCTAGTGCACCCCCTACTGGGGACCTGGCCCACAACCCAGGCATGAGAATCAAACCAGAGACCCTTTGGTTCACAGGCACTCAATCCACTGAGTCACACCAGCCAGGACCCAGTTTTAACTTCTAAATCCATTCCCATTTTTCACCCAACCTCCCAAACCCTCCTCCCTTTGTCAATTGTCAGTCTGATCTCTGTATCTATGAGTCTGTTTTCATTTTGTTTGTTTTTTAATTTTGTTCTTTAGATTGCACATATGAGTGAGATCATATGATACTTATTTTCTCTGACTGGTTTATTTCTCTTGGCTTAATGCCCTATAGGTCCATCCATGCTGTCACAAATGGTAGGATTTCACTTTTTTTAATGGCAAAGTAGTATTCATTGTGTAAATGTACCACAGCTTTTTTTATCCAGTCATCCACCAATGGGCACTTGGGCCATTTCCAAATCTTGGCTACTGTAAATAATGCTGCAGTGAATATGGGAAGTGCATATATTCTTTCAAATTAGTGTTTCAGATTTCTTCAGATATATTCCCAGAAGCAGAATTGCTGGGTCCTAAGGCAATTTCATTTTTAATTATTTGAGGAAACTCCATACTGTTTCCCACAGTGCTTGAGCCAATCTGCATTACAATCAACAGTGCACAAGGGTCCCCTTTCCTCAGCATCCTTGCCAATACTTGTTCCTTGATTTATTGATGATAGCCATTCTGACAGATGTGAGATTTTGATTTGCATTTCTCTGATGATTAGTGCATGGTACTGGCATAAAAACAGTAACATAGATCAATGAAACCAAACAGAGAGCCCAGAAATAAACCCACATCTACACAGTCAATTAATCTAGGACAAAGGAAGCAAAATCATAAAATGGGGTAAAGACAGTCTATGCAATAAATGGTGTTGGGAAAACTGGGCAGATACAGGCAAAAAATAAATAAACTAGACCATCTTTTTACCCCTTATACAAGAATAAGCTGAAAAATGGATTAAAGATTTAATGTAAGGCCTGAAACCAGAAAAGTCCTAGAAGAAAATATAGGCAGTAAAATCTTGGACATTTTTTGTAGCAATATTTTTTCTGACACATCTTCTTGAGCAAGGGAAACAAAACAAAACATTTTTTTAAAAGTAAGTTATTTTCCCAAAAGTATATGACCAGACTGAATTAGTAAAAAAACTCATTTAAATTGGGCTTCAGTGCTAGGTCTTTGCATAGAAGAGATGGAAATGTAGGAAAACAAAACACAAATGTGAAAACCAGAAAATATATTAGAGTAAATGTAATTGAGCAGTAATCTGCCTCTGGGTTTAGGGATAATCAAGGAAGAAAAACAGACTGATCAATTATAAAAAAAGCCTCATTCAAAATAACAACAGCAAAAAATACACATGCACACATACATATGCACATACACACATAAATAGCATGTCATCAGGGAAAACTGTGTTAGTAAGAAGAGTGATAATATTGTACCAGTCACCCTTTTGTTCACTCTTTTGCTAGCACTGAAATGGTTCAAAACCAAGAGAATAATACTTTCAATAGCTCTTGAAACCCTTGTAAGTATGGGTGTGAAAGATACAAAAAATAAGTCCTTCTATAACTCCTTCCCATTTTATTTTAAGAATCTACTTCATTTAGACATATATGCATATCATAAAATGCAGTAAAGGTATAGTGAGATGAGTTTTGATATATATCCATGTAGATTCTACCACAATATAAAGAACACTTCTCTTATCCCCCAAGAATTTTCTTATTTTTTTTCCAGTCAATGTTCCAATGCTCCCACCCGACACAAGTTTTGCCATTTTAAACTTTATTTTAGAGCTTTATTATATTTTTTATCAAAAAGTAATATATGCTTTTGAAATTGAAAGATATAATGACTGAATTATTTTAAGGTTAATATTTCCTCTAATATTCTACTCATGCTTACCCACTGAGGTAACACAAATTAGAAGTTTAATGCATATAATTTTCCATACTATTTTTATTTATTCAAACATTTATTAAATACATTAAACTTAAATTTCTTTAAATGTAATTTTAAAATTTACATTACTTTGCAACTTGCTTTTGTTCTTTGTTCTTTAATTTTTCCATTTCTCTCAATTGCATACCATAGATATCTCTCTGGATTAACGCTCTGACATTCTAATTTCTTTAAACACATATAACTATGTCAGTTTATCAATCTTTTTATTATTGATGAAATATGCTTGATTTCAGTTTTTTTGTCTTTAAAGAATACTGCAGCAAATGTCTTTTTATGTAATATGATTAATCTATACTTACATTGTCATGAATAGATTCCCCAAATTAGAATTGCTGGGTAAAATACTCTACATTTTTAATTATAACTGACATGCCAGGTTATAACAATTTATATTTCTGCCTGAAGCTAGAAGAGACTTTGAACTCTAAGTAATAAATCTTATAATATACCTTTATTCTCATATATATAACTTAAATCAAAACAAAAAGTAACAACACAACAAATGTAAGGATATCCATTATAAGTTTGACTTCTCATGATGATAACTCTGTACATCTTTTAAATGTTAAGTAATGGAAATTTTTAAATAAAATTTTGGAAGTCCTCTTTCTTTTAGAAATATCATAATACTGTTCCCACAAGCAATAAATACCTGCTTTTGGTATAATTTTCTTACTAGCACCAGATGCCAATCTTCAAAAATATTTAATATCTGAAGAACCAGAAATATATATCTCCTATATTTTTTAAATTTACACTTTTCTGACTTCTAGGTAGGTTTGAGAATCTTTTCATAGATTTATTGGCCATTTTCATTTACTCACTTGTGAATTTGCTGTTTAAAACTACACTTCAGGGACTATCTGCATATCTTATGAAGCTATAGTTGAATAGGACTTCTTAATTTTCTAAACCATACTATCCTATCACAATTTTGTGCAGTTTGATTTTATTAGTGTTGTTTGGCAAATAAGAATACCAAAGCTTAGACCATTTACCAAATTTACTCAAACTAACACTATAAATTAATGATCTTTCCAAACCTTGAGTTTATTCTCAGGGAATCCTGGATCATTGAACAAATATACCCTGACTTCCAGCTCTGAGCCAGGCATATGTTAGGCCCAGAGGCAACAGAGATGAACAAAAACAATAACTATCTGTGTCTAAGGATCTCACAGTCTCAGACCATATTGTGCTTTCTATTAGAACTAGCTTACTCTCCTACCTTTGTCAAATTTTCTGATTTCATAGAAACCCTTCAGGCTTCTTCCCCGCAAGGGACATGGTGCTGAATGGGAGAGAGGAACGAAACATTTGCTGCTAGACTGTTCCCTGCTGGTCAACATCTTACATGTGTTAAAGAGATAGGAGCTCAAAGTCAAGTACAGTTTGTGGGTGTCTCAAAAATTTGCAATGTAGGGAGGATAAACTTATCTTTATCACTCTTTCCCCACTTGTGTATGCTGGGATAATTAGTAGAAATATGTTCTTTAAGTTTCTATGTCTTAATGTGTGGCTATCTTCATGGTATAGTGGAATATCTGTTGTTTGGTAGTTTCTACCCCATTTATTGTTCAGACTCTTCTTATGCGCTAAGTAGAAAGTGACAAAGGGAATACAAAAGAATAGAATAGAATAGAAAATAATCAAATAAAATTAATAAAATAAAATAAAATAATAAAATAAAATAAAATAAAATAAAATAAATGTTCCCTGCAAGGAGTTGATAGGCAAGAGAACCAAATAACTAGACACAGTATCCTCTGGGTAAGAGAACGCTATACCAAGGCTGCTATAAGAACAACCTTGGAGTTTAGTTGGGAAAACTTCTTAGAGGATGAGGCACTTGTATTGAGAATTAAAACCAAAACAAGATGCTAGAAAGTGACATCTTTATATGAAGTGCAATGCACACAAAGCAGAGGATTGCCATGACAAAGTTTTCAAGGAAAGTAGGGACAAGAGGTGAACCAGGAAAAAGCAAACTTTTCATGCAGCTGCAGAACAAAGTGTGAGGAAAATAGTGGTGAGGTCCAGGGATCTTCAAAGGTGTTGCAGGAACTTGGTTTTATACAACAGGCAAAAGGAAACCCCAACTGAAATTTAATCAGGAAGTGAATGATGAAATTTGGCTAGAGAAATCTCATTCTAGTTGTAAAGTGAGGAATGGATCAGAGAGGAGTACAATTCAGAACTCCAAGGGACTTATGGAAGCAATCTAGAAAGAGGTAATGAGAGCCTTAAGAAAATGGCAGCAGCTATATTGTCAAAACCTGACTCTCTTACCACATAAACTACATAGCTAGTTTTAGATTATTCTCCCCATGCATTAACTTACACATTCACTCATTCATTCATTCATTCATTCATTCAACTAATATTTATTTTGCTCCATTTATAAATAGTGAGGATTCAACAGTAAGCAAAAGGAAGTTTGTGCTCTCATAAAGGGCACATCCTCACAGTACAGCATCCGCAAACTTTATGAAATGTCTGCTTCAGTCTTTAGTTATACTAGTATGATTTGTATTTTTCAGCACACAAAAGAAAAACCTGACTTTTGGTGACATTTCAAGCACTAAGACAAAGGATGAGGTATTTTGGATAAAATAAACAAACAAACAAACAAACCCAAAACACTTCATTTTCTTGACATTATATCACACAGGTAACTAACTGCGTTCCTACTCATAACATGTTCTGTCACGGTTTCAATACTTATTGGCAATCTATATTCTGCAAAGCTCTATTCTGAATATTTTACATGCATTATCCCATTTAATCCTTATAATTCATAATAAATTCAGAATTGAAATAGCCAGAATAACGATTCCTCAAAAGATGCTCCTATCCTAATCCCTAGAATCAACAAATATGTTACCTTACATTACAAAAGTGATTTTGTCAATATAATTAAGCTAAAGATACTAAGATGGCAGATTACCAGATCACCAGTTATCCAGGTGGGCCCAATATAATTACATGTACCTTTAAAACTGGAGAACTTTTCACAATTGTGGTCAGAGACACATTGTGAGAACAATAGAAAGTTTGAAAAAAATGGCAGCTTGAGCAGAATTCCCCTTGTTGGTTCTGAGTGTAGGGAGCAATGTGTTAGGATGAGAGGGAGGTCTCTGGGGGCTTTCCAAGCTAACAGCTAACAAGGAAACACAAACTTCAGTTCTACAAATACGTGATCTACTCCTGCTAAGAACCTGGATGAACAGGAAATGCATTCTGCCTTAAAGCTTTCAGAAAAAGCTACAGTATTCCCAGCATGTGGATATCAGCCTGTTGGGACTCATACTGAACTCTGACCTACAGAATAGAACATTATATTGCTTAAGCATGTATATTTATGGTAATTGTTTCACAGCATTAATAGGAACCTAATACGAGAACTATGATGACTTTGGTTTTAAGTAAATGAGGAAACATCCTCAGTGATTTAAGTTTTTGCACCCACCTGAGGCAGTGAAGTGACTGAGCTAGGATTTGAACACAGTGTACTCTGATTTCAGTATTCATACTATTTTTTCTATCATAGACTTTACTTGAATTTGAGAAACTGATTTGTAGACATTGTGTCATAGGAAATAATGAAATAGATGTGTTTAATGGAGATAGAATAATTCTGAAATCAAATATAATTCCCAGATCCTAGATTCAGGAATCAAAAAAGGAAAAGGAAACCCCATGCCTGAAAAATAAATTAGAAGGTGATTAGTTCATTAAATGTTTTACTGAAAGATGATGTCTCTTTGCACATGAGAGAAAATTGAAGCCTAAATTTTAAGTGACTTGTTTTTAGTCATTGAACAATTTGGCAGAACGGGAACTAGAATTCAAATTTTCTATAAAGCGGAGTTCTCTCTTAAGAAGAGATGAGTCCCAGCTGGTGTGGCTCAGTGGACTGAGTTCTGGCCTGCAAACCAAAAGGTCGCCTGTTTGATTCCCAGTCAGGGCACATTCCTGGGTTGTGGGCCAGGCCCCCAGTAGGGGGTACATCAGATGCAGCCACATATTGATGTTTCTCTCCCTCTCTTTCTCCTTTCCTTCCCCTCTCTAAAAATAAATAATGCAGTCTTTTATAAAAAGAAGAGATGAGAAGATGAGACATGTGCAGGAGAAATGTGAGGCTGGTGAAATGTGAGGAACGTACAAAATTCTACCTGTCCCTGTGTGCACATGCGTGTGTTCTATGTTCACACTCAATCCAGGATAATTAAAAAGTATTTTCCCACTAGACTATAAAATTAATATGTTTTATATAGAATAGTTGGAAAATACAAATAATTATAAAGTATAAAAGAATAAAAACAATAACTATAAGCTATTGAATTTTTGTTTGTTCTTAACTTCTAAATCACCAGATAGACTTTTCCCCTTAGTTCTATGCCCCAGGAAGTTGACTCTTACCAAGGTACTGTTAGAATCCCAGGTCCACTGGCTCCTGATAGGTTTCAGTTGATAGGAGGAATGGGTAGGAGATAGGAAGGTGGTTATAAGGAAAATGAGATCTGAAGAGCTGGGCGTCTTCCCCATGTAACTTCTTTTGAGATTTCCCTGCTCTGTTCTTGCTTCTGCAGAGGTAGATGTGGTGACACCCCCTGCTTTTAGTAGTGCTAGGGTGCTTCACTGTCCTTGTTAGCACCACCAATTAGCTTTCTGTATTTCACTAGCAACTAAAGTATGCAAGAAATTCCATTAAGGATGGAAGAAAATATCATAAAATCTAGACATTAATAAGTTATAAGAGTCTTGATGCAAGAGTCTGAGGCAAAGTATCAATAAGTACTGTGAATAATCAAGAAAAGAAGTTGGTAGTACTCAGCGAAGTAAAGCACCAATGATTCAAACAAAGTTATTTTGAAAGTCCTGGGTCCTTTAATATGTTTATCAATTTTTCTTCTAACAACATAAATATTAGGTCAGAATTAATATGAAAGAGAAGAATTATTAGAATATAAACTGAAAATACCGTGGACCTCTCAGGTGGGTCACACTGAAGAATTACATTCTAGTATATGCCCTAGAAACAAATGCATTATACATGCAAAATGTTGTACTCTTTAAGAAAACAGAAAACTGATTCTTTTGCTGACTATTATTAGTTCAGGATTCTCTTGCAATCCACCATTAAAAATATTGGCTAGCAATATTCTTCCAATTAGATATTGACAAGGAAGGGAAAAGGGCATTATTCAATAGAGCCTTGGCAATAGAATGAAGAACAACTTCTGACCTTGGTCAAGGCATTTGACTCCTCAGGCTAAGTTTTCTCAGCTGTAAGACATCTGTAATTTCATGTGTCCTAATTACTACCCTATAAAATTGTAGCAAAGCTGAAAAGAGAAAAAACACAGATACTACCTCATTACTAGGTTTTCTTAAAGTAAAACATGTATGGAAGACAACAGATTTTGGTTTGGGTTATGAATTTGCCTACTGCCTTACATGGGTATCAGTAAAATCTTAGAGTCCCAGATTGGAATTAAAGTGGCTTTCATATCATAAGTCCAAAAAGAACTCCTGCTCAGGTTGGGGCAGCATTTGGCTACTAGATAGTCAAGTACACGTCATGAAAACACGTGAGGCATGAAGATCTCAGACTGACTCCTTTCATGGTTTCCAAGGATGGTACTGCCAACCATACAAGTAATAAATAGAAATTCTCAAATCAAGTACTTGATAGACACATGCATGTGGTTGCCTTCCAAAGCCAGGACTTGATTAAATTGACAACTTCACTTGGCTCATTGTAAATATTGACAAGTATTAGAAATTAACAAAGTTGCTCCATGTTACTCTTCCTGTGTAATTTTGTTGGTTTGGATCAGGTTACAGGTTTTTTCCTCTAAACTCTCATAAATTAGTTGTTTTGAACCCAATTAAAACTTAGAATTTATGCCAGTGATTATTGCTCCTATTAGAGAGAAGAAGCAAGTTGTGACTTGAGAAGAAACCCCAATGTTTAAAATTATTCAGCAGGGTGCTACCAAGTTCAAGAACTTTTGCCATCAACATTGTATTAATAGAAGCAGATAATGATTATATACATACCACATTTAGTTTCCTCTCCAGACCTCCTCCCTCATATAAACGCAATCCCTGCCATTCCACCAGTCCTGTTTCCAGAATGTCTGATTTATTTTTCCCAGGCTGTCTTCATATGGATTTCTTTTTTGTTTTTTTTTTTGCCGTTTACCAGGTTTTGTTTCTTTGTAAATATACAAAATTGGGTATTGCTATAATTATAAGGTTACAGTTTTTCAAAGGTGAAGTTTCTCAGAAATGTATCTGTCCCATTTATAACCTTCATCCAAGTTGATATCTTTTGCAATATTTAAATTTCTTAGAAACTATTTAATGATTATGGTGACTAGGGTAAGCAAAGTAACCCTTTTATATTGGAGTACCACAATTTTTTCTACCTATTACTTTTTTGGTGGTACATACTGTACCTAGTGATTCCCTTAAAAAAATATGTGGTGAAACAAGAGATGATACTATAAATAAAAATATTCAAGTAGGATATATCTGGAACAATTCTGTTTGTACTATGGCTCTTCCTAATTTATAATTTGAATATTAAACTTGTGTATTTAGAACCATAGAGTTATAGATTTAAAATACCAATATGACATCAAATATAAAGTCAGTACAAAAATAAAATGCCTGGTGTCTTTTCAATTAAAGAAATTAAAAACTATCTTCAACTTTTGTTTTATGTAATTTTTACACTCTGGTAAATAATATCAGAGAAGGAAAAAAACAAAGAGCTAATATCTGCATGTGCTTTATCTCTCAATCATCTTTTAAGTGGATATATTCCCCACACTCTTGGGCAATTTATAATGTCATTATTATATCTATACATCCTAGCTATGACAAAGAAAATAGAATGTGATTTACAGGTAGGGAGATCAAAGAATATTTCAGAAGTGAGGGGATATGATTAAACTGAGGAGTGACAGATGATTACACTTTGCCTCAAGCCATCTGTGATATTAAAAATAAATTAAATCCCTGGAAGAAAAGCAAACCCATTCAGTTTCCACAACCGTCCATAAGCTTGATGTTTATTACTTTTGCACTAGCAGCTTAGAGAAATATCCCTACATAGATTGATTCTTTCAAAGCTTGAAAGAAAAGTCCTTTGTGAAGGGGATCAGTGCAATCTTTCTAAATAGCAGAATCCTAGAATTTCTCATTTTTCCACATTCTTACTCTAAATGTATGGTTTTCATTATTTACAAAAAAGTGAAATCTTTAGGTATTTGGTTACACCTGCCAGATTTGCAAATTTACAGGTCATTTTTATTCTAAAAATGCATATGAAAAATAACACCTTATCAAGCACACAGAATAGGAAAGATCATTTATATGTGCAGTTTACATTGAAAACAGACAGAACCTAATATGTTCATTAGAGGGAAGATGAGAAAAGAAAACTGATGATGTTTCCAAAGTTTGTTTCCCCTTTTCCCTCAAACAGGCACAAGTTCACAATCAGTTTTAGAAGAATGCAAAACATTACATGAAGCCCCCTGAGAAATAATGCATAACTTTGACTCTCTTTGACAGGTTTAAGATTGGCCCTAGAGATCATTGAATTTAGTCATCTGCATATGTTATTACTTGGGAGATTATGCATTTCTTTTCTCAATATCTTTATTTTTGTTTAGAATCTCTTTAAGCAGGAAGTCCAATTTTTCAATTACTTATTTGAAATAAGATATAGAATTTACTATTTTTATGAAGAGGAAATAATGGCTTTTAACAAGTTCAATTTAGCCAAAACATATACATTAACTACTTTTCAATATATGAAGGGAACAGAATTAATCAAAGCTTAGAGTTTTCACTGCCTAGTATTTCACAATGTAGAATCAAAGTAATCATTTTGGTTATGTTTGCCACAATAACGTTGTATACCTAAAAAACATATCTGCTGCTCTGCTGGTTGTCAGTTGGTCTAAAATGGCCACAACAGAGGTAACCAAACAACGAGTCTCTGCTCCATGTGTCTTTCATTTTCCAGCAGGTCCACATGGCAATGGCAAAAGGCAAGAGTGAATAGGCTTCAGTGTGCAAGTACATTCAAGCCTCGCTTTGCATCATATTTGCTAAAATTCCATTGGCCAAAGTGATTCATAGAGTCAAGTTCAGAGTCAAAGTGAGCAGATACCACAAAATAACATTGAAAAAGGAAATGGAAGATTGATGAATTTCAATCTCACTTTTTCACACAAACATAAAAATTGCATATAGAAATAAATACAATGTTCTGATTACAATATTAAAATAGATGTAATTCAATTTGTAAAACTGCTATGTCTTTTCAAGAGTTTTTCTTTCTTTTTTTATTGTTGATCAAGTACAGTTGTCTCCATTTCCCCCCCTCCTCTCCCCCCACTCCAGCCATCCCCACCTCCCACCCTCTATCCTACCCTCTTTGGGCTTTGTCCATGTGTCCTTTATACATGTTCCTGACACCTTTACCCTTTTCATCCCATTAACTCCTTCCACCCCCGCTCTGGTTACTGTCAGTTTGTTCTTAATTTCAATGTCTCTGATTATATTTTGCTTGCTTGTTTGTTTTGTTGATTAGTTTCTACTTATAGGTGAAATCATATGGTATTAGTCTTTCACTACCTCACTTATTTCACTTAGCATAATGCTCTCCAGTTCCATCAATGCTGTTGCAAAAGGTAGGAGCTCCTTCTTTCTTTCTGCTGTGCAATGTTCGAAAGCAGATAATCTCAGAGGAACTGAGTGGTCCTTTGCCATGCCCCCAAGGGAGATAAGGGCATTTTAAACACTGTGAATATGTGGAAAGTGAGCACATGGAGAGGGTTCAATGGGTAAGTGAAACTATAGGGATAGCACACAATAGTATGTTAAGTGCAGATGTGAGTGGCAAGGATAGTGTGGGTGCTGGAGAGTGGCAGCTGTAAATCTGAGAGACAGGAAATGGGGACCCATACCCTTGAGAGTATATAAACCATGGTGGATAATTTTCACCCTGGTTTGTATTCTAAACTTATTAGAATAAGTTTTAATAGGATGGGAATATAGGAAAGAAGTGAGATACTCAGGGGGCAGCACTTGAACAAAATGGGAGGAATGGATGTAAAGAGGGCAACCATGAATGTTCCCCCCAAAAATCTACTGCTTCACACTATTTTTTAAATGTACTCCTGACCATGGTTATTTAAATATATGTATAGCAGTAGAATATATATATTTATATATATACTATAAATTATTATACATAATATATATAAATATATATAAAGGATATTTCCTAGGTGATTTTCTCATGTAACTTCAGAATACTGTGTTACTTTACTCAGTAATTACCTTTATCTTGTATCTTCTACCCTGAGTTTTAATGCACCTTTTAAAATGCATTAAAAATACCCTTTTATATTTCATACATATATGCTTACCACTAGATTGTGTGGAGCCAAAACAAAAGTATAAAATTATAAGTTAACAACAAGAACAAAAATAAAAATCATGAGAGAATTGGGTTTTGTAACTTGTTGTAGCAGAAATGAAAACCCTGTTCTAAACAAGAGCCTAAGTTAGTTCCATGAAGAGCGCATTCAGTGGAAAGAAGATGAGAGAATAAAGGTGCAGGTCAGGAACATGGAGTAATACTTGAGAATATGGGGATGAATAGGCTAATCAAAGGAGAAATGGTCAGACTGATGATTCTGCTGTCATGGGAATATTTGGAGAGTCAATTTGGCCTTCATTGTGCTTAGCAATTGTTTCATAAAATCTGTTCATGTGCATAGACCCATGTTACTGATGCACAGTACACATACACTCAGAAACATATGCGTGTGATTAGTTAGTCATGGAACCAGTGAGTAAATTAAAGGGAAGATAACATGAATTATTTGTAAGCACATGCATGCTATGCAAATTATATGCATAAGATACAATTTGACTTTGTGTAAAAATGAATAGATATTTACATTAAAGCATTAATTGCATTGTATAAATACATAGTAAGAATTCATCCAATATTTACTTTGAATTTAAAGTCTAGCCCTGGCTGGTGTAGCTCAGTGGATTGAGCACGGGCCTGTGAAGCAAAGGGTCGCTGGTTCGGTTCCCAGTCAGGGCACATGCCTGGGTTGCAGGCCAGATCCCCAGTGGGGGACACATGAGAGGCAACCACACATTGATGTTTCTCTCCCTTTCCTTCTCCCTCCCTTCCCTTCTCTCTAAAAAATAAATAAATAAAATCTTTAAAAAAATAAATAAAGTCTAAATAGAACAGTACCATTTTCAGTTTGTTGATACCACTTAAATTTGATTTTTTACTTGGTTCTTTAAGGTTTTAATATCTGTGTGCACACATTATCAAATTTTGATATGGAGAAACCTTAAGGGTAGATCACTGATTTATTTATTCATGTATGTAAAAAAATGAAAAAAATAGAAAGAATTATTCTGGCTGTACTAAGTACCACACATGTGATGAAGAATAAGACACAGTCCCTCTCCTAGAAACTCACTTTGGAGTAAGAAAGAATAGATGCAACTAAATGGTAGACTGTAATTTGACAAATGGAATGTTAAGAGCAGAGTCCAGGAGCTGTAGAAAGAAAGTAGGTGGTGGAAGATGCTTTCTGCAGTTGTTCTTGTTGATTCTGCGGTTTCAGAGTGACACCGATTGAAGAAATAAAGGACAAAGGAGGGAGAAAAAGATACTCCAACAAAGAAGAAATAGCTTGGATACATGGCAAAGGGCATGAAATATTCAGAGAACTGCAAATGGCTGGGTGTAGTTGAAATAGTGGCCATGAGAAGGTAATATAGGAGAGGTGCCTATTTTCTTGAGAAATTGTTGAGAAACTACCACCCAGGTTTATAGACTAACCTAATGATGCATGGATACACCTGGCTATCCAGAAACAGTTCACAGGCTAATGCTCTGTAATTATTGATGGTTCCACACCCTTCTAATGCCCTCAGTTTTAATACTCTTTGTAGTTACTTTTGATTTCTCTCTTTTTTTATTGTTTCGTCCACTAAAATATTTTAGTCATCAAACCCTGCTCATTTCTCATTTAAATGTGTCTTGGATCTGCTGTCTACATGAGGGTCTGAAACCTGCTATTTATTTTCAGTTGCTTCTCAGTTACAGAAATCTCATTTTTATGGGTGTAAAATCTCAGCTGTTTGTGTAGTGGGGAGGGCAATCTTAATTGCGTTTTCAATGTAACCAGTAGAAATTGCTTCTGACTAACATAACCCCCAAAAAGTATTTATTGGAAGTAATAAATAAGAGTGTTGGATCTGGAAACCATAGCAGCAGTAGTTTTTAATAGTTTTTTTGGAGAAGCCTGACATAATTGTATCTCAGTTTCAACAATTTCTCATTGGAGAGCTCTGAACAGAGATACAGGAGTGGCTGGTTTGTGAACAAGGCAGATGTCTAAAATTTTATTGGCTATACACCAGGAAAGAAAAGTTTTCCAAAGAATGTATTTTCACTCTGGGCACTAGAAGTGGTCCTGTTAGGACCTCAGAAAGTACCTCCTCTTTGATACTTCTTTATTTCTTCAATCATGATTCCATTCTCAGCCCAGCTTCCACAGTAGCCCCTTGAGGCAAGAATCAGTTTTCTGGCCACTGACTTAGAGTTCCTATCTGTTATACTTGACCTGGTTTACACACCACACAGGTGCTGGTGGTCTGTTCCTATATACCTCCACAGACCATTCCTTGTTTTGGCTCCAGCTAGGCCCCTGCCAATCTATGTACTTACCTGAATATAAGTATATTCAGATACTATCTTTTGGAGTTTTTAATAGTCATCGCCAAGGCTCCAAACAATTTCTCTCACTTGTTAACTTTTTCTCTATTTTCCCCATGTTTATCTCCAAAAGCCCTCAAAATGATCCCTGTCATCTAGTTGATATAGTCTATTATTCTTCTTGTATTTGCATTATTGATTCTAGTCCCAGATAATTTATTTATATTTATCTATCCTGAAATGCCCCATCCTTAATAAATTTTCTCTTTCTTCCTTTAAAACTTGCTAATAATTCAATCTACAATCTGAGATTTGTAGCAATGTGGTCAGTCAAACAGAGGTAATATGATGTTAGCAGTAATATAGAAGTCCATTTTGGATTCTCAATTTCTATGGCCATGTGAGTAAATTATCCTTCCTTGTCCTTTTTGCTATTTACTTAAGGGTAAAGATCCATGAATAATTCTAGCTAATGGTTTTTCAAGGGAAGTAACTTTTATCACTTTAGGGCAATATCTTAAATTATTGGTGTGACTACTGTTCTCTAACTCTCCACTTCTCTCTCGATGATTATGAAGTCTGGACTACTTGAGTCACAGCTGAGAAGACAGCTGCCCTGGACAAGTTGGCCAGGCTTCTGGGCAGAATTCGTGATAGAAGTAAAATTGTCTTGCTTTAAGACAGTCATATTTTGGGGCTGATATTTTACTGTAGCATAATCAAGTTTACATTTACTAACAAAAATATAAAATATTCTAAAACTTCTAAATTGTCTGTAATATAATTGTGATTTTTTTCTTATCTGTTATTCACTTATAGAAACATCATAAAAGTTTATTCTTTAACAAATGTATTCTTTGATGTATAGAAAGTTTATTTATTATATAGCACACACAACAGATATGCCACTGATTGTCAGTATAGATGTTAAAGGTTAATAAAATCCCACTAAAATGTTTTGAGAATAACTAAGAGTTTGAATCCCCACAGAGCAAGCGAAACAGCAGTGGAATGTTAGCAGCAGCAGTACTAGAGACAATAAATTCAATGTATTGAAGGCTTATTGAAGGCTGGTTTGAGGTAAAAAAAATATGAGGAATGAGGAGAAACTACCTTCAGGAACAAACAAAACATTAACTTCAAAGTCTGAACTATGACCAGAAAGAGTCTCAGATCAAAAGTAGTCAAGACTCTTCCACAGATAAATGCTGGGAGGAAAAGTAAAAAAGATACTCCTTCAAATACTTGAATGGGGAATGGGATTTTAGTAGAAGGAAGTTATCTTGTAAGTGTGTTTAGAATAATAAAGAAATCAGAGCTCTGTTGATAAATATAACATATGGAAGAAAAAGAAACTGGGGAATCACAAATGAATTTAAAGTAAAAAAGGCAGTAAAATGCACAGATGATAGATAAATAGGCACAATTATTCAAGTAATTTTTTCTTACATTTTAATTTTAATAAAGTGTCATCACAGAAGATTTGGAATCTCACTGTTTCCAGTTTCTTTATGTTATTTTGTTAAAAATGACATTGTTAATATGTCCAGACTATGATTATATGTTCACATATGTGTTAGCTTTACAAAGAAAAAAAGCTGTTTCTTTTTATAAGACTTCAGTCTATTTAAATTATGCAACAAAGGAAGACTAATTAGCTTTGGTACAAGCAACATTAATAATTAGCACAGGTTTTTTCAGCTATTCACCTTGATAACAACTAATTCAGAAAAAGAAAGAAAAAAATACAGTGTACAAGAAAACAAACATCAGGGAAATATATTGCTAGTGAAAATGAAAATAATTTTGGTCAGATAAAGAAGAGGAAGAGAAGGAGGAGGAAGAGAAACAAGTCATAGAAGATATATGGCAAGTTAAGGAATCTTTCACTCTATAAATTGATCCAATCTGGTTTAGTACAAGGAATAATCTGATAAACTTCTCTCATATTTCTAAAGGTAACCAAAAATTCTAGTAGTGGTAAATGTTTATAGAGAAAACACAAACATTTTAAAAAGAGATTTAGTATAAAGCCTAACAGGGGTCTCTAACCTGTGGCCCATGGGCTGCCCAGGATGACTACGAATGTGGTCCAATACAAAGTCATAAATTTACTTAAAGCCTTTTTTTGCTCGTCAGCTTTAATTGTTTGTGTGTTTAATGTGTGGCCCAAGACAACTCTTCTTCCAGTGTGGCCCAGAGACATCAAAAAAGTTGGATACCCCTGTCTCTATAGAATCAATGTGTGAGAAATGGTTAATTGCAAGTAAACCTCCATTTTATTTTAAACTACTGTACCAGTGGAAAATATTACTTCAAGTCTCAATTGTGATTTTGATTTAAGTAAAAGACCACCTAAACACTAATATCCCTAGTTCAGTTTCTCATGTAGGTTTTATACACTTCTGTTAGAATAATCTAACATAAATCTTATCTAGTAATTTATATGCTTTGATGATGTTATTTGTTGTATTAACTCAAGATATAAAGTCCTTTACCACTTGGCTGAAACAATCTTTCAAAATACAAATGCCATTCCTGCTCCAGACTTACACAACAATCAATTCTTAGTTCTATATTCAGCTTCTCTCTGCTTCTGGAGCATCCTTCACTTCCTCTGACTGTGGGTTTCTAATTCATCTACCCACATGCAGTTCATAAATGATCTCCTTTACAAAATTTTTGTGCAGTGAGAGTGAACTTACAGGGAGTAAATAATATGTAAAGTATCAGAAAGCCTTGCACAGATCCATGATGAAATGTTCCATAAACTGAGAAATATGATTAACTCAAACCTCAACAATGCTTAAAAGGAAATATATATATAAAGGAGAAAAAGAAATATAAAACACCTTCTGCAAACACCAGTCTTCCCAGTCAGAATTAATGCTTCTCTCTGAAACATGGCTCTCTGCCTTCTGTCATCACAGTCTGGTTTGTAATATAATTTAGTTTGTGTTTGTTTTTACCACTATATAGTGATCTTTTGGGGGGAAATGCTGCTTGGTTTATGGTTGTATTTATGCTACATCTTTTATATAGCAGGTGTTCAAAAATGCCTTTGAATATGAATTGACTAATTCACTGTCAACTCAGACTGAAGTTTGCTTGCCAAACAAAATGAGCAGGTCCAAAAATGTCACAGAGATTTTAGTTCTATCTCAATTATTACAAATTCAAAAAATTATTCAATTCAAACAAAATATAAGGCAAATGTATTTTCATAGAAAGGCTGCTTATAAACCATACAATTTAACTGTAAAGAGGTCATATGTGACCTTTTCATAAGACTTTTCATAATAAAAATGTAGAAAAGTCCAGATTGAAGTTGATAGATGAGAAAATTAGATAATATTGGTAGTATGTTATTTATAAAGGCAAGCAAATTAAAAGAACTGTTTCATGGGGAAAGGAGTCAAAGAAAAATTTTTAATTAAGAAGCAAGTTTTTGAGTATGAATGCATGTTTAGAAGATGAATCAAGTAGAAGTGTCTGAGAAAAATATGATAATCTATGATATAAAGATCCTGAACAATCTGGGACCAACATAGTAAGGAACAGGCTTGGCTTTTTTCCATCTTCTCTTCCTCACATATATGGTCATTTTATGTGATCTTCCTGGTAAGGGGACAGTGATGCTAATGTTATACACAAAATAGCTATTTTATGCCTCATTAGCTATAGAACTAAGTGAGAGATAGGGTTATGTGTTGTCATTTAGAATTATTTTCTCAGTGAACAACTGCAACAAAAACAAAACAACAACAACAAAAAACACTTCTCTAAAACAGCTGAGTTCATAAATATTGGTGAGAACTGCTTTCTGGGTGCCATGTCAAGACATTCAATTATGGGAGATGGCTGTAATAAGTAAGACCCAGCCTCTTCACTCCAGGAGTGTAGTCTTGGACTAGAAGTGAGAGACAATAATCCAATAATATACAGTAAATTTCTGACTCTTTCTGAATGAGCAAGATTATTACAAGTCCTACTAATTTCAGTATTAAGAAAGCACTTAATAACTCTGATTTCTATTCAATAGTAAGGGTAACTTCAAAGAAGCATACCCTTTCACAATTTATATAGATTAGGAAGGGTAACATTATGAGGGAAGGAATGAATTATATAGCAAGAAACAAAATAATAGAGAAGTGGGAAGGAGGGAAAGAACTAGGGAGGAGGTGGGGAAGGAGAGTGAAGGAAAAAAAAGAAAAAATAGAGACAGGGATGGGAGGGGAAGAGACAAAAATCAAGAAGTTCCACAAACAGCTTAGAAAAACTTGCTCAATAGAGGAGCGGCTATATCAAGTGTAAGATCTTAAAAGAGAATTATTTAAAAAGTTGAAGAAATTTGGGGTCAGGAGGTTAGGAAGTAAAAGAGATGGTGAGTATTGGAGAAAATGTCTGTGATACAGAGTGAACAGAGTTGAAGTTGTGGACCAGTGATGGAGCAGGAAAAATGCTGCAGTATGTAATTTCTGTAGCAGCTTCACTGAAGTAAAATTTGCATACCATAAAATTCATCCAGATATGTGTACATTTCAATGAGTTTTTGACATGAATTTTTTTTAATATCTTTAAGGACAATCAGGGAATCTATTCAACAGCAATGAATTTAGAAAAGTCATCTTTAACCTTTTGCAGACACCCTCAAATGTCCAGATGCTCATTTCTTCACACAATTTCATTATGCTATTTTTTGTATTATTTACCACTTTCTCGCTGTTAAATGATGAATTTGGTAATTTCATTGTCATTTTTACAGACTTGTATTCATTAAATTAGTTGCTCTTTAGATCTGATTGGTTGAAGCAGTTAAAATAAAGTCATTATCATGCCCTTGGGGTATTGCAAAGATTATTTTACTCCCTACATAATTACTTCTAGAAGGAATTTCTGAGATGGAACCTCAAGGAAGGGGCTATAAATGATATTGCTGAGAATTCTGGAAAGAACATGAATTCATTGACCTATTCATTAGAAGCTTGCTAAGCCTACTTAGCTAAGTTTTGTGATAATTACCAATCAAGGCTCCCCCTAATTGAAAAGAAAACCTACACCTATAAATAACGGTCATTTTGATACCAATTTTTCATATTCCAATGCTTTTAAAGATTTCTGGAATAAGTTTATTGATTTTAAATGAAAGAAAAAATTAAAAATAATTACATTTATTAAAAGTGTAATCTTTTATTATTTAATAATTTTAACTTCTAAAAAGATACGTTCACTTTATGAAGGGCTGGAAACAAATTTTCCAAGCAAACGGACAGGAAAAAAAGCCGGGGTAGCAATACTCATATCAGACAAAATAGACTTCAGAAAAGGGCCATAAAGAGAGACCCAGAAAGTCACTTCATAATACTCAAGGGAAGAAT
>CM052541.1:86653975-86674912 GCA_028533065.1 Trachops cirrhosus
ATATAGAGGACACATGGACAAAACTAGGGGTGTTGGAAAGGGGAGGGAGGAGGGGAGGAATGGGTGGGTGGGCTGGAATGGGAATAAAGGATAGAAACTGTACTGAATAAACTAAAATAAAAAATTAAAAAAAAATAAAAAATTTAAAAAAATAAAATAAAAAGATAGGTTCACTTTAATGAAATTTATTTTAATTGCTGCTGTAGGTTTATCATCTCAAACTATGACACACAAATTATGTACAAACATTTCAATTACAGAGACTGTTTAACCATGTAATTTGACAGACATCATAAAGCATCTCTTTAGTTGATCTGATGCTGAGAATCAAAGCATCTTTTCTAAATTTTCAACTTCTGAACACTCAGAAGGGTATAGACTTATTTTAAAAATTAAGTTTATATATCTGTTTTACTATTTTAATGATTTCCATGTTACAATTAAATTTGAATATTATTAAATATAATGTACATTTTCATGAAAGGATAAAGCTACATATCTATAGTAAACACACCAATGTACATATCTGTGTGTATGTACATATATGTGTATGTACATCAGTGTGCGCAATAAATATATACAGTAATATATATACATATAAATAACAGTCGTTCTTTTACTATGTCCTCATCACTTAATACATTTGGGAGAAAGCACTCCAATGTGACTTCCTCCAGACTGTTTTTCTATTCTAGCCAATATGCAAAGAACATGTTCATCATCTATGGTCTTAGTTTTGGACTATTACTCTTGACACAAAGCCCCACCAATCACAAAATTGCTGTGAAAAATGTAAACAGGATGATGCATAGGAAGTAATTTAGGGTCTCTCTTTTAAATAGCTGATCAGCAAAGCTTTCTCTGAGGGGGTGAGATTGAGGTGCTAGTTCCCGAATAGTTTTTTATAGGTCTGTCTGGAAAAAGTCCAGCCATTGTTAGTATAATGAGAACAGTTTGCGCCACATTAATGTAACCTGGCAGCCAAGGAGAGTGGACTGGAATGTGCATATATGAACAGTGATGATTTCACTGTACTAGTCAGTGGGGATGTTAGGCACTGTTGAGTGAGCATGTGTATTGTGTGGCCATCACATTTAAATGACTGAGGGTGTAGAGCAACAAATATGCATCAAATTTTTCATTAAGCTTGAACATCCCTCCTCAGAAACTATTCTGATGATCCTCAAGTTGCAGCTATGGGCAACCGGTGACTGGCAGCTTCATCAGGACAATGCACCCATTCACACATCACATCTTGTGCAGAGTTTTTTTGGGGGAAACATTAAATCACCCAGGTGACTCAGTCCCCCTACAGCTCAGATTTGGCACCCTGTGACTTCAGGCTTTTCCCAAAACTAAAATCACCTTTGAAAGGGAAGGGATTTCAGATTATCAATGAGATTCAGGAAAATACAACAGGGCAGCTGATGGCGATTGGGAGAACTGTGTGCAAAGTCCCAAGGTGCCTACTTTGAAGGGGACTGATGTGTCATTGTCTTATGTACAATGTTTCTTGTATCTTGCATCTTCTTCAATGAATGTGTGTATTTTTCATATTATATATCTGGGTACCTTTTGGACAGATCTCTTATACATACTTATAATAAAGTTTACTTATTGGAGTAGGAGATTGACAACAGTAAATAATAAAATAGAACAATTATAAGAGTTTACTGTAATAAAAGTTTTGTGAATATAGTCTTTTTTCTCTCTCAAAATATCTTATTTTACTATGCATCACCTTTTCACCTAAAGGAAGCACTTCATGAATTCTCTTTGGTATAACTGTATTGTGAGCATCACTGCTCTTGCACTTTGGAACATTGCTAAGTTAAACAAGGATGACTTGAACCCAAGCACTGCATTTCCACAACACTGATAACTGAGAGACAGCTAAGTGACTAGCGGGCAGGGGGCATCTACAGCAGGAGATGTTGGATGAAGGGATGAGTCACATTCCAGGCTGGAGGAAAGGGGACTCATGAGATTTCATTAAATTACTCAGCATGGCACAGAATTGAACATTTATGAATTGTTTGTTTTGGGAATTTTCCTTTTAGTATTTTAAGACCATGGAGGATGGCAATACCTTAAACCACAGATAAAGGGAAAGTACTGCAACTAAAAATAAATAAGCATAGGGCCGGAAGAGGGAATGGGGGGAAAATGAGATGGGTGAGAGAGAAAGGCAATTCAGAGGCATGGGGCTTTAAAAAGAAGTTTGCATTTTATTCTCAGATCTATGGAAATGGACTGATTTTTTTCCCACTAAAAGTAGGTTTTAAGCAAGGAAGTGATATGATCTCATTTCTAATTTAAAATTCTCTGGAGTGTGTCAATGGAACATAATGTGGGGGAAGGCAAGAGTGGGAGACGTGATATCTACATGGTGGCATGTGGTGCACGACATAAACGAGGACCACAACTCGGACCTGGATACTGGGAGGGGAAATTGAGAGAGGTGGAAACATTTTCACTTTATTTTCAAAGTGAACCTGGAGGTCTTCCTAATGGCTTTGATGCCAGAGTAAGGAAATGAGGAAAAGAAGAAACTAAGAAAAAGCTATGGTTTTGATAGAGCAATGCTGCCTGACTGTTTTTTATATTTTTTCCTTTTCTACCTTCTGTTTTTATTGTTGTTCATAAAGAAGAATATTAGTAGAAAAATGTCCTGGACAATACAAATATTATTTAAAATGGATTCGATATTACTAGCAGTTCAGAGGTCTTTACATTACAATTAAGGCATTTTATATTTATGAACTGATGGGGATTTTTCCTTAGTAATTTTCATATCATTCTTACCATGCCTGTGGGATTGATATACTGCTGACTTTCAGCTATGATAATTTTTTCCTTTTATTTATTTTTCTTTTTTCTTCTTTCTCAGACATGTTACAAGCTACAGTCACTTAAGTAATGTTCTTCCTAGTTTCATATGGCCTTTTTACACCAAACCAGGAGTCACAAATGTGTATCAGGCTCACCACACCACACAACCCAGTGTCCAGATTTTAAATGAAATATACATATTCTTGCAAAAATGTGAAAAAACTAAACTCTTTTTTATTTTATTTTATTTTTTTAATTTTTTTATTTTAGTTTATTCAGTACAGTTTCTATCCTTTATTCCCATTCCATCCCACCCACCCATTCCTCCCCTCCTCCCTCCCCTTTCCAACCCCCCTAGTTTTGTCCATGTGTCCTCTATATTTGTTCCTGTAAACCCTTCCCTTCTCCCCTGAAATTCCCTCCCCTCTCCCCTCTGGTCACTGACTACCTGTCCTCTATTTCACTGTCTTTTGTTATATTTTACTTGTTTATTTGTTTTAAACTCTTAAAAGAAGACTTCAGTCATTTTGGTAAGAAACCTTATCTTTTTCTGCATTAATTGTCTGGCAGGAGTTTAGAAGCAACCAACTATCTGTCTCTTTAGAATTTAATGCTCAGTGGCAGCAAAATGGAATTAAATCACATTTATTGGTATGGCCTATAAAAATGTTAAATAAGTAGAGAAACCAGAACTTCCAAGTTCTGGCAAGTGGGTTTGTGGTAGAAAATTAAAGTTATGAAATCTTGAGTCTATTTGTGTAGCTTTATATGTCACTTCAACTACTTATTTCAATCACCCAAAGTTTATGTGTACAAAGAAGGCATGTAGCTTAATTGTTAAATCAGAGTGCGCCCTGTGGAGCTACACGACCAGGGCTTAATTCCTTACTACTTCTGTTTGGCACCATGTAAATTACCTATCCTCCCTGAGCCTCAATTTCTTCAACTGTAATATGAGCATGAAAATAAGACCAAACACTTACATTATTATGAGAATTGAATGATTTATTAATGGTAAAATTTTAAAAGTGCATGGCTAGTATAAGCTCTGTAGAAGTTCTAACTACTTTTAGAATTATTTGCTGTTTTCTCTACTTTTTTAGTTATTCAGTCTACCAGGCAGGCTCCTACTTAATAGCAAAATTCATTGATAGCATTCAATTTTATATAACTGATGAAAGCCTTTAACCATGTGTAAAGGCTAAAATGACCTTAGGGGAATTCAATTTATATTATTATAATGACTTAATGGAACCAATTACATTATATTGGCATAAAAACTGTTAAATAGAAAATGTACTCACTAGAAAAATGTCCTATATTTCAACAAGGATGTTCATATGCCAACTGTTTATCAGTCAAGATTCAAGGAATATTCACCACTTATACTAATTTCATGATTTTTAATTCAATACACATTAATAAGTTAATTCATAAGCAAGAAGAATTTTTATAATATTATATATAATTCTAAAATAGTATTAACTATAAAGCAGCTAAGAACTAGGTCAACTTTGCAACAAATATAACTAATTAAATCTTTCTAAGGAAAGATTGGATCATCTGGTAACTGATTTAAAATCATAAAATGAAGTCTTAACAGTGATGAAAACCATTGGTATTCTCTTCATATACATTTTTTGCATTCATATATAGCACAAAATTAGTAATCAAATGTATAATGCATCATTAGCTTTGAATAGTGTAATTAATATTGTTTCAAAGACAATGAGTTTTGCTATCAAACCTAAAATCACTGGAGGGTAGTTAATATACAGAAATAATATTTTTGTAGGACAATAATGCTTAAGCTATAAAAATAACCTTTCCAATTTGAAAGTTCAATTTGAAAAATTGTATTATATTTGAAGTAAAAAAGCAATTTGGATTTTCCTAATTATCTCATTTTGCTAAAATTTTATTTTTTTAAAAGAGAATGTTTGTACTACTGCAATTACTCACTTTCACTACAACTACCCCTATTACTACAGCCATAAAATGTGTGGGAGTAATACAATAGGAAATATATAAAGGATTTTATCACAATTTACTGGATCTTTTCCTGTGGGACATTTATAGACCATTATAAACTTTGTGTTGAGAAGGAACAGTTAAAGAATCTCTAAAATAAATTAGCATAACTGGTTGAAATAGACAGTAGAAAATGTTAAAGGTCTACAATGGTCTAAATTAAAATCTATTTTAGTTACAATGCATAAAAAGTTAATAATTTAAATTAACATATTGCCCTCCCTTGCAAAAAAAAAGCTTGCTGCACGTCTTTGAAAGTTTTCTTGATATGACATATATAATAAACTTGACCACCAATGTTATTCAGTTCAGACAAAAAATCTTACATTTACATAAAATTGAATTTATTTTTAAAATAAAAAATAAAATAACTATGGTTCTATACTACAGAAAATAAAATAATATTGGCTGGCACTAAGTTAAATTAAAAATTACACACATAACATATGCTTATTATTAAAAAATCAAACAAAAGAAATTAATAGAAACTTCTGGCCAAGATGGAGGCATAGGTAGATACACTTTGCCTCCTCATGCAAACAAAAGAAGGACAACAACAAATTCAAAAAAAAAAATAAACAGAACTGACAGAAAATGTAAATGTATGGAAGTCCAACAAGGAGTTAAAGAAGAAACACTCATCCAGACAGAGAGGAGGGTTAGAGACAGCCTCCGGAGCACAGATGACTCATGGCAAGGTGGTGGCTGGCAGACCAGGCAAGGTAGCAGCTGGTGGAGTGGGTGGTCCCATATTGGCATGTGGATAAACAGGAGGAACAACTGGGGAGTGAGGCAGACCACACAACCCAGGGTTCCAGTGTGGGTAAATAAAGCCTCAAAACCTCTGACTGAAAAAATCTGTGGGGGTTGAGGCAGCAAGAGAAACTCCCTCTTCACAGGAGAGTCTCCCTCCTCACAGGAGAGTTCATTGGAGAGACCCACAGGGTCCTAGAACATTCACAAAACCACCCACCTGGGAATCAGCACTGTGAGTAAAAGCCAGCCAAAAGCTGAGCAAGTGGCATTGTTCCCTCTTGGACCCTTCCCCCACATACAGCGCCACAAAGCAGCAACAGGGGTTACACCGCCTTGCTGAATATTTAAGGCTGGTCACTTACTATATAACAAGTACACCAAGATTTAAAAATAATGATCCAAACGAAAGAACAGATCAAAGCTCCAGAAAAAAAAATACGATTAAGCAATGAAGAGATAGCCAACCTATAAGATGCAGAGTTCAAAACACTGGTAATCAGGATGTTCACAGAAATGGTTGAGTATGGTCAAAAAATAGAGGGAAAAGTGAAGGCTAGGCAAAGTGAAATAAAGGGAACCGACAATGAAGGGAAGGAAACTAGGACTCAAATCAACGGTTTGGACCAGAAGGAAGAAATAGACATTCAACCAGAACAGAGTAAAGAAACAAGAAGTCAAAAAAAATGAAGAGAGGCTTAGGAACCTCCATGACAACTTTAAACATTCCAACATCTGAATCATAGGTGTGCCAGAAGGAGAAGTGGAAAAGCAAGAAACTGAAAATTTATTTGACAACATAATGAAGGAGAACTTCCCCATTCTGGCAAAGGGAATAGACTTCTGGGAAGTCCAAAAGCCCAGAGAGTCCCAAAAAAGTTGGACCCAAGAAGCATACACCAAGGCATATCATAATTACATTACCCAAAATCAAAGATAAGGAGAGAATCTTCAAAGCAGCAAGAGAAAAGGAGACAGTTACCTACAAAGGAATGTACATAAGACCATCAGCAGATTTCTCAAAAGAAACCTTGTAGGCAAGAAGGGCTGAAAAGAAGTATTTAAAGTCATGAAAGGCAAGGACCTACATCCAGGATTACTCTATCCAGCAAAGCTAGCATTTGGAATGGAAAGACATATAAAGTTCTTCCCAAATAAGGTCAAGTTAAAGGAGTTCATCATCACCAAGCCCTTATTATATGAAATATTGAAGGACTTATCTAAGAAAAAGAAGATAAAATACACGAAGAGTAAAATGACAACAAACTCACAACTATCAACAACCAAACCTCAAAAAACAAAAACAAAAATGAACTAAGCAAACAACTAGAATAGGAACAGATTCACAGAAACAGAGATCACATGGAGGGTTATCAGTGGAGAGTGGGAGGGTGGAGAATGGGGGGAATGATACAGGAAATAAGTAGCATAAATGGTAGGTACAAAGTAGACAGGGGTAGGTGAAGAATAGTATGGGAAATGGAGAAGCCAAAGAACTTATATGTACCACCATGGACGTGAACTAAGATGGGGGAATGATGGTGGGAGGGGGTACAGGGCAGAGGGGAATAAAGGTGAGTGAAAAATGGGACAATGATAAGACATGATCAATAAAATATATTTAAAAAATAAATTAAAAAATAAAAAGTCAAAGTATCTCACTTAGTTACCCAGTCTCAATTCCCAGAGGTTATCATAGTTGAAAATAGGAATATACCATTTTAGGCCTTTTCCATATATTTATTTAAAAATATGGCTTCATACAGATATTTATACATGAATATATCTTTTCTGTAAAAAATGAATTACAATTAGATCTGTTGTCTCTCAATTTGCTTACTTTAGTAAAAGATAAATTTTCTTAATTTTAATGGTTATAAGTAATCCATTCCATTGATTTTACTTAATTTATTTTACCAAAGATTGACACAAAGGTTGTTTATAATATTTCACTGTTATGTATAAAATTTCAGTGGCTATTTGCACAGACATGTTTGAGCACCAGTTGATGGCTTTGTAGGCCTGACTTTTATGAGTAGAATTAATCAGTTAATGGATTTGAGCATTCAAGTTTTTGAGAATAAACAAATTGCTTTCTGAAATGGTTGGGCCAGTTCACTCTCATATCAACAGCACATGATGGTGCCTGTCTTCCTCATACTCTCTGAAACACTAGATATTATTCATCTTTACATTTTGTCAATTTTATTGATTAAAAATTGTTGTGTCCTCATTATTAGGACTTTTATTGAATTGGGACTGAAATTGGGTTTGGGTCATTTGGATTTATATTTTAGAGAATTTTATGATTATATCGTGTGTTTATTTGTGTTCTTTCAAATTCCTCTTGTTCTTTCAAATTCCAGAAGCTCTTTATAAAGTGTGGCATTTTATTTTCTGTATTTTATATAGGTTACAAATAATTTTTCCAAATTTATCATATATCCTTGAAATTTGTTTATAGAATCTTAGTAACTGTAGATTGTAATGCCTCCTAATCATAATCTTCAGTGTCAATGTATTTTAACAGTGATATTTAAGATGTATTATAAGTTATTTATAATTATAATCTTGTGAGTATATTAATTATTACAAGATAAATAAGATCAATTTACAGTAATTCATATAATATTACTCTTTACACTTACTCCAATATATTTTTCTAGATACTGGAGATAAAGCAATAAAACAGACACACAGACACACTGCATTCACATCGCTGGCCTCAGAGAGGAGCAGTATGATTGAGGAATTATGAAAAATAATCAAAGTTAAGGGAATAAAGTTTTTTTAATCTATAAGAGATCATCTTCATTATAGTTGGATAATGGAGAATTAGCACATACACAAAAACCACTGGGTTATATATATTAGTAGTTACAAACTCTATACACTATAAAACCTGGCAAATGTTTTTAGGAAGAAACCAACTGACATTTGTGCCAGAAGACAGAAAATCAATATGCTTGATTGTGCCATTGTATATTATAAAAGAAATGTAAACACATAATTAACATAATCAAAATTGTATTTTATAATTTTAAATAATTCTCTAATTTTCTAACATATTTACTAATGTAGCTAATTCATTTTTATAGCTTATCATTTATTCTTTAAAATAGTGCATGCATGCATGGGGAAAACATTTAGAATGATTCCTAAATAAATCTCACTTGATGACTCTTTTCAGGGCTAAACATGTATCCTTTATAATGAAAAGTTTTCAAACTATGAGATTATATATCCATAATATCTTCAGATTATTAAGCATGACCGACTGTCCAGTAATCACTACCAAATATCAAATACCTTCATTCAACAGATACTTTCACTCAATTAGTAATAGAAATCTAACATAATTGTGTGCAAATCCATAAGTGGAACAGGAAACACTTATAAACTCAATACCCTTAATAATAAATATTATAGGAAACAAAACAATAATAACATCAAAACTGACTCTCAAAGTGTTGGGACCTATCATAAATTAAATATAAAAAGTTCTAAATAAAACATTCAAAACAGTTGCCCTGACATCTTAATTCTTTCCCCATGAGCATTGTTAACACTTTAATAAACTCAGGTACAGGAATTTCCTACTTTAAACATTAGAGCTGCAGTGAATCTCTGTGCTACACTACTGAAAAATGGTTCTCAAGTCTAATTGATTTATGAAAAATGATAATCTGTTGGACCAATAAAACTACATGATGAGAGTATTTCAATGGAAGAAAATGCTGCCAATTTTATTTACCTAGGGAATACCGGGCTGTGTTTTTCTCTGTGCAAAATGTGACAGAGTGTCCTAATTTATGTGAGATGAGCCATACTATATTTTAGGGTCTAGCATCATGGAAATGTCAACAGTGTATTAAGTAAGGATAGATATGCAGGGAGGAAATGATTACAATCCCTACAGTGTTGATGACAGGCATGTATGAAATAAAAGATTCCCCATCCTCCAAAGATTTGCCTTCATGAAAAAATAGTCCAGCAATGTCATGGAGGAATCATTTGAATATATTGAAGGGAAGCAGAATTTGCCTTCCTAAAATATGCCTTTTGGGATCTTAACTATTATAAGCTGGTTATTTAAAAAAAAAAGACTTAGGAAAAAAATATTGACCTTCCCCTTGACTGCCTAAAATAATTTAGATGAAGAACCTGTTCCAGGAAGAGAGCTATTATCATAGATAAATACAGTTTAACATGAACTAAGTGTGATAGGGAGGAACCCAGCAAGGCCCACTTGATCAAAATCATCTCTGTGTTCTGTTGTTAGAAATGGCCCTGCAAACACTTATTTAGGAGATTCCTGTTGGGTGAGCAAATAAGTTTTTTGTGTGTGTGGGAAGCTGGGTTGGCAGAATACCTGAATCACCCTCTTTGACAATCCTTCATGCTACATATAACAACACACAATAATCAAATATGTGCTTGAGTATAATTATAAACTACTTGTACCATGGATCTTTGTGAATCTTCAAAACTGAAAGCTAAATTTGTGAAGATCAGAGGTCTACACTAATTGAATGTTTTCCTAACTTCAAATTAATTTAGTCAGATTGGTTATGAGTGTGGACTTACCCATTTCCATGTAAACACTTGGTAGAAAAAGGAAAATGAGATAGAAAAAATTTAAAGCTGATGACTCTAGAGGACAATAATAAAGAGTGAAGTCCAAAGAGTGCTTGGAGATTAGAAATGAGTTATGATTACCTATCAATCCCATTCTAAATGGGCTTTAACAAAAAGTGAATAAACTTATTCATGGAGTATAATTTGATCTTTAATTGTGCTCCCGTAATGAATGAAACTGTTGAATTCAAGTTTGCTGGCTTGATTTTCAAATAAATTGATGCTTAAACCTAAAAATGCCCCTCAGCCATTATATTACTGAAATTATTAGTCTGGAGGTAAATGCGAGAAACTTCATTGTTTTAATATGAAAAATAAATATATTTATAACCTGGAAAAATATCTATTTTTTAAGGTTGACTATCTTCTTTAATAATGAAAGATTAAACATCTGAACAGGTTGTGTCTTGGGGAAGATGGGCATTAGTCTCAGATTTTTATTCGTGGCCACTTGCTTCTTTTTTCTTGTGTTTCTTATAAAACATAATGGTATCTTTATCTCAGTTTCTTTACTGTCTACTTGCTGTCTCCAACCTTTGCTTTTTATTCACAATATAGCTAAAGCATAATTTTGTTTATGCCACAGAAAACTAAATGAAAATTCATGTAAATCAGTTTTAATGACTCTCATCTTCCAATGGTGTTTTTACAGCAAAAGCCAAGCTCTAATAATAGAAAGATTTATTCTTTCCAAAGCAGATTTAAAATATGTTGCAGGAGCTAGTGGTTTCTAAAAAGGTATGAACATCATTTTCCAAGAGACTAATCATGACACCATGTGATTATAATCTAGTTAATCTTTTTGCCAAACAATAGGTAAATTGGGAGATAAAGTAAGTTATCAAGTTAAATTATGTCTGTAAAAATTGAGCTTCTTAAAGTGGCTAGCATACCATAAATTATAGCATCAAGATGTGACCTCAAATTTTGAATCAATTTTCTCATCTCCCAAATTGAGTGTCAACTTTGTGGAACTGTTGTGAGTTCTAATGTGTTAACACCAGTGAAACATCTGGCATAGTACCTGACACACAGGAAGTGCTCAAATTTCATTCTTTTATTCTAATTGAATAAGTATTGAGCCCCAAGTCTGGTTTACATTTACAAAATACATGTTATAATATACGTTTGTCTGAATTATCTGGTTGCATCATCTTCTATATGCTCTTAATCTCCTAAACAAATCCTCCCCTTTGCTCTCCTTCAACTGCCTCTTCTGGGTTAGATGCACATCCTATTTGCTATCTTAATAACCTGTGTTCAACTCAGTCATCCATCACGTCCCTGTCTACCCCACTAAGTTCTGAATCCCTTGAGGGTTGAGAGCTAGTTACTAGAGATCAATAATTTTGGGATTGGATGGCAGAATAAACAAGTTAAATTAATTTATTTCTAAATCCTGATTTAATTTAGTGTGAAGTACACAAAGCTACATTAATACTATGTTACTAAGAACCATTATGTGTAATATGTGTAATTAAGAGAAAAAACTTTGGATTTCCGGCCAAGATGGAGGTATAGGTAGACACACTGTGCCTCCTCACATAACCAAAATAAGGACAACAAAGATTTAGAAACAAAAAAACAACCAGTACTGACAGAATATTGAACTGTATGGAAGTCTGACAGCCAAGGACTTAAAGTGGACACATTCATCCAGACCAGTAGTAGGGGCAGAGTCAGGAGGCCGGGTGCAGAGTGTTCGAGACAAAAAAAGCAGCATCAGGCAGACCCAGCGAGGCAGCGGATTTTTGACAGGCCCTGCATGCAAGGTGGCTGGAGGACTGGGAGGTCCCACATTCATGCGCAGATAAGCCAGGGAAAACCGAGGAGTGAGACAGACCTCACAACCCAGGGTTCCATCGAAGGGAAATAAAGCTTCAAAACACCAATTGAAAACACCCGTGGGGGTTGAGGTGCCGGGAGAGACTCCCAGCCTCATAGAAGAGTTCATTGGAGAGACCCACAGGGTCCTAGAATGTACACAAACCCACCCACATGGGTTTCAGCACCAGAAGAGCCTAGTTTGCTTGGAGGAAGCTACGGAAGGGACTGAAATTCAGCAGAGAGCAGAGCAAGCGCCATTGTTCCCTCTCACACCCCTGCCTCACATACAGCATCACAACACAGTGGGTTGACCCGCCCAGGTGAATGCCTAAGCCTCTGCCTACGTAACAGGTGCATAAAGACAAAAAAAAAAAAAAAGACCTAAACAGAAGAACAGATCAAAGCCCCAGAACAAATACAACTAAGCGATGAAGAGATAGCCAACCTATCAGATGCACAGTTCAAAGCACTGGTGATCAGGATGCTCACAGAATTGGTTGAATTTGCTCACAAATTAGATGAAAAAATGAAGGCTTCACTAAATGAAATAAAGGAAAATGCACAGGGAACCAACAGTGATGGGAAGGAAACTGGGACTCAAATCAATGGAGTGGACCAGAAGGAAGAAAGAAACAACCAAACAGAAAAGAAGGAATAAACAAGAATTCAGAAAAATGAGGAGAGGCTAAGGAACCTCCAGTACATCTTTAAACGATCCAACATCCAAATTATAGAGGTACCAGAAAGAGAAGAGGAAGAGCAACAAGTGGAAAACTTATCTGCACAAATAATGAAGGAGAACTTCCTCATTCTGGCAAAGGAAATAGACTTCCAGGAAGTCCAGGAAGCTCAGAGAGTACCAAAGAAGTTGGACGCAAGGAGGAACACACCAAGGCACATCATAATTACATTAGCCAAGACAAAAATGAAGAAAGAATCCTAGAGGGAGCAAGAGATAAGGAGACAGTTACCTACAAAGGAGTCCATATTAGACTATCAGCTGGTTTCTCAAAAGCAACTGGGCAGGCAAAAAGGGGCTGGAAAGAGGTATTCCAAGTCATAAAAGGCGAGGACCTACATCCAAGATTGCTCTATTCAGCAAAGCTTTCATTTAGAATGGAAGGGAAGATGAAGTGCTTCTCAGATGAGGTCAAATTAAAGGAGTTCATCATCACCAAGACCTTATTTTATGAAATGTTAAAGGGACTTATCTAAGAAAAAGAAGATAAAAAACATGTACAGTAAAATGAGAGCAAACTCACAATTATTAACAACCACACCTAAAGCAAAACCAAAAACAACTAAGCAAACAACTAGAACAGGAATAGAACCACAGAAATGGAGATCACATGGAGGGTTAGCAATAGGGAAGTGGGAGGAGGAGAGCAGGGGAAAAGGTACAGAGAATAAGTAGCATAGATGGTAGATAGAAAATAGACAGGGGGAGGGTTAGAATAGTGTGGGAAATGTAGAAGCTAAAGAACTTGTAGGTATGACACATGGACATGAACTAAAGTGGGGGAATGTGGGTGGGAGAGGGTGTGCAGAGTAAAGGGGAGTGAAGGGGGGAAATGGGACAACTGTAATAGCATAACCAATAAAATATATTTTTAAAAGAGAAAAACTTTGGATATGAGGAGTTCTGTTTAGTTGCCATGGCATTAAGCAAAACTCAGATGTTTGGACTTTATCCCTTGTACAGAGAAAATAATGTGATGATAATAAACTGATAGATTAGGCACTATTGGGCTTGCCCTATGAAATATCCCTATTGCCAGCTTCTCTTCAATTTGCCAAGACAGCCCATAGTTTTCATCAAATGAATGTTGGAAGAAATAATGGATAGACGAGAACACTACCAATATAGGAAACAGTTGTTACCCTTATAAGGGAGGGGGGCTTTTAAAATTTGGTTGAGTTACATAGGATCCAAACTGCTAAAATATTGCTTTGATCAGTAAATCCCTGTAGCACAAAACCTCTAGAAAAAATTTCCATCATTGCCTCTGTGATCTTGTGATGAAATAAGAAACATACTTATATATTTGATCTTTGTTTCCAGATCCTAACACACAGCTTCTAAAACCCTTATAATTTCCCAAGTAATAAAGGAGAAAGGGGCATCTTTTATTTTTCATAGTAAGCCCTTCTCAACCATAGCTCAGTTTATTGTAATGAGTGATTCTTTGTGAGCTCCTAGATAGCTTAGGGTGGGGGCTGGTTGACAGAGGAAACAACTGTGTGATTAGAGGAGGAATGGAACTTTCATCCCCTCTACCCAGGGGAGAGACTAAAGGTTAATTATCAAGGGTCAATAGTTCAATTAACATGCCTATGTAATGAAACTTCTGTAAAATCCCAAACAAAGGTGTCTGGAGAGCTTCCAGGATGGGGAGCACAACCACACAAGCCAGGAAGGTGGCACATGGGTCAAGTCCAGACCTCAGCCTATGTACCTTTTCATGTGGTTGTTCATTTGTATTTTTATAATGTCCTGTGTAACAAACATCCAGTAGTAAGTAAAGCATTTCCCTGAGTTCCATGGACATGACAGAAAAGTTTCAAACCTGAGAGGGGTCATGAGAATCCTGGATTTGTAGTGAATTTGGACAGACAAGTGGGAAGCCTGGGGACCCTCTATTTGAAATTGGCATCTAAAGTGAGGATAACCTTGTGGGAATGAGCCCTTCACCTGTGGACTCTGGCTAACTCTGAGTCATTAGTGTCAAAATTGCTTAATGTAAGGAGAAAACCCACACAGTTGAGTCAGGAGTATTGAGTAGAGAAATAGGTTTTCCTTTTAGCCTCTGATTTTACCTTCATGTTAGCCATGTCTAGACTTTTAAATCCTGATTTATTTCCTCATTTTAACTTACCACTCATTTCATCACAAGGCTATAACTAAGCCTGTCAGCAGTCATGTTGGAAAGTTATGCATGCTTCGGGATGAGCTTGGCCATGCTCTGTCTTAATCCCCACTCTTCTATTGGCTAAATCATTTTGTCAAGTAGGGTCTGGACATTCAACCGCATTTGAGAAAGAGTCAAGAGTGGAAGAAGACTAACTTTTAGCTATAGAGAGTACATTTCAGCCATATTAATTAAGGCAAATAATACTAGCTTCTATAAAATATAAAGCCTGAAATCTGAGTGACATAACAATTCAAATTTCTCTATCACTTTGTAATTTCATGAGGGTTGATGGTTGTGAACGAAGGTGACAATTTCTGTTCCATGAAACCAATTCAGAACCAGGTGCTTCTCCTAGGTCCTTAGAGCCCTGTACAGTCACAGCTAAATCACAGGAAAAGAAAACTAAGGAATTGTTGGGCCTTGTCTGGAAGAGGCATATATCACTTCCATTCTCATGGCATTGATCAGAACTCAGTCATATGGTCACACATTACTGTAAAGATTCTGGATGATGCAATGAAGTTTGTGGCCAGGAAGAGGGAGGACCCAGGTATCAGTGAACACTGACATAATCTGTCACAAGGGAGATCTCAAAAAGTCAGATAACCCTCAGAAGTATCAACTCAGGGGTATGTAACTTTGTAAAAGAACCCTCCAAAGGTTCATTTAATTAGTGTGTACATGTATGTATCATATATCCTGTTTGTGAACTCTGTGATTCCTGGCCTCAGGGAAAAAATCCCTTTATTTTTTAACTTTTTTTTTAAAACATTTTTTAAAATAATTATTTTATTGTTGTTCAATTACCGTTGTCTTCATTTTCCCCCCACCCTCCCCCTTGGTTTTGTCTATGTGTCCTTAATAGTAGTTCCTGAAAACCCTTCCCCTCATTATCCCCTCCTACTTCCCCTCCGGTTACTATCAAATTGTTCTTAATTTCTATGTCTCTGGTTATATTTTGGTTGCTTGTTTCTTTTGCTGATTACATTCCAGTTAAAGATGAGATCATATGGTATTTGTCCCTCACCGCTTGGCTTATTTCACTTAGAATAATGCTTTCCAGTTCCATCCATGCTGTTGCAAAGGGTAGAAGCTCCTTCTTTCTCTCTGCTGCATAGTATTCCATTGTGTAAATGTACCACAGTTTTTTGATCCACTCATTTACTGATGGGCACTTAGGTTTTTCCAGCACTTGACTATTGTAAATTGTGCTGTTATGAGCATTGTGGTGCATAGGTTCTTTTGGATTGGTATTTCAGGTTTCCTGGGATATAATCCCAGCAGTGGAATGGCTGGGTCAAAAGGCAGATCCATTTTTAGTTTTCTGAGGGAATTCCATACTGTTTTCCACAGTGGCTATACCAGTCTGCATTCGCACCAACAGTGCACTAGGGCTCTCTTATCTCCATATCCTCTCCAACACTTGTTTGTTGATTTGTTTATGATGGCCATCTGACCAGTGTGAGATGGTATCTCATCATGGTTTTAATTTGCATCTCTCTCATGGCTAGTGATGCTGAGCATCTTTTCATATGTCTGTGGGCCCTCTGTATGTCCTCCTCAGAGAAGTGTCCATTTAAGTCTTTTGCCCATTTTTTAATTCGGTTTTGTGTCTTCCTGGAGTGGAGTTCTGTGAGTTATTTATATATTTTGGAGATCAAAGCCTTGTGCAAGGCATCATTGGCAAATATGTTTTCTCATATAGTTGGTTTTCCTTTCATTTTAATGCTGTTTTCTTTGGCCATGCAGAAGCTTTTTAATTTGATGAGGTCCCATTTGTTTATTCTTTCCTTTATGTCCCTTGCTCTAGGGAACGTATCAGTGAAGATGTTGCTGTGTGGAATGTCTGAGATTTTCCTGCCTATGTTCTTCTCTACGACTTTAATGGTGTCACGGCTTATATTTAAGTCTTTTATCCACCTTGAATTTATTTTTGTGTATGGTGTAAGTTGGCGATCGAGTTTCATTTTTTTGCATGTAGCTGTCCAGTTCTCCCAACACCATTTGTTGAAGAGGCTATTTTTCTCCGTTTTATGCTTCTTCCCTCTTGGTCAAACATTAATTGGCCATAGAGACTAGGGTTTATTTCTAGGCTCTCTGTTCTGTTCCATTGGTCTATGTGTCTGTTCGTATGCCAGTACCAGGCTGTTTTGATTACTGTGGCCTTGTAATACAGTTTGATATCAGGTATTGTGATCCATCCTGTTTTGTTCTTCTTTCTCAAAATTGCAGCAGATATTAGGGGTCATTTATGATTCCATACAAGTTTCTGAAATGTTTGTTCTATATCTGTGAAATATGTCATCAGCATTTTAATAGGGATTGCATTGAATCTATAAATTGCTTTAGGTACTATGGACATTTTTATGATGTTTATTCTTCCAATCCATGAGCATGGTACATGCTTCCATTTGTTTTTGTCTTCCCTAATTTCTTTCTTCAGTGTTGTGTAGTTTTCAGAGTACAGGTCTTTTACCTCATTGGTTAGGTTTATACCTAGGTACTTTATTTTTCTTGTTGCTATATCAAATGGGATTCTTTTCCTGAGATCAGGAATCACATGAGATCACAGCCAGGATATATGATACATAGATGTACACACTAATTAAATGAACCTGTGGAGGTTTCTTTTACAGGGATTTTTGATCTCTGTGATCTCTGTGATGGCTGATGATTGAAGAAAGTTAAACAATGAATTTAACAAAGTTGGGCAAAAGTAGGTTTACAGTTGTTAGTATGCAATGCACAGTTATTCTTGTGTTATTTATTATTTATTGTATTATTGGTATTACAGCTGTAAACCTTATATTGTGAAAGTGCTATTTAAGGAAGTTTTGTAAATCCCTTTGTGAAGTTAGTTGTTTCATAATTTACATACGCCTTTAAGACAAGAGTATTATGTAAATAGTTTAATTTCCTGGAGAAGGCACACTTTTGCCACAGTAGTTCAAGGCTAATATGAATTTGGATTATTTGAAAAGTACATTCCATGAGCCAGAAGTTTTGAAACTAAAAAAAAACCTTTAGTGATTTACCTGTCAGAGGGAGATGACTCTATTAGTACAACAATAAATGAAGTCTTCATTAAAGCTATGTTATTGGATATAGGTATCACCAAATTATCATTTTTTTCATTTTAAATCTCCACTGCCAAGAATATCTTCTCATTAATTTAAATGTGCTCACTTGTCCCAGCTGTTGGAGATTAACACTAAAGTGACTGCTTGGTATGGTCCTATGAAATGAACTGTGAAACAAATCGGAATGGGCCTGGTTGGCTCAGTTGTCCAGAATTCGAAATTCATGAGGTCATTATCAAGATTTCAATTATTGCTCAAACCAGAAAACCTTGCCACAAAACCACCAGACTAGTAGCATTGTCCTCATAAAGTAACAGATAAATATTTCCAGGGACCACAAGGTACTCTTGGAGAAAGAATTTGAATACTAAAAAAAGTTCCACAAAGTTCAAGAAAAATAACTCATATCACAAAATCTTACTGAAAAATTAGCAAATGTTGGATTTACCAAATGAAGAATGGAAGTATTATGGATATTTTATTTTTTAATATACACATAAATGACCTCATGCAAAGAAATGTATTCTATACACAAATTGCTCATTATTTTCAGCAGTTTACAACATATAAATTATTGTGAATCAAATTTGGATATGCATACTATCTACATTCAGAAACTTTTTCGCTCTACAATGCATTATTCGGATGGAATAACTCACCCTCCAAGATTATATAGTGAATGCTTAATAACTAGTTTAGATGTCAGACTACAAAGACAAAAGAAAAAAGGTCCTTACCATCCAGAACCCTTCTTTCTAGTGGAGACTAATAAATGCAAAAATAATGAGATTATAAAATACCTATTAAAACAGAAGTCTGTGTAAAGTTCAATGAAAGCAAAGAGTGAAGGTCACCTATGCTGACTAGGGGAACTAGGAAAGGTCTCAGCTTAAATGTGCAGACTGAGTAATATTTATTTCTCTGTGTGTAGCAAGACAAGAAAGAACATTCAGAACAAACAGGATAGCAGAAGTTAAGGCATGAAGATACAAAAAACAATAGAGAGTAAGTTAGGGGCTAAGGGAATAAAGTAAAAATTTTTAGGTATGCTTTAGGTAAAGAGAACCCAATGAAATATTTTGAGAGACAGAATTACATAATGCTTATTTGGAAGGTTTGCTTATTTGGAAAATTCCTTGTAAAGCAAGAATAAATTGCAGCAAAGATAGTGTAGTTCACATGCTTTTTGAATAAAGAGTTATGTAAGCCCCACTGCTAGAGATTCTTAGTGTGCCTAAATTGAGGCCAGAGAATTTGAATTTTTTTAATATATTTTATTGATTATGCTATTACAGTTGTCCTATTATCCCCCCTTCATTCCCCACCACCCTGCATACCCTCTCCCACCCACATTCCACTCCTTCACTTCAGTCCATGTGTCATAAGTTCTTTAGCTTCGACATTTCCCATCCTATTCTTGCCCTTCCCCTGTCTTTTTTCTATCTACCTTCATTGCTACTTATTCTTTGTATCTTTCCCCCACTCTCCTCCTCCCACTCCCCTGTTGATAACCCTCCATGTGTTCTCCATTTCTGTGATTCCGTTCCTGTTCTAGTTCTTTGCTTAGTTTCTTTTGGTTTTTGTTTCAGGTGTGGTTGTTAATAATTGTGCGTTTGCTGTCATTTTACTGTACATATTTTTTATCTTCTTTTTCTTAGATAAGTCCCTTTAACATTTCATAAAATAAGGTCTTGGTGATGATGAACTCCTTTAACTTGACCTTATCTGAGAAGCACTTGATCTGCCCTTCCATTCTAAATGAAAGCTTTGCTGAATAGAGCAATCTGGGATGTAGGTCCTTGTCTTTCATGACTCAGAATACTTCTTTCCAGCCCCTTCTTGCCTGGAAGGTCTCTTTTGAGAAATCAGCTGACAGTCTGATAGGAACTCCTTTGTAGGTGACTGTCTCCTTATCTCTTGCTCCCTCTAGGATTCTCTCCTTCATTTTTGTCTTGGCTAATGTAATTCTGATGTGCCTTGGTGTGTTCCTCCTTGGGTCCACCTTCTTTGGTACTCTCTGAGCTTCCTGGACTTCCTGGAAGTCTATTTCCTTTGCCAGATTGGGGAAGTTCTCCTTTATTATTTGTTCAAATATCTTTTCCACTTGTTGCTCTTCTTCTTCTCCTTCTGGTACACCTATAATTCTGATGTTGGAACGTTTAAAGATGTCCTGGAGGTTCCTAAGCCTCTCATCATTTTTGTGAATTCTTATTTCTTCATTCTTTTCTGACTGTGTTTTTTTCTTCCTTCTGGTCCACTCCATTGATGTGAGACCCATCTTTCATTCCATCACCATTGGTTCCCTGTGCATCTTTCTTCATTAAACTTACTGTAGCCTGCATGTTTTCAGGTAATTTGCGACCAAAATCAGCCAATTCTGTGAGTATCTTGATAACCAGTGCTTTGAACTGTGCATCTGATAGGTTGGCTATCTCTTGGTCGCTTAAAAGGATGGGTTCTGGGGCTTTCAATTCTTCTGTTTGAGCCATCTTTTTGCTGTTCATTTTTTGTTTTGTTTTTTGGTCTTGTCAAGCTCCTGTAGTGAGGGGCGGGGCCTTAGGAATTCACCAGGGTGGAGCACCCCAGTGACTGGGTTGTGACACTGTATGTGGGGGTGGGGTCCAAGATGGATCAATGGCGCTTGCTCTGCTCTCTGTAGGACCCCAGACCCTTCCGCCACTTTCCGCAAGCCAACTGGGCCCCTCTGGCACCAATTCCGGTGTGGGTGGGCCTGTGCACCCCGTGGGACCTCCCTTTTCAGTCAGTAACCCAAAGCTCTATTTCCCAGTGCTGGGACCCAGTGCCTTGCTTCACAATGTCCACCTCGCTGGGTCTGCCAGTCGCCACCCCCTGGCTGGGGCCCA
>CM052541.1:86675012-86731966 GCA_028533065.1 Trachops cirrhosus
TGCGCCCAGGGTCTGCCTGCTGCGGGCCTGTGCGCCGCCCAGGGTGCTCAGCTCTCTGCTCTGTGTCCCTTGCCTGGCTGCCTGACTCCGCCCCTCCTACCGGTCTGGATGAAAGTGTCTATTTTTAAATCCTTGGGTGTCCGACTTCCATACACTTCAATTTTCTGTCAGTTCTGGTTGTTATTTTGTTTCTATATTGTTGTTGTCCCTATCTTGGTTGTGCGAGGAGGCACAGTGCATCTACCTATGCCTCCATCTTGGCCGGAAGTCTGGTCTTGAAATCTTGGGTATTATGTGTGCCCCTGATTGGAAAACAGAAAAAGGATGCTCCTAGTCCCCAACTGGTTCCAACTTATCCCCGGCACTCGGCTCCCCACTTCCCAAAGCGCAGCTTAGTTGAGAATTTGAATTTTTATGCAGCTCTCAAGGGGTGCTCATGATGCTGGTCTGTGAACCATACTTTGATTGGTACTGGATTAGAGGCCAGGAAAATGTCCCAGGAGTAATGATAATGGTAATCTGAAATCAGATACTGGCAATACAGATTTAAAAATAGCTGAAGACATGTTAACAAATGAAATAATTAAGACTGATAGGTGTTAGGACAAATAAACAGCTTTGAAAACATAGAAATAATTCTTCCTCGTCACTTGGATGTACAAATACCTCAGCTTTTATTAGCCTTCATTTTCACCCCCACTCCCTCCCTTACTCCCTTTCCTTCTTATCTTGTTTAAATAATCAGTCATAATCAGCTCTTTGCATGTAGTCTCACTGCCTTGCCCACCTCCCATCCTTTGTATTTTGATATACAAGTCTCCTGGTTAAACTCAGACCCCTGGCTACACTTTATCTGCATCTCATAGCTGAGAGAAGATAACTGGAGAAAAACACAAAGTAGTGATGGTGGACCCATGCACTACAAGTACTAACTTCCACTGGGTTCACAGTGCAGTCTGGCAATCATACTATATTCTCATAGTCCAGAGGTAGTCAACCGGCATGCTACAAAAAATTTTAAAACCTGAATATTTAGTCAGGGACATTGACCTCTTTTCGCTTGGAATGTCAAGTAAAAAAATGTCAACAGCCAACTCAACAATAGCCATTTGCTGTGGATGAATCAAAATTACACCTGTTTTATTTTTGTGAGATTAGCAATATATATATATATATATATATATATATATATATATATTTGTTTTATTGTACTGCAGAATTTTAGGTAATTAGTTTGTGTTGCATGAGATGAAAAAGGTTGAAAATTGCTGTTCTAGTCCATTCTCTTTTTCAGTCATACTCTCTGCTCTCTCCTTAGCCACTCAGTACCAACATTATTCTCAGCTCCATATTCCACTGAGAGCCTAAAACCACTCCACTCCATCCTAAGTGCCTCTGTGCTCATTCACTGTACTGCTTCCATGAAGCATGGAACACAACAAAAATGTGGCCATGTCTGATCCAGGAAGTGGGCCTTCACAAGATGTGGAATCTGCTGGTGCCTTGATCCTAGACATCCCATTCTCAAGAACTATAAGAAATAAATTTCTGTTATTTACAAACCACCCGGTCTATGGTAGTTTGTTACAGCAGCTGGAACTAAGACACACGGTTATTTGAAGATCTGCCCCTGCAACTGCCTGCCCTGATTCAGCTCCCCTAGGTCTCTGAAACACTCCACTTCTCATACGGAGCTCTGCTGGGTCCTTAGGACTTTATCTTCCAGAAATTCTTTGCAACTAGAATGGCCTAGTGAAGTCCTCCCCACTCACTGCTTTCTGAGAAGCCTTGGGTCAGTCCTGTAGACCCTCAGGCCCAACTTGTCCAGGCAGCCAGGATGAGAGCTGAGGGCAGCATCGACCCTTAAGCCTTTTGCTTTTTGTTGCACCAAGAACTTTATTAACAGCATATTTATGTTGGCACAGAGCATCAGTCTGGCTATGGAGAAAAGGGAGTCTATGATGTGTGTTTTAGTGTCCCACATAAACTATATATCTCTGTCGTATGTGTGTTATAAACTTTTTCCTGACTTTTGTATAATCTAACAATCAAAACAGGGGGTGTTGTTTTTTTCTTTAGGCATTTTTCTCACAACAAATTATCCTTGTTATTTATTTATTTCAGAAAAGATGATAAATCTGAATCCTTTCAATGGACATTAAATTGTGATTTGAAACACCATTTCCAAAAATATTTGGATATTTTTTCATATTAAAAAAAATTCTCATCTGACATTTTACTAAAAAGTTAAATTTTTTGAAAACTGAGATACCTTGAGAGTACCAGGAATATTTACTCCAGTTTACATGTTGTTTGTAAAAATATTACTTTACTATGAAAAGGTTAACTAAGAAATGTTATGTTTATTGACTTTTAATAGGAATGAAAAAGGTCACTGTTTTTACTTGTCAGATTCAGTCAGACAGTTTTAATACGTTTGTTTAACACATAGCATCTGCATTAATGTTCACGACTATATATTATTAATTGTATTTTACACATTGAGGAAATAAACACAGAGTGTTTATATGACTCCATGCAAATCCTAGTTAGTGATAGAGCTGGGACTTGAGGTTAATTCTTCTGTTCTTGGTTCCATATGCCTGAACTATGTGGTGACTAGGCTGAACTACGTTTTCCAGAATTGTCTTTTCCATATGTTTCCAGTTAGAAGGGGCTCTAGAGAGATTCTTGTGGGGTATTTAGGGAGCAAGGGTGAAGGAACAGCCCTGTTGCAGCTCCATACATTGTCTCTGGACTGTTGGTTTACCAAGTTGGTGAGGCATCAGTGGGGTGGCAACTGCTCCACCTTCTCTCGAGCACTCCTTCAGCCTTCCTGACCCCTTGGGCAGTTCTGTGTTTAGATGTTATAAAGGACTTCTGCTTCTGCAAAAATAAGATACCTATAGATGATAGATAGATAATAGATAAATAGATAGATATAGGTTTTATTTACAGATTCCATATCTGTAAATGGAATATATATATATGTATATATATTCCATACACATTGATCCCATAAATATATAGATTCCACATATGGAATATTGATCTATCCATCTACCTATCTACATGTATAAATAACATATATAAAGATAAAAGCCTCTTACTAGTTCTTCTTCTCTAATTGAACACTGAGCAATCTATCACTACATTGTAAATCTGATTCCATTAAGATAATAAATGCTGTGTGGACATTTATTCATTCTTTGAAGTTGAATACTTCCCAAAGACACTTTTATTATGAAACCAAGCTTATTTTCTTTAGTCCTTGTTTTAACAGAAAAAGTTAATGAATAAATGAATTTATGAAAAATTTTGACATTCAAAACAAATATGTTTTGCTAATATATGAAATACTACTACTTTGTTATCTTGATATATCATGGACAAAACAAGTCCTTTCAATTTAGAAGAGTCATTTAAATTTAAATGACAGTCTCTTTTTCTCCATTTTCCTTACTAATACAACAACTTCAATGGGAAATCAAGCATTGAAGTATTGATAAATCTCAGATAACTTTTCTCTCATCTTCTCAACATCTAATCTCATGTATCTCTAGGACCCTTATTCTGCCATAAATTCATTTTTCTCAAGGGAACCATATGATAAAACATTATTTCACCTCTGTGGTGGCAGAAGTCTCTTGGCTTTCCCTTCTTTTGTTATGTAGGCACCATAAAGACCCATGAGCTACCAGAACAATCTTCTTGTACAACATTGCACATTGTCCCTTTTAATATACTTAAAGTAGAATCAGTAGACCATAACTCAATCTTCCTGAAGCAATCTTAACTTGCACAATAGTCTATGGCTATAATCTATACAGCCACTTGCAAAGTCATATTTGTAGCCACAACCTGAAGCACTTAGATGTAAGCTGAAGAGTGAAAATAGAATATACACATATCAGAGTATCTGGACAGTTATCATCATATGGAATACATCTTGGTTTTTGATTTAAATAGAATAATTCATACTGGCAGTTTAATGGAAATTATATGTAAAGTGAGTTGAAAATGAAGAAGACATATTTTCCCTTGATTCTTTGCATAATTTGTTTGATCTGTGCTCAAATTTATTATCTCTACTGTCAAAGCATATGGGAAACATGGTTTGCTTCTCACTACTTGCACTGTTACTACCCTGGTCCAAGCCACCATCTTCTCTTAACCTGAAGATCTTCTCTTACTGTGGGTAGCCTCCTAGCTCCTCCCTTGTTTTGTGCTCCACAAAGCAGTCATAGAATGCTTATGAAAACTGAGTCACATTGTTTCACTCCTCTTTTAAAAGTGCTTTAACACAGTGTCTGCTCATCTCACTTGGAGTAAAGACAAAATATTGGGCAGTAATTTTCTTATCCTGTCTCCCTCACTAGAAAATAATCTCCAGGAGGGCAAGAATCTTTGTATTTTTTTTGGTTGTTTGTGTGTTTATTGCTATACTCTCAGAACCTAGATCACTGCCTGACACACTATAGATGCTCAATAAAAAAGCAACAAATAAATGAAGGAATTTCTAAGTTAAAGTGAAATGAGACAGATAGCAGGTACAATAAATTATGTATTTCTAAAAATGATGGCTCAGAAAAATCTAAATGTTCAGTGAAGCACATAGAAGAGTGCCTGGCTCTAGATGCCTTCCCCACTGCCAGTTCTTCATATGATAGTGCTACTATTTCTTTCCTTGCATGCTAGTCTAAGTGCCTTTATTTAGAGAAGAGTGCCATTTAATAAAAGTCTTTCTTTGACATAAAACTTTCTCTCTTATGAACAAAACCTGATTCTACTAACAGTTATTAGGATGTGCATTCTGAATTGTGTTGCTTTTGATGAATACTGAAACTTGTATCTTTCCTTGTTGAGTTTACCCAGAGACTGATGGTATCATTTCACCCTCGCTGTTTAAAACTACAGTGCTGTGGTGAATATGATGAAACATTTGCTTCTACATAAAGCAATCATGCTTAAAATGAACCTGAAATCCAGGTCCTGTTATTATCAGGTGTTAAGCAATAGTTCAGGAATGCCATTCAGTTCTCATGTGCAAATATATGCAAAGATAATACATGGATTTTGTTTAAAAAATACTGTGCTTAAGAATGTTTTTAAATGTTAAGGTTGTTGTACTTAGAAATATGTCCTGTGACATTTTAATTCTTTCTGTTACACAAATTTGTAACAGCATTGCTCAAAGAAACTTAACAAGACTCAAAGTAATTGTTCTCATCCATCTCACTGAAGATATATAAATCTTACATTAAAGATTTTGCAAGTTATGAAAATATATTGTCCCTGTAAAGTACATTTAGCATTAGAAGGATTCAGATGAGGCTTTGGAATAATAATTGAGAAAACCAAGTAATTTATATTAGGGCTTGACAATAAGGCCTTGTTTATCATTTTGAAGGCCTTTTGTTCCACATTTATATCTCTTCCATAAGTATATTATGCTAATAGGTGCCAGGAGATTCATATCTCCAGCAGGTAAAAATAGGTTATGGGTACTTTAGAGGTTCTTTCTCTCAAAGGGCAGACATGATAACCCAAATTATTTTCATTATGATTCACTTACAAAGATGATGTTTGGCAGGTAGACTGCCTATCAATACTATTTAGTGAGTATTCATTTTGAACCACCTTCACAATTTGGGTTTGTAGCAGAAAGGCAAATAAAAGATGTAATCTTTCCTCTTAGATGGCTTGAACTAAAGAATGGTGTGCACATCGCCACTCCCCTTTCCCTAGAAGCACATGTGAGAGACAGAGTAAATCCCCCTGTGCTCAAATCCCACTAAGTTAACTTAGTCCTGAAACACATGCTAGATCCCAACTCCTTACCTCCACATTTTCTGAAGAAACTGTGTATGGAAGCACACAAATTAATAAACAAACACAAAATCAAACCAAAATATCCATCTTGACAAAATAGTATTTAACCTCTTCCCAGCATTATTTTCTCTGAGTCAATTTTTTAATTAGAACAATTAGGGTAACAAAGATGCTGATATTAAATGAGACACAGTGCAAAGATCAAAGCATATGATAGAGCAACAGCAGTGGCACTTCTAACAGCAGCCTTAATTATCAATTTATGAACTAGGATTGAATGCCCTTTATATGCGTGACACTGTACTAGGTGCTGGCAAAATGAAGATAAACAACATATAGCTTTAATTATTTGTTAGGTTTTTTTTTAAATGAAATGCACACATACAGACACACAGTCACTCAAACATACAGACACACATGCAAACATAATGTGATAAATGTTCTGATTACATTTAATAAGGAGTTATAAGAGCTCATACAGGGGCATTGCCTGGCAGATGCCACATATTTTCTGGTAATTCAATTCTGTCTGCTGAAATCTAAATGAAACTTTAATTAAAATGTATTCCTGCCTGTTTCTGACAAACTACCAACCACGGGTACCCAGGGAGCTCGTATGAACTAAATAGCCAGCAAACACACTGGTCAACTGCCATGCACAGAACCTTTCTCAAAGTCTCCTGTTCTTTAACATGCATCCTCTTGACAGAAGATTACAATTCATATTGCTGATACAAATGGCATTCCATTACAATGAATGTCCAGTGAGCGAATAGCATACAGTATTTTCTTAAAATGGGATTTCACTGAAGCAGAAACTATATGGATATAACCCACAACCACTGTGCAGAATGTTATGATTGTAACTGGTTTTCCACTTAAATGGTCTTAAGGCTGGATAATGAGATTCTACCTGTATAAACTAAAATTTTTAAATTGTATTTTAGTTTCCACATGGTCCAGGTACTTGAAATAAATGCATGGAAAAATTGTTTATGTTTTCTTAGATGAGTAAAATTAATAGGCATAAAGTATTGACTTCACAAAGAATATTCTACTACCTTAATTTTCCATCAGTTACTCCTGCAAATAACTTGTCATATCTCATTCAACAAAAGTGTACATGAATAAAATAAACTCTGCACATTCAGACACAGTGGAGGTATTTACCAAATAAATATTCCTCTATTATCCATTGTAAACATTTTTTTTAAAACAGGCTTTTGTTAATGAGAGCCATAGTAGTAATATCTTTGCTTTCATTTCCTTTTTTTTTAGAGTGAAAGTTTATAAAACAATAATCACCTTGCTTTTGGGAAGACACAAATATCAGCTAGAAATTGGGTAGGAGATGGAGTTATATATCTTCAATTAGTATTATCAGCAATTGATATATTCTTGCTGAGTATTCACATATATGATGAACATTGCTTAACACCAGAGGCCTGATTAACTTTTTAATTCTAATTCAATATGGTATAAATGTGATAAACAGATACACAAAATGACAACCATGTTTTAAACTAGTCTGTAGAAAATTATCATACACTGCTGATCTTGCAACTCAATAATAAAAAGATAAATTATCTGATTTAAAAAATTGGCAAAGGATCTGAACAGACATTTCTTTAAAGAAGATATATAAATGGCCAATAAAAACATGAAAAGCTATTTGTATAATTAGTAATTAGGGAAATGCATATCAAAGCCATGATGTCATTCCCCTGCATACCTCTTGGAATGGTTATAATGATAATACAAAATGAAAAAAACAAAACAGAACAGAATAACATGTGTTGATGAAGATGTGGAGAAAATGGAATCCTCATGCATTGTTGGTGGGCATTTAAATGTAACAGGCAGTTTGTAAAACAGCTTAGCTATTCCTCAAAATATTAAATGTAGAGTTATCATAACACCCAGCAATTCTGCTCCTAAGTATACACCCCCCAAAATGATACCATGGGACCAAATAAAACATACATAAGTGTTCATAACAGCATCATTCATAATAGGCAAAATGGAGAAACAACCCTAGATACCCAACAATTTATAAATACACAAACAAAATGTGTATAAAGTAACAATGGAATATTATTTGACAATAAAAAAGAATGAAGTATTGATACATGCTGCATTGGTGGACCCTGAAAAATATTATGCTGGAAATTCAGATACATGCCACATATTGTGGAATTCCATTTACATGAAATGCTCAGAATAGGTAGATCCATAGAGGAGAAAGTAGACTAGTAATTGTGAATATACTAAAACCTATTAGATTGTATACTTTAAATTGGTGAATTGTATGGGATGTAATTTGTATTTTAATAAAAGGAAAGCATCAAAAAATAACTACATAACTAACTAAATTAAAAAAAAAACAAGTCAGTCTGTAGAAGTCTGGGTGACAGTTTTTTCCCCAACTGAACATTAACTGCTTTACCTCTAACATAGTTGGGGTAAAGAATAGGGTTATCTAGCTCAGAGATTTACAAACTTTTTCAATTGTGCCAATTACAAAAAAAAGATTTTTTATAAGAAACTGAAAAATGTAAAACAAAAAGGCAACATTTTAAAACTACAAATTAACCTCATTGTCAAATTTATTGCTTCTCTTTATTTAAAATATTCAATCAATGGAGTTATTCTGATAAACTTAAAATTTAGAAAGTTGTAGATTGCAACTATTCAAAACTGAAAGTTGAGAATCACAGTATCAATCATATCAGCATCAGAAAATATTTTTTCTATGTTTCATTTTGGTTGAACAATTCTTGAAATCCTGACTTTTACAAATAAGTAGTTGCAAATGGTTTAAATGATTTGATTTGTAATTAGTATAACTTTTCAACTAAATGATTCTAGAATTTAAGTTTTGTTGCTTCAAAATTCTAAAAACAAATTACATTATTTATTATAGACACAAAAGTTGAATCAAAGTACACCAAATAAACATAAAAATTTCTGGTATATAGTCTTATTAAGATGATCAATGCTTTGTATTTACTTAATGAACAATTTACCACTAACAGTAATTATAGCACATACCAAAAATTTGTGTACAACCTTTCCCTAGAATTCAATTAAGTGTTACTTGTCCATGATATACAAGAATATTTATCTTCATAAGTTTATGGGAGTAGACATGTGTAGGCCTTGTTTTGGAATAACGCCAGAACTGAGTTGCAACCTATCTAAGTAAACGTTAGCACTAAACATGACATACCTGTCCACACATGCATACTTGGGCACACAGAGGGGAGAGTAGGAAAAGCTGTATATTCTGAGTCCTCATACTCAAAAAATGAGTAAGTCAAACTAGAGCAAAGAATCATATTGATGGTGTCCAATATGTTAAAATTTGTGTTCAAAATTCATTTGGAATTGTCATTTTTAAATTATAATTTTAAATACAATGAAAAAGATAGATTGTATTAATGTAATTCTAACTATGTGCCTTGTGGGTTTGCTACACTGAGCCTGAGGGTTCCTTAGGGCAGACTTTGAACACCACTGGGCTACAATTGATGCAGATGTTAATTGCAGTTCTAAAATTCTATTGTTTTGTTATCTTAAGTAAGAGGAGAGTGTTTTTGAAAGTGTGAATTAATTGTTTAACATTTTAATGTTTTTCATAAAAGACTTTTGAATTACTGGTCTCCAATAGCCTACAGAGACACAGAACAAAACAACCGCCAACAAAACAACCCAGCAAGCTCTATTCTGCCCCCCACACATGTAGTCTCTGTTTCACTTGCCAGAAAGGCTTTACCTGGTCCCCAGAAATGACTCCTTTAAGTATCAGTTTAGGTGGCAGACACTTCCTCCAAAGATTATGCTTCACCAAGAACTAAAGGCCTTTCAACAATTTATTGGGCAGGTACTATGCACCTCGACTTATACCAACAAAATGGTAGTTCATTAAGGAGAAAGTGTATCTTGTGTGCATTTCCTATCTCACCATCCCCTTCCCTATGCTGTACTTACATGCAGACACCAGGAGCTCCTAGAACAGTGTTAATACCATGGTAGCCTTAGAGACATAGTCAGGAACAGCCCAGACTTTTCCATTTGGCATAGCTATTTTGCAGGTCAGAGTGTTTCATACATGAATTTTACAAGGCAAAATATCTAAGACAAGAGAAAATAAATTATTTTCTAAATGACTATTGTTATAGCTGAGGCTAGAACTCAATTCTCAAATCTTATGGCTATTATATCACCACATCATACTATCTTAAAACATGGTTATGTTTTATCATGGGAACAATATAGGAATGATGTGTTTATGTGTGTTGGCATGGGATGTATTGCTGAATATAAAAAAGATGTGTTGTATGTGTTTCTTATGAATGCATTCTATTATTTCTATATATGTATGTGTGCTTATGAGGCCAGAGATAGGAAGGAGGAAACTCCAGAGGTGCCCCAGGGCTAAGATAAAGGACATCCATACCAGACAAAGACACTGTTCTAAGATGGGTTGTTCCTGATTTCTGGAAAAGAGCTGAATCATGGTGACTCATGAATGCACCTGTGCAAAAGATGCTACATGACCCCTGCTTCATTATAACAGCATTATAATAAATTAACATGGTGTGACCCCCTTCTCTGGTGGCCAGTCAAGGAAAATCATGGGAGACCCACATGCACAGTAGCTTTAAAACACAACTACTTATACATGCACAATAAAAGCCTGCCAAAACTAGCCAGGAAGGATCTGCCTTATAAGACAGAATCCCTCCAGCCCATGAGGTCAATCTCAGCTCAGAGCTGGCCTGCTCCCATGTTCTGTCAAGTGTACTATAGCTTAATAAATCTGCTCTCATTCTCTCTCTCTATGCTATAAACTCTGTGTGTTCAGTTCAATTCTTTGTCCACAATCACCAAGAACCTGGTTACCTGTGCCCACCTGTGACACTTACATACTAATGTGATTTATATACATATATATATATATACACCTATTTTTATAAACTTGTGCATGGGAACTTTATCATATGCAATGTATATATATGTGGGTATGTATATATAATTTATACATATATAATTTATTTAGATTATTTTATAATAACCCCAAATATCTTCCACTGAGATATTAGTATGTTAGTTTGGTAACTAATACATTCATATTCTAAACATAGTAAACTACTTATATCATTTAATATTTAAAGTGAACAGTTCTAATGTAATTATTACTGAAAAGCTAAACATGTATTTGATAACATTTAAATTCTTTATTTAATATCAGATAAATATTAATTTACTTTAGAAATACATTGAGACTTTAAATATTTGTTAGTGTATTAGGGGAAAATAAAAGATGGTATTCAAATTCATCAAACATGCTTCTTACTCTCAACAGGCAAACAGACAGTAGAGGAGAAAGGTAAGGAAAAACTCCAATATGAGCCAAATGACTTAAGAGCTTTATTAAATAAAAGGCAAAGTAATAACATCTAAAAGAATGATGTTAATTCAGATTGGAAGGACTGGAAAAGACTTGAAAAAAGAAGAAAGTATTTGACTTAGCATAATACAAGAAAATAAAATTCTTATTTTATTACTTAAAAAAAAATGTCCTCTCATTATTAAAAAAATCCTTTATTTTCAGTCTTCCTTTAGGGTATTTTATACTAATTATATTTATTTCTAATAACTGAGAGTAATTAGTTATAGAAAAACCTTGGGAAATAAATGGAAAGTTGGTTGATAACAATCATTTTTAAGTACATATAATTAAAAATCAAAAATACTATTTACTAAGCACAGAGAAAATTCAATAGAAATCTTCAGGGATCATCTTCTTATCATTCAATTATCATGTTCATCTTCCTTATAAAGTTTTTTATATAAGAGACAAACATAATAAGCATGACAATAGCATGAAGAAAATTATAAAAATAAAATATTAACCCAACTATGAATGAACATTTAGTTTTTTTGAGCTAAATCTTATCAAAGACACAATTGTCCCTTCCTGTGAGTGTTGTGTACTAAATCTTATCTTGATTTATGGTGTTGTAGACAGAGGAAGGCAGCCTTTCTAATACATATACTCGGTTACAGGTGAATACCTCCCTAATGTACTTTATTCCCTGATGAACTAACCAATTTAATGACTCAGCCAATGCCAGACTTTGAACAAAGCAGATCCTCATTGACATTCCAGTGTAATAGCTAATAACAATTAGATTTCATTGTATCTTGCTATTGTTCCAACAAGAAATGCTTTCCTTATAATCTATAGAATTGACATAAATGTAAATGTTAGTCCAACCCCCCATATAAGTGGTCTATGAACCCTCATTACCAGATATAAATGCACATCTGTCTCATTGTCATATATCGCTTTTCCATGCCATTTATTTTCCATTTTCTGAAAAGACTCCAACATTTTTCAGTTTTTGAACCTTGTCACCAATTTGGCAAATCTTTCAGTCTCTGGAGAAATATATATTTGTTAATAATGTCCCCTTAGAACCAAAGTAACTAGATAGGGTGCTATAGGCACAGTGTATGGATTAAAGAACTCAGATGTTTCTAAGTAGCACAGATGTTGGAATCTAAAAATTACTCAAAATGCTATATTAAAAAAATAAATTATCCCTTCTTGGCCTATGTATAGTAGTCATCTTGGCAATTTTTCATTAATGACAAAAGCTTCTAAAGATGTTGAGAGAATAATATTATTGAAATACATAGTTTGGTATAGACAAGATAGGGTTTCATTTACATGACCCTAGCTATAGAAAGAGCATCTTAAATTCCAGTGGTTATTAAAGTAATTCAATAGTATATGGATATGTGAATGTGAACAAAAAAGAACTTCTGTAAAAAATCTGACCAAAAGTAACGTCACAGGGTGATCTCACTGTAAATTCTAGGAATTTACAGGGCATGTCATGGTGGGTAGTCACGTCCCAGACCTAGAACCTCTTTAGTAAATGGTTTTCCTTTGACTTAAGTAAGTACTATTAATGGTTCTTGTGCATCCAGGTTAACACATTTTTGAAATGCCAGAGTAGTCCTCTTTTTCAGACCCCTCAGAAGAATAACCACCCTCAAGGGAACACATAATCTTGTCAACTATTCCATAATCCAATCATAGAGATTTCCCCATCTGCTTTCTCCCACCTTTACATAATCTTCCTTATTTTCTCTCCTGAATTCCAAATGTATAAAATAGACTGCAACACTGTTATTTTTAAAAAATAATTTTCTTCAAGTTATATTAGTCTTCAGACTTCTGAAAAGATGATGAACCAACACAGACTGCTGAATCTTTACACTGGAATCTACTCTAAAGGGAGATATCACAGAGAAACAAGGAATTTGATGGAGCATAGACACTAACATTAAAACTGTGAAAAAGCCTTTGGGGAAATTAAAGATAGTGAATATAAACCTAGGAGAAACTGATACAGAGATCTGATCAGATCACTGAGGAGGATTAGGGAGGGGCCATAGGAGGAGGCAATGGTAAACTGGCTGAGGAGCTGAATGCCTCCAAAGCACATGGAATTATGGGTTAGAAAATTTGAAATATAAAATAAGCTCAAAGACTAGCTCTCAGGATCTCTTTAAGGATGCCTGGATGATTGTGCTGTAGCAGCCTGCATTTCCCAACAGATGGTATTTTGTATGGGAAGGGACTCCGGGCACAGACTAGGATTGGGCTGGCCTGGAAGGAGGTGGCATGTTTATTCTTTTTTTTGGGTGGTGGGTATTCTAGAGGGGATGAGCTCTGATGCAGAAGTCTGTCATTCTTCCAAAACTGTATAGCTTTTCTATCCTATGTTATTTTAGTTTGTAAACTAACCATATAGAAATAAGATAATTAAAAACTAATGGGGAAATGATAGGTGAACTCAGGTGTTAAAGAGCCTAGCTTTAATTGATAGGCTTAACAGACTAATACCTGTGGAAAGCTGTTATTCTAAAATTTTGTAGCTTTTGAAAAAAGACTCCTTTCCTTTATCAGCAATACTTTGCCTCTGGAATTTTGCCCAGAGGTTGGCAGCAGCAGTGGACCCCAATTCTTGTTCAGTAACTAAACCAACTTGCCATTGCACTAGATGAATTGATGCCTCTGTCATCAACCCAGAAAGAGAAAGCAAACAGAAACAAAAACAGTAGGGTCAGCCTAACTCAAACTAGAGGATTCTGAGCAATATTTTAATAGGCAATTGTGTGGGGCCCCAACTACTTGGGCCTTTGTGAATCATAACTTTTGAGGGCAGGGCTAAAATGTCCTGTATGTGAGAAACTCTAGATTGGGAAGTAATGAACAGACACAGGTTTGCTTCTAGCAATACTTTTTCCTTCCACAGAAAGAACTATAGTACCCGAGAACTGTAGTATTTACACAATAATGCAGCACAATAAAAGGAGAGAGAGAGAGAGAAGAAAAAAGGATAGAAAAGAAGAGGAGAGAAGAGAAGAGGAAAGAGAAGAATAGAGAGAAACAAGAGATCCCTGAGGGAAAAGGATGGTCAATGATGTGTGGAGAGAAAAAAATGAAAATGATTTAGCTCTCATTTTGATATTCTAGGCTCTCTGTCCTGAAGTGTTTAACTCTTCTTATAAAATCACCAGAAGCATTATAAATATCCACATAGAGATAAGAAGTAATATTGGAAATATAAGGTAAAAACAAACAATTTTTATTAGGTATAAAAAAAGAAAAAAATGAAATTAATGAAATAAGTAAAGGGTTTAAATAGCCAGGTGGATTCAACTAAAAAACAAACTAGTGAACTGAACAATTAACTCTAGGTACTCTTCCAGAAGGCAACTGGAAGAGATAAAGAAATAGAAATAATGAGAGAAAAGGTAAGTTAAGACATATGTAGGATAAATAGAAATGTTGATATTTATTTAATAATCCTCACCGAGAAATATAAAAATGAGAATACATAAAGAAATAATGACCAAGAATTTTCAGAACTAAGATGTCAGGTTAAAAGATAAGGTAGACATGCGAACATATGAAATTGATTTTAATAACATTTGTTAAATACAAAACAACAGGCCCAAAATGGAGTTATTCATGCCAAGCCCATATCACCAAACTAAAACTTAATACTTAAGTTTCAGCTTTTCCCAGGAATAGAATTTTAAACCACTCAGTTTGGAATTACCTGGTCAGTGCTAGTGAGGTGATCTGCCCATACACACCTGCTATCCCCTAAGGAAGGTGTTCTTGCCACAACTAATCCACTCTTTGCTAGTATCACTTCCTTGCCTGACTCCCTTCTGCCTGTAAAAGTCTTTCATTTTGTTCAGCTCCTAGGCACTCCTTTCTATCTGCCAGATGAGATGCTGCCAGATTAGACCTTTAAACCCAGGTGATCTTTAAAATTTGCTCAATATAATTGTTTTAGCACATCAAAAGACAAAAATCCTAAAAGCTTCCTAATGGGAAAAGTTTACATCTACAAAGATAACATTTATGTTAGAAAAAGAAAAAAAAAGAATTATCATTTTAAAAAAATAGTGTTTTCAAATTATGCAGGCTTAGAAACTTCATCTAATTAAAGTATCTTTCAATAAATTGTTGCAGTAGTAATAAAGAAATAGGAGAAATATAAAAAAGTAAATAATTTAAATTTTAATGTTAACCAAAGCAATGACAAGAAGAAGATATTCAACAAAACTTATTTTGGGATGAAGATGACAGTAAAAAAATGAGGATAAGAATAAAAAATGCTAACAAATTTGCCTTACTGGAGAGAAAAAGATAACAGATAGATAGTAGATATATAGATATAGATAGATAACATGTTTATAAACAGATTACAAAAATTAAAAGAAAAATTGTGGGTCTGTAAATGTTGTGACAATAAGAGGAGGATAATATAAACTGAATATAAAAATTGAAAGTAACAGAGAGAAATTTGTTTTAACAGAGCAAATATAGAGAAGATAAATGAAACAAAACTACAGAACAGAAAATATAATATTTGAAATAAGCTAACAGAAATACATATGACTGCAATTTTAACAGAACTGAGATCTAGGCTCACAAATACAGAGATTGGCTTTCAGATAATTTTATAAAACTGTCATTAAAATAATATTCAAGATATTCATTGACTGGAAAAATGTATATCAGCTCAATGTTATGGAAGAAAATGTTAGGTGATCAACTTTCTTATTAGGAAAAATAGAAACTAAAGTTTTCAACATCAAACTAGGTATTATATTCTGATAAATGGAGCTAACAAAGAAAGGAAGGATAATAATGAAAATATATTCAGATCACTAAGTTGTTTTGAGAAATATAAAGTAGCAACTGATGAACTAAAGGATCATATTTCAAAAATCTCCCTAAATATTTTGGCACTCTCAGAAAGTAATTAAACAAACAGACAAAAACCATGTAATACATTGGAAAATTTAGATGAAATGTTCATAGTCCTTGGAAAATACCACTTACACAAACTGGCACTAGAAATTGAGAATCTGAATATTCTTAGATTTAAGAAATTTAACTCATGTATAGAGTCTTTCTAGTAATAACACTACAGACTCATAAGTCTTCATTGGAGATTTCTTCTAAACATTTAAGGAGGAAATCATACCAATTCTATAAGACCCTTGCAGCAAAAGAAAGTGGAGGGAACACTTGCCAACACGATTGATGAGACTAGAGAAAGCCCCACACAAATAAATCCCTGATAAGACACTTAAAAAAAATGAGAAGACAATCTTTTATATCTCACTAATATAGATACAAAAACCCTACTTAAATATTAGCAAACTTAAATGCATCAATATAGAAAAGGCTAATAAAATGTGGGCTTATTTCAGAATTTAAGATTGGCTTACTGCTCAAAAATCAATCAATGTAAACCAATGTCACCCCAATAAATTCCATAAAAAAGAAAATACAAAAAATGTCAATCAATGCAATTCACTGTATTAATAATACAAAAAAGAAAAATTATATAAATAGGTGATTTTCCAAATTCATTTGAGTAGTTGGTACACTATTGATTTGAAAACAGGATAAGAAAAACAGAAAAAAACTAACAAAATATCCGGTAGTTACTAAAGGTCCTTCAACCTCAGAATCTGTTACACAGTGTTGAGGCCTATACAAGATAGTATATGTAAAGTGCCTAGTAAAACCTGAGTGCTTATACAGTGGTAGGCTTTATTACATTACATTTTTCCAATGAAAAAAGGAGCATCTACAATGCTTCTTAAGGCTCATGAAAACTTCAGGTAATGAGATAAACGATCCCTGGTACAGAGTATAATGGCCATATATTTCCCATGGTTGGGTAAGAGAAAATGTTATTTAAAAAACTTAGCAAGAAAGAAAAAGAATGGCTAAAGGTAGGTAAAAAGTAGGTTATGTGAACAATAATGGATTTAAAATGAGATATAAATGTTTAATAAACATGCTCACGAAACAAATTCACTGCTATCAGAGGGAAAAATGCTTATGAAATGGGAGCATCATTATTCTCTCGGCCAATTAGACAAGTTGTCTAAAGCTGGTAAAATTTAAGAGAAATTGGAATCTATATGCACTGCTACATGCGCATCATTATACTGATGTTATAATGAATCACATTATTAAAAGTAGAGCATCAAGAAATGTGATTAAAGTTGCATTATTAACAATACCAAAAAAATGTTTCCTAAATTTACATACCCAGGGAAAACAACTTGTTACTCTGTGACCAAGAATATTTTTGCTGTACAGATAAAAATATTCTACTTATGAAAAACTCTTACACAGAAATTCAAATTAATACACCATATTTTATCATAAGATATTTATCATGATTTAAAAAATCCCTAAATAAGTTATAGTACACTAACACAATGGAATGTTGTATAGTTATAACATCTTATGTTGAAACAAAATAATAACATGGAAAACTATTTGTAAGTAAGGAAATTTTCTCATTTGTCTCAACAATTTTTAAAAACAATGAAAAGAAATATACCAAGATATTAATGATGGTTTTCTCTGGAGTGATGGCTGGTTTTTAAAGTGTTAGAAACATCTATATATTCTATTATATATATGATTTTAATTACATTCAGAAAAAAGTTTATTTTACAAAAAGTGCAAAATATACTTCAATTTAATTATCTCCCTATTTTTTAGAAAGCTTTACTTACAATGATGTTTTAAAATAAATGCCTATCAAAAGCCAAATACCATATGACCTCACCTATAAGTGGAACCTAACGAACAAAAAACAAATGAGCAAAATAGAACCAGAGACAGAAATAAAGAACAAACTGACAGTGACCAGAGGGGTGAGAGGAGGGGAATTGCCAGGGAGAGAAGGAGAAGGGTCAAGTCAAGAAACATGTGTAAAGGACCCCTGGACATGGGCAATAGGATGGGGATTGACTGAGGGAGTGGGACAGTGGGCAGGGCAAGGGAGAGCAGTGGGGGAAAACTGGAACAACTGTAGAAGAACAAAAATAAATAAAAATTAATAAATTAATTAATTAAATGTCCATGAATACCTTGCTTTGTAGCATATGCAGTTTGTGTTACATAAAATGAGCAGAGATACATTTATTATAAAAGATAATGAGAACAATAGACATTGAAGCTGTAAAAAAGCTAAATCAATAAGTTTATAAATGTTTTGGAAAATAATGTTGCAATCGGGGCATAAAAGAGTGGTTTGACTATAGGATCAGGTCTTAAGGTAGCTGTAGAGGCACAGCACCAGGAAAAATCAAAGTTTACGTAAAATTAATCCATCTAATCAGAAGAAATATGTGTCTTCTTTCTCTTGGACCCAGTTCTCCAACCCTTCTCCCCATATTGGGATTGACTAATTGAACTGGTCAAAATATTTAATGATGGCATGGTGATCTTTGATTTGACAAAACGTCTGGGACCAATGTCATTTGAACTACACTTTTCACTGCATTATATTTATTTCATTTTGTCTCCAAAGCGGTTCTGTACAAGTCTTAAAAATTCTATCACTTTCTCACATTTCTCTGCTCCCCCATGAGTGTGACAGAGTGAACACAAATTTAATAATTAATGGCAACTAGGGATGTGCCCTTTCAGGCACCTAGAGATGTGTTTGTCAACACTGAATCTATTAGTTGGTAAAGATGTTAAGTGAATGACAGCTAATTATCATTTAAGAGTGTATTTTCATGACATTGAATTAATCTCTAGAATTTAGCAACTGCTGCAATACAATATAGGTAGGAATTTTAGGACCACTGAACCATATTCTCCCTATATAAAAAGGTCAAGAATTATCTTGAGCACAATGAAATGCTCTAGACATTTTAAATAGCAATATGATGATGCTTGTGATTAGTGTATCTCCTATAGTGTAATACCTAAAAAACAATATATTTCCCCTAACTTGCAATAACCAATGACTGACTAATTTTTTGGGAACATCTGGTTCACTTATGGATACTCATGAAGAGGACCCTGTGAGTAGCGCTTTGATCTTCAGATTTTAGAACTGAACGATATCTAATTGAGGCAAAAGAAAATAGCAACTGAGTCATTAAAGGAAATGACGGTGGAGCTAATACTCAGGGAGTGGAGGATAAACAACAAGAGTGGCATCTATGTATTGTTTGATACCATGCACACCAAAGGCTTCAGGACATGCTTTTATGCAAAGTAGCTTTAAATTTGCTTAAGAAAAAGGAACACATTCTTTGGATTCCCATTTAGCACCTTTACAATTAACACTTTCTCAATTAGTTGATAAAACAAGTTCCAAGAAAAAAGTACTTAGTGATGTGGTTTAGCTTTGGGAGTGTGTGGGCTTTCCTGGGCAGTACAGCTAGATTGTTAAGCTGACAATAGTCCCATTGTAAAAATACAAGGAGTCATCACATGAATAAGGTTGTAAGAGTCCAGAGAATGTAATTAGTGACTTGGGAGATATATTTAAGGAAAAATTACAGTGTTTAATCATTTTAAGAGTCCAGAGACTGGGAGGCACCAGCAGAATAAAATGTGCATGACACAGAAGTAAACACAAGTCATAGTAATGCACAATACCGTTAACATAATGGCTTTGCTGTCTTGGCAGTTCAGTTTATCATTTAACGCTATGTTACCAAGGCCTGACATTTTAATTTCTTTTCTACCTAATTGAGATTCCTTTTACATAAGGTAAAGACAAACCTTGTTCTGGTGTTTGCTATGCTGCTTATTGACTTAGCCAATGCAAACATGCAAAAATCTTATTAAAATGTCACTTTTTCCTGAGTGGTCTCTGATGGAAATTCTGATATTTAGTTGTAAACTGTCACAATGCAAACTGCTGTAGCTCACAAAAATTTTCATTTCAGATCAGTCTGGTTTTAGAAGTCTACGGCTGTAAGATCTTGTATCTTTCTCTGACCTCTAGAGAAGATGCACTCTGTTTGCTCTTGTAATAAAACATGTTTCTGGCCTCTAACTGATTACTGTATCAACTGGAATATAACAAGGTAGTCAAACTATCCAAAGGGTTATGTGTCAAAGAGCAATTTCAGTTTCTCGGTGGAACAGAGCAATTTCTGAGAGTTTCACAGTTTAATATTTATAGGCTTGATCCAGAAAGGACAATATTAGATTGTACACAAACCTTTTGATTACTCATTCTTTTAGAAGGAAGGCATTTCAGAAATAATTGTTTATACATATGTTATGAATGTTTAACCAACTGCCAGAGATTAAAATAAGCTTAAATATGTTGGCAGAATGCATAAGCAAGGTGAGTAATTAAGGGTCATTAGACCTCACTGGTGAGTCTCTTACCATGGATGCCAATTAAAATATTTTGCATATATTTTCCATGACCTGCTGTAGATCCACCTGCCACAATTTGTGCAGTAACACATTTCAGAGAATTTTGCTATGAATTACATTTTGTATATAAAGTAATATATTGATTTCACTAAGAATTCTCTGGTGTTATGGACTAAATGTTTGTGTGCTCCTCCCCACCAAATGCATAGGTTGAAAACCTAACCTTCTGTGAGGTTGTAATTGGATACAGAGTCTCCTAGGAAGTGAAGTTAAATGAGATCATGAGGTTGGGGGCCTGAGCCTATACTATTAGTGTCTAACATAAGAAGAGACATCAGCAAGCTCATCCTCTCTCCTCATCCACACTCACTGAGGAAACCTCACAGAGGTACAGCAAGAAGGTGGCCTCCTCAGAACCCAACTATGCTGTCACCCTGCCTGACCCTGGACTTCTAGCCTTCAGAACTGTGGGAAATTTCTATTGTTTTAGACATCCACTCTATAGTATTTTGTTATGGCAGCCTTGTCTAACTTATATTTCTGTTATGATCCATAGATAAAAATAAAATATTTTGTAAAGTTAACCATAAACCCCTAAGCAGAGAACATGGAAAATGGATGAAATTATCTTATGATGACACAATATCCATATCACAATATGAATAATGTGAGTAGGAGAAAGTGAAATACTTTTCTTCTAAATTAAAAGGAAAATCTGAATTAAATTTAATACTATTGGATATGAATTAAAATATATTTTGGGTTTTACCTATATTAGGTTAAACTTTCATTATCCTTGACTATAAGTAGCACCTTAAATTTAGTGTAAAATTTTAAAATTTATTATAAACAGACGTAGAGTTTATGCTAAATGGTATTCATGGGTGTTATGGAATTGAGATGATTTAATGTGACATGAGTGCAAGGATAGACTGACAGAAATTATGCAAATTAGAAAATGAAAGAAAAAACAAGTATAAAAATTCAATATATGATTAAAGAAGTACACACATTAGAATAATTAAAAATAATTGGAGCTAAACAAAATGGATAAGGATTTCTAGAATTAAACAAAGGATGCCTAGCTTATTTATTACAACATATTCTTGACAAATTAAAAGATACATTCACATATCTATGTATATTACTGATGTGCAAAGATATTATATTCTACATAGAAAGCCACAAGAGAATTAAGTTAAATGAAAAAAATAATTAACATTAGGAAAGACAAATATAGCATTAAAATCAAGAAACTCAAAATAAATTGTTGACAGTTTTGATTAAAGAAAGTTTTTAAAAAGTCATAAAAATTAATAATAACATAGAAGGGAAAAGGATGATGAGAGGGAAAAGAGAATGATAAACTCACCTGCATTTGCCATTATAAAAATCTCACACGCATTAGTTAAAAAAAAACTCTCTCTCCCACCCCCATTGCCCTCCTCTCCAGAAAAGGAGAAAGTATAAATACTGCAGTTCTCAAAAGAAAGAAATAGATAAATGCCCAGGGGAAAAGATATACAGAGTTACTACTCCTTACTCATGCAAATTAAATCAGCTAGATACAACAGTGTGGGATTGCAGGGGTAAGGGAAGGTATAAGGGAGTGAAATGGTAATGGAAAAAATATAATAAAATTTTAAAAATAAATAAAAAGACAAGTACAAATATAAAAAATAAAACAGCTATCAACAAATTTTACCTTGAAAATCTGCCACTTAAAGATATTTTAAAGAACTGAATTTTTGTGTAAGCCACTGTCATATTTCTAGAGGAAAATGCAGAGTCATATGGTCACCTTTTAACTGAGAAATACACTTCTACTTACTTGGGAAATAATCATATGTCTTATTATGTGATAGAGGAAGAGGTTATATTATACAGAAGAGGTAAGAAATTCCATGACACTAGAAAATGATTAGTAGTGTGTACAAAGTTGTATGTATAAAACATTTACAGTGGCATTATTTATAATGGGAAAACATGGGAACAAAAGATTTCAGATAAACAATTTATTATACCCTTAATGGTGGGCATTTTTAAAATTTATATTTAGTCAAGTGCTGGAAGCAACCTAAGTGCCCATCAGTAAATGAGTGGATCAAAAAACTATGGTACATTTACACAATGGAATACTACACAGCAGAAAGAAAGAAGGAGCTTGTACCCTTTGCAACAGCATGGATGGAACTGGAAAGCATTATGATAGGTGCAATCAGTCAGGTGGTAAAAAACAAATATCATATGATCTCACCTATGAGTGGAACCTAATCAACAAAACAAATAAGCAAGCAAAATAAAATAAGAGACACCGAAATAAAGAACAAACTGACAGTAACCAGAGGGGGGAGGGGAATAATGGAGAAATGAAGGGGAAGGGTCATCAAGGAACATGTATAAAGGACCCATGGACAAAGCCAAAGGTGGGTGGGAGTTGGGAGGTAGGGGTCAGTGGGAGGTTGGGGGTTGAGGGTGGGAGGTGGGAGTCAGTGGGGCAGGAAATAGTGGTGGGGAAAAACGGAGACAACTGTACTTGAACAACAATAAAAAAGAAGTTACTAAGACTATTAAAAAAAGAAAATATAACTACATATAAGCATACAAACTTTATATTAACAGAAAAGGCATATTTAAATAATATGTAAAAATAAAACTAATTTTGCTGATACCATCCAATAGAGTAAACTATCTCTTTATTTTTCTATCCAGGAAATATACCATATTTTTCCATATATAATGGGCACTTTTTTCCCAAATTTTGAGGGAAAAATACGGGTGCACTTTATACATGGATAGTACCTGAAATACCTTGTATCTCTTCTTGTATTTTGTAATTATTTGTTACATAAAATTTCTTGTACTGTAATATGTTCAAAAACAAATACTAAAGTTTCTTTATAATACATAAAACAAGTATCTAAATATAAATTAATAAAAGTTGAACTTAAAAAATTTTTAAAAGGATTTTTTCCAGGAAGTTTGGTCCAAAAACGTGGGTGTGCATTATACATGGCAAAATATGGTAAAAGGAAACTGGCTAAAATGAAACAACCCTCAGTGTTGAACATTGACATGATGAGGGACTTTATTTACTTTCCTATATTTTTCAGTGTTTTCCAAAATGAATATTTATTACTTATATGATTAGAATTAATTGACAATTAGTATTCTTCTAATTTAAGGTTTCTTTCCCTATATCCTCTGCGGGGAAACATACATGACTAGATTCCCTGCCAGTTCCTCTTGTTTTCACTGACTGTGTAGTTGTCCTCAACCCTGGCTGCCCATTAGCAATACTCAGGGAGCTGACAGAAAATACATATGCCAAGGGAACTTCCCCTCAGACATACTTAGTTAATTATCCTAGGATATACATGTCTTTTAAAAAACTCCCTAAATGTTTCTAATATATAGCATGGAGGTTCTCCAACATTTCTTTGTAAGATTCACTGGAGGCTCTTGGGTAAAATACAGATTCTCTTGCCCTAGCTGGTGTGGCTTAGTGGATGGAGTGCCAGCCTGCAAACCAAAGGGTTACAAGTTTGATTTCCAGTCGGGGCACATGCATGGGTTGCAGGCCAGGTCCCCAGTAGAGGGTGCTCAAGAGGCACATACATACATAGATGTTTCTCTCCCTCTCTTTCTCCCTGCCTCCCCCTCACTCATGATTACTTCCTATCAGTAACAAGTTTGGAAATGACCAAATCACAATCTTAGTGCCTATGAGGAATTATTCAACTTAAATGACACCACTGCAGAAAGACAATTATATGAAGGGATATCAAATATTATCCACAATTCTATTTAATTAAAATCTAAGGGGAGGGTACCACTTACACATAGTGTATATTGATAAAAAGTTAATACTTCAAACATTTGGTACCTAATGTGCACATTAAGTCCTAAAGAAATTGAGAGAGATAGAGCGCTGAGGTTGGACTGGAGTAGAGGTAAGAGGCTTCAGTAAAAGCACAGACTGACAGTTGGAGAGCAGGATGACAATGAGTAGGGTGGGGGGAGGTGAAGTGGGGAGTGATTGAACAAAAAGTAAAAAAGGACTCATGGACATGGACAACTGTAGGAGACTGTTCTGCATGGCATGGGCCCAGCTCCCACTAGGAGATGCACAGAACCCACGCCCATGGATAGGTTCTCCCATGGGGAATCAGACCTGCAATGTGCCTAGGCCGCTTTGAGTCTTGCTCTTGCTAAAAACTCCCTCACCCTGAATTGAGGACATTTACTACAAAGTAACTTCCTAAAATCCATGCTAAACCTTCCAAGGATGAGTGTAACTGGTTCAACCACTTTTGTCTTTTCATTTGCAAATATCCCTCTTCTGTGATGTGATTAGAAGCATTGGCTCCTTTGTTTTATGTAAAAGGTAACCACCTAAAGCGAACCTGTGCATAGTAAATGAGGACCATCAAGTAATGTGTCAAGAGATAGAAATAAAGGCCTGTCACAGTGGAGGCCTTGGCTCTTGCTCCCCTTGAGAGAAAAGCCATGCTGTCCCTTTTCCTCCACCAGACTCGATAGTCCATGTGAATGTCTCATTTCATCCATAATGACACGGACACTGCGGGCTGGTGTCTGCATCAGACAACAGTATGGTGATTGCTGTGGTGGGAGGAGGCGAATAGGGATATAAGGGGACTACATGGTAATGGTAAAATACAATAAAGATTAAATAAAAATAAAGTGTGATATGGAGAATAGCACAAAAAATAAGGCAGTTAGTTGATATGGAATCTTAAAAGATGGTCATGGGTAATTAGTTCCTCTCATTAAAAGCAACAAGTGGAACTTTCTTTTCAACAGGAGGGAACAAATGAACAAAGAATAAGCAATGTGGCATATTAATCAGGAGAGTGGGGAGAGGTAAGAGGAGAACATGGGCTATAATCAAATGCAGAGGGACTAAAATGAGAGGCAATGGGGTAGGATGACAGGGGAATGGGTACCATGATAAAAGACTGTAGATAAATGAATCTCCCTATAAGTATCTCTGGTAGACATACCTCATTTATTAGTGTAGATCAAATAAATGTATCAGTGACTTACACTTATTAAAGGTTCAATAAATATCTTCTCATAAATGAATATGCTTATAATAATAGTGTGATAGTTTATCAGTTGTTTAGGACTAATGGATAAATACAATAAAGTATTATTTTATAAGGGCTTGGAGAAAGGGTATTTGCAATGTGAAAAAATGATTTCTATGATATCATTTACTACTTTTGTTCCACTCTTTCACTAGCCTCCTGTCCTCACCACTAGAGGCTTCTCACTTCTACTACAGGAGGTCCTCCATAGACACCTCCTCTGTTTGACCCAGAATAAATAAGAAAATAGCAGATAATTTAATGTTGTCAGAGTGAACTCAAGCAAGACCTAGGACAGCATAAGAGGTTTTACTGCCACCATATTCCTACATCTTAATGGTGGGGTTTGCGACAACAGTGGCAGTAGCAGGCAGGACTTCAAAGTTTCCTGTTTGACAGTAAAGGGAGCTTGTTCAAAATAGGAGGAAAGTGAGAGTATTTTGATTTTACATTTTTTTCTTCTAGGTCAGCAGTTCTCAAAGTATGTCCAAGGATTAACAGAACTGCATGACCTGAGAATTACTGAAAATACAAAGCCTTTGGCCCTTATCTGGATCTACTGAATCAGAAACTCTGGATATAGGGCTCAGTAACCGGGGCAAACAGCCCTCCAGGCAATTCTGATACAGAGACAAGTTTGAGAAGCTCTTCCTTCCAGAAGTTTGATAGTTTTCTGGCTACATTCTATCTTGTAGGCTTCACTCTTTGATACTTTTTATGGTTATGTTTTTTTTGTTTGTTTTCTTACCTTAATATTTCTCTATCTCTACTTTTACAAATTTAGTAAATTCTCTAAAATATTTGGTTGGATTGTCAGCTTTTCAGCAGTGAATTTTAAGTCCTATATGACTTTCTTGTGCCTGCCCAATTATTCTGAATTTTGCATTCAGCTCCTAATACATTTAGAATATTCTTCTCTAAATACTGGCTTAGACAGTTGTACCATTTATGCTATCTGTGGAGTTGCCAGTGATTTATGGAGCTGCTGAGGTGTTGTCAGCTTTGGAAAGGATGGTTTGGAATGTGGCCTTCAAACTTCAGCTGGTGTGGCCTGATTCCAAAAGAGGTACCACCAAGTTCCAAAGAAAATGTTGAGGGTAAGTGGCCAAAGTGCCACTGCATCTATCACTATTCTAATTATTTATTTAAAAGTGTATGTGTATTTTTTGTCTAACTACAATATAAGCTCCATAAGATCAAGATCATTCTTTCTTATCAAAAAATTAACAAAGGCCTAACAAAATGCTTGTTCATTATAAGTGATCAGTAAATGTTGAATAAATGCATAAGAGAATGAATGAATGAATGAATGAAAGTATGTTAATTGCACAGAACTCCAAGAAGGAGGTATGTTGAAGTTACTAGGTTTGCTCACAAGCATTTTGCTCTCTCTCTCTCCCTCTAGTAATGATGTATTTCTCTGCCCATTTGAAGGAGGTGTGGGCACACAACTGGGCCAAGTTAGGTGAGTGGCAGTTTTAAAAGTGCATAGTAGGAATGAGGTCTGAATTTTTGTTTTAGACATCAAGATTTATGTTAATTATATATATTTTCTCTTTTTGAGGTTTAGCACACATAAAGTGCATCAATCATAAGTATACACATCTATAAATTTATAGGCATGAATGCACCTGTATAAACACAATGATATCAAGATACAGCATATTTCCAGTACGTCAGAAGTTTCTTTCATGTCCCTGTAGAGTCCAATAACTTCCTATTTGCACTTCACTGACCACTAGTCTGATTTCTATCACTCTAGAGCAGATTTACCTGATTTAGGAACTTCATATAAATAAAGTCATATAGAACGTTTTTGGTGTGTGTTTTATATTTTCACTCGAAATGAAGTGTGTGAGATTTGTTTCATATCTTAGCAATTGTTCTTTTTATTGCTGTTATAAATACCACAATTTATCCATTCTCCTGTTGATGGATATTTTTGTTTCAGCTTTAAACTATTATGTATAAGCTATTATGAAAATTCCACACATGCATTTTAGTGGAAAAATGCATTCATTTCTCTTCACATAATCTTAGTAATGGAATTGTTCAGTCACATGACAGGCATATACTGAGCCTTGGGAGTCTGCAAAAGTGTACAGTGATTCTGTTAGGGAGCAGTCAGGAATGAGCAGCCAGAGAGGAAATAAGGCAGGGCCCCTGACCGGGGCACTGTAATGAAGAACTGAGAGCAGACAACTAGAAACAAAAGGGAGACATGTCTCACCTGTTGATTCAGCAGTCCTGAGCCTGGTCCGATAAGACTGCCAGGTGTTCTGAGAATCACAACTGTAACTGTGATGGCACAGGAGGATGGGAGCCCTTGAATTTCTGTGTATGTTGCTTCCATGGGAAAGGAAGCCTCTGTGGGAATTTCATTAGCTGAGAAAGAAAGCCTTTATACTGATCCCATCATCTGGAAAGGAGAGAAGGAGGAGGAACCTAGAAGCTGAGTAAAGTATATAACCCCTGACTTGTAGCCTCAGCTAAAGTATATAGAATAAACTTACTAACAAACTTACTACCTTATTTCCTCTCTATTTCATAAATAAACCTGTTTCTGTCTCATTTGAGTTCATCTCTTGCAAGCAAGGCAAAACCCGAGGATAGGAAACCCCTGACTCGGGTCTCCCCAGTAACAGTTCTCTGTACACTTTTACTGTCAGAATCACCAGGAGAGCTTGGTGTTAACAACACCACAAATTGCTTGGCCCCATCATAAAGTCTCTGCTTCAGTGGATTCTACTAGATCAAAGGTTGGCATTTCTGAAATTCTGAGGTCATGTTGAAGCTGCTGGTCTAGGGGCCATACTTACAGAACTGTAAATTGTTTAATAAATTTGAAGGTGAGATTTTAGAGTTATATATTACTGTAGCTAATACTAGTCTCCCTTGACTGAGTCTAACATCAAGCTTAACAAATAAAAATACAGGATTCAAGTTAAATTTGAATATCAGATAGACAACAAATAAATTTTAGTATCACTATGCAGCATGGGACATATTTATACTAAAAGTTATTTATTGTTTATCTAAAATTCTATTTTGACTAAGTTTTAGTAGTTTATTGAATAATCATAACTGACACAGATATTACTTCTTTTTTTTCCACAGAAGACCCTGACATGCAACTTGGTTATCCAAGGACACACATTTAAAAAATGGTGGCAGCAAATCTCTAACCTCAGTCAATCTGACTACAGCCCATATCCCTTTTACTCCAACCATACCACCTTCTATGCTACCCAGTAGCTGAGTCTTGAGTGAGAAACAATCTCAGTGTCCAGGGCTGGTAATCTAGCATCAGATAAAGTATCAAATTCATGTATTTACACTTTAGTCTGGGATGCTGCTTAGAAATTTATCTTCCCCAGGCTGAAGAAGAAAATCATCATGACCAGATGCCCCTTTAAGCTCCCACCTGCCCTTGTATCTAGACCCCGCTGCCTTTCAGGCCTGACATTAGTATTATAGGGTTGACCTTTCTGTTCCAGGGGTGTGGCTGAGTCACCTGCTGAGGATTCCATGCAGGAGACACATGGCTTACCTTTCTCCCCCAGAAGAGGAAAGTACCTGTCACTTTTACAAATTGCTCATTTGTTGTTGTACAGAGGGCAATACGCAGTTAGTATTTCTCTGATGCTTATCTCCATTCCTGAAATCCAATGGCAGGCCAGTGAAAATGAGCTCAGATGTGGAGGAGACCTCTTGCTTCAGGTAAGGACTTATATGGTCTGTTGTGGGTCCTAATACACATCAGCAATCATCCCAGCACTGTGATTTTACATTTCTATGGTAGCCCTCATATTCTCCCTTTATAACAGATGAAGTTCTATTATTATTAATTTATCCTTTGATTTTAAGAATAGCTAGTGGTGGTAAAAGCCTTTGGAAATTCAAGTTTATTATCTAGACCAAATTTGAGAGGATATTCCACCAGCAACTATACCAAGGAAAAGGGATTCCTCAGACTTCCTCTTCTTCCTGACAGGAAAATTCTTAGGCTCCATAAAAGTACTTGGAAGAACAGAAAGAAAGGAAGAGATAAGTTCAAGTGTAACGGGATACAGAACAAGGGTCCCCTGAAAATAGCAGAGCATTTCACCCACAATTCTTGACTGGGGGAATGGAAGAGTAGATAGTATGGCATTTGGGATGCATCGTGTAACAATGGCAAGTTATTATCCATGCCTTACTGAAGGGAAGAGGGCTGCTGCCTAGGGCGAATTGTGTATGTACATGACTATGAAAACACTCAGGGACTCGTGACATAGCTGTGGGAGCTCATATAGCACCTGTGCAAGAGGCAGGGAATGGATGCCCACCCCAGATGCTTATATGTCACTGGGAATTTTTCCCTGACTGAAGATGGCAGCCAAAAAAGGTAAAAGATACAGGGAACTGGCAAAAATGGTGGACACTAACACATCATAGGAAGGGCCAGATATGAGTTCATGCAAGAAATTCCTGGCCAAGCATTTAAATGAGGGTGGGCTGAGAGCAGGTAAGTGAGAGACTGCCTCTACCAGTGAGATTTTGGGCTGTGTGGAACCTAAGAAATGTCACCTGTGTGACCAGTAAGTGGGATCAGCAAGAAATGAGACAAGATTCTAAAGTTAGTTCTAGTCCCTCTTCTTCCTTTGGAACTCTGTCTTTGCTTTGGCTTTTGCTTTGTTTCTGTTCTGGAAGGAAATTGAGTTTTCCCAGGAAGAGCTGACACTTCATAACAAGTGGGAAAGCAAACAAGGGAAAGTATAAAGCATAGAAATGCAATTTTAGTGAATACTAGAAGGACAAGGATTTTCTGTCATGCTTTGTATTTTCCTTTATATCTGATCCCTCCAGAATATGGCATTCTGAAGGAGGTTTCTTTGCATAAAACCAACAAGACCAGTTGCCATTGGTGGCTTTATTAATCATGGGTTTGATTGGAATGTCATGTCTGAAGGAGGCAAGGTTGTTACCAGAAAGCCTTGAGGAACTGAGAGTGAATTTTGTGTGAATTAACATGAATTCTGGAGCTAGTGAAAGCCCACTAGAGAAAAGCCTGATACCGTGGTTGGTTGTGCAGTTCGTGTCATTCTTTCCAGGGAAAGAAATGGAAGGATGCTTTGCTGAAAGATGGCAAGGAGGAAACTTAAGGCACAATGGAAACCTCAAGAACTTGAGAGAAGCAGGTGCTACAGGTGAAGCTGGATGGCAGTTATATGGTTTAATTTCTGTGCCCTGCAGGGCAGACTAAAGGGTTAATCTAAAGGTTCTTTGTGTGAGTTCCAGGAAAGCAGACTTAAAAATCATATGTGATCAGTTGATGCTCTTGTGTTTATGAAAACAAACAGGCAAAATTAAAACTGGGCTTAATGCAGTCCCTTTAATGACAATGAGAGTGATCCTAAGGAGAAAAATTGTGATTCAAAGAAAATCACTGTGCTCAGTGGTGGCCATTAGACTAGTGCAGCTAACTGTCTTCAAATTTTGTTTTCATTTGGGTGTTTAAACTGGGTTTTTGACATCATCAAAGATGCCCAATTTAGAGGCAAGAAGGATCTGTCAAACTGTCACTGTTAAATGACATTCCAGAAAGGCCTTACAACTAGTAGTCTTCCCAAAAGACAGTCTCACAGACTCAAAGACTGGTTTGTGGTTTGTTGTGTGAATTAATATGTATGTTCTTCCTTCTGTTTCCATAAGGCATAAGCCTATGACCTTATTACCTGAGTGATTATTTACACATTATAGACCTCACTTAAGAAGTGCATCTGCATCGCTGCCTCTTGAATCTCAACTGTTTGGCTGAACTAAGTGGTTGGGCGGTGAAGTATGAGGCAGTCTATAGGCTTCACTTTAACACTGGTTTCCTTTTCTGCCTTATTGGCATGGACAGAAAGGGCCCAAAGGTGTTAAAAAGGGAAGGAATCCTAGAACATTACCCTCAGCCCAAGCTAAGTAGGCAAAAGGGCTTGGACAGGTGTGACATGCCTTGTACACTTTCCTCCAAAGAAGTCATTGTTTTCCTAATGTGGGACATTGTAGAATTGGTCCCTACCCTTATCATTCAGTGGTTATGGTTTTAATTGTGCCTTCTAACACTGTTCCCAAATTTGTTGCCTCCAGAATATGAAAAGGATGCTAAGTTGTTCAGAAGTGCCAACCTTTGGACACTGAGCATACCATTCTCCAGGGGCAGCCAACTGACCTGGACTCTGCAAAATCCTTCCCCTCACATGAAGACCACCCTCCACTCCACATCCCCAACTCTTTTAGGGATATCTGGACCCAGGGGTAGGTAGAACTACATCCCTAAATCCATTGCCAGCAGGAAATAGCTTCAGAAGATTATGAGACCTTTGCCCATTGTCCTTTGTAAGATTACAAAGGGTCCAGAGGACTAGAAGTGGGGATTTTAATGGGGTGCGGAGTAAGGATCCCCTGAAAATACCAGTGCATAACCCCTGCAGTCCTTGATTGGGGGAAGGGAAGAGTGGAAGTTATGGCATTTGAGATACACCGCATAATGAAGGCAAGTTAATAGCCATGCCTTCCTGAAGGGAAGAAGCCTACTGCCCAAGGTGAATTGTGTACATGACTGTGAAAACACTCAGGAACTCATGACATAGCTGGGATATAGCACCTGTGTGAGAGTCAGGGGGCAGATGACTCTCGAAAATGATGACTGTGAATCACTGGACCTTTTGCCCTGACTAAAGATGGCAGCCCCAAATAATAAAAGATACAGGGGAACTGGCAAAAAATAGCAGACACTAACATATCATAGGAGGGGCCAGATATGAGTTCACACAAGAAATTCCAGGCCAAGCATTTAAATGAGGGCAGGAGTAAAGAGAAGACGATCTGCCATGAGGTATGGAGTGTGACAGAGGAGGTGCACCTGGAAAAGCCACGCAGTCTGGAGTAAGAGAGTGAAGGTCTGGAAAGCCAGAAGTCTAGTGAGTCACCAGAGTTGGCGGTGCAGAAGCAGGGGACCTGCCCCATCACCCAAATTCAAGCCTGCCTGGAGAAGATGGGGGCAGACCTGACTACCCACCTGGATTTGTGAGGGATGCTTGAAGCTGACTGGCGACCAGGAATGCTGAGCTGCAGACTTCTGCTTTTCTGAAAGATGGTACCTCTGAGTGGTGTATCCTGTAACTGGCCAGCTTTGGCAAAAGGAGGCAGGACTATGTATTTTGGGGTAGTTTTTAAAGGGAGTGGGACTTAACAGCAGAAATCTGCCATTATTCTAAATCTGTGTAACTTTTAAATAAAAATCCATTTCCTTTTTCGCCAAACTCTTGCTTCTTGGCAGTGGGCAATCAAGCCCCATGGCTGGCTGTTCAGAACAGGACTGGCGGAGTTCTGTAACAAGCAGTACATCTGAGAAATTATGCCTGAGCTTTCTGCCTCTGGAGGCCAAATTGGACATCTCTTCAACATGTGCTTAACTCTATTTTACCACCCTAATTACTGTGTTGCAATTGTCTATTTAATTGTCAGTCCTCCTATCAAGGTATGATGCTTTTGAGAGAAGAAACTGGTTAATTTCTGTCCTTCAGGACATCGCAGTATGCTTAGTGTATGTAAGACATTTAGGACAGTTTGTCAGACTGTCTACTTGAGCAGGCACCAAGGACAGACTTCTTTAATTTTATATCTTGAGCCTTAGATTAGCCTATGGATGCCTTTAGGACCCCTTTTGATTACAGCCTTCTCCCTAGAAAGAGTTTAGTATTAGTAGCAGGGTCTAAAATCTGCCTTTCGAATGGACTAGACATGCAATCTGAAGTTGCCTTTGAAAACTTTCTCCTTCTGAGTTGTTTTGAACCCTTGAGTGCTGGATACTTTGGAAAAGATATTCTCCAGGCTATTTTGTAGCTTTTTGGTTCTCTTAGGTAATCAAACCCTATACAGAAATTTCAAGATGAACAATTCCCACACAGCTGCTGAGAAGGAAACAGATCTGACCTTTACATCTGAACTGATGGGAAAAAAAAACAACAACAACAGAGCCTGATTGAAAAGTGAAACATTCGTCCCCACTGAAAGCATGAATTAACTCTTTGTTCCCTTTTGCCTTTTAGAGTTTCGATATTCTAAGTGTGGTCCTCCAAACAGCAGCATCAGCATTGGATAGTGCCTGTTAAAAATGTAGGATTCCAAGCCTTAGCCCCAGGCCTGCTGAATCAAAACCTGTACTTTTAATAGGCGATCTGGGATTGCATAAAAATGTGAACAGCCCCCTCTTTGGAGACAAACAATTGCAATTAATTTCATTCTTGTTGATTTGTTTTTTGATGTATTTTGTTTGGTTACCCTGATAGAGTAGAAAGCATTCAGTCAATTGAGAATCCCTTCCCAAGAATAATAAGGAAGATCCCTGACTGCAAACCAGTGACCCCTCTGGGAGGAAAAACACACAAACAAACAAACAAGCAAAAACCATGGATTACTCTCCACCAGAGACTAGCCATATTTTCCCCCAGACACACTATGCTTTCTAATGTTCTTGGGTTTATTTTAATATAGGTATTCTCTGCTTGTTTTTTTTTCTCTCATCTTTTTCGCATTGAACCTTTTTTCTTTTGTTCTCTCTCTTTCTTCCTCTGTCTTTTTCTTTTCTCTTTTCTTCTTTTTTCTTTTCTCCTTCCATCCCTCTATGCTTTCCTTTCCTTTCCTCCTTCCTTCCTTCACTCCTCCCCTCCCCTCCCCTTTCTTTCTCCAGCCTTCCCTTCACTTTCCTTTCCTTTCGTTTTTTAAAGCAAAAACCCAGTTACAAAGTGCTTGCACATCTCAAGTGAACAGTGGGAATGAGATTGCTGGTGAGCCCAGCTCTGTTAGGGACTGGCAGCGTGTTTTGAAGAAAACACATGGCAGTTCCTGCTAAAGGTCTAGAATGGTCTGCAGGATTTGCACTGTAAGTGAAGGAGCCACAGAGTGATGTGAATTAGGATAGGAGTGATTTATACTGATTTTCAGTAGGTCTAATTAAAGTCAAATAGTGTTCTCAGATATGACACCAAAAGCAAAAGTGATTGATAATAGTAGTAATAATAATAATAAACAATTTGGGTTGAATCATAACTTTTAAAAACTATACCACTAACAAAGTGAAAAACAATCCAAAGAATGGGAGAATATATTTGCAAATCATATATTTGATGAGTGACTTGTATCCAGAATACAGAAGGAACCCTTACAACTTAATAATAAAAAGACAACTAACACAATTTTTAATATAATCAAGGGATTTGACTAGATGTTATATTTTCAAATAAGGTGCCTTGGTTGGTGTGGTTCAGTGGATTGAGTGCTGGCCTACAAACCAAAGGTTGCCTGCTGGATTCCTAGTCTAGAGCACACACTTAGGGTCCAGGTCAGGTCCCCAGTAGGAGGTGTTTGAGAGGCAACCACACACTGATGTTTTTCTCCCTCTCTTTTTCCCTCCCTTCCCCTCTCTCTAAAAATAAATAAAATCTTTTTAAAAAAAGATGTTTGATAAGATCAGATAGTCCAGAAAAAATATTCATCATCACTAGTGATTAGGAAAATGCAAATTAAACCGCAAATCCACTAAGATGGCTATAATCAGAAAGGAAGACAATAACAAGTTTTGGTGAGGATGCAGAGAAAATAGAACACTTGTACGCTGCTGGTGGGATTGTCAAATGGTACATCCACTTTAGAAAACAGTAGTCTCTCAAAGTGTTAAACATAGAGTTACCATATGACTCACCAATTCTGCCCCTTGCTAAAGAGTTGAGAAATGAAAAATATATGTCTACATTAAATTTGTACATAAGTGCTCAGAGCAACTTATTAATAGCCAGAAAAGTGGAAAAAACCCAAATGTCTATTAAGTGATGGTTGGATAAACAAAAGGTAGTTTGTCCATACAACAGGATGCCATTCAACAATTTTTAAAAATAAAATACTGATACATGTTATGACATGGATAAGCCTTGGAAACATTACGCTAAATGAGAGAAACCAATCACAGAAGATGTTGTATGATTCCATTTATATAATATCCAGAACAGGCAAATCTAAAGAACCAAAAAGAGATCAGTGATTACTTAGGGTAAGAGGAGAAATGATTGCTACCGGGTATGGGGTTTCTTTTCAGGGTGCTGAAGTGTTACAAAATTTATTGTAATAATTATACAATTCTGTGAATATAGTAAAACAACACTAAATTTTACAATTAGAATTAAAAGGGTTAATTTTATGCTATGTAAATTATATCTCAGTAAACCTGTTATTAAAAAATCAAATAGTAAATAACATGTAACATATACACTATTTGGCTATTATGTTTCTAGCACTTTGGAAAATGGGTAACACTTTTATGATAAAGGCATTAAACCTCAAAAAGTACTACATATGTGCCTCAGATAAGAATCCATAAAAGTTTAAATAAGGAAGAGAACACTGTATCCTTTGCTTATTTATTTATTCACTTATACATGCATTTTATGTGTTCACTGCATATCTACTAAATGTGAGGCATGTTTGTCATCTTCTGGGATAACAGGCAGACATCACCCTGCTGTACTGTGACCTACAGTCCAGAGGTAAAGTCAAAATAACAACAAACAGTTCAACAAAGCCTGATAATTAAAATAATAGGGAATAGAGCAAAGGTAGTCATACTCATTTTGCTTGTGTAACCTCTAAAATAATTTTGATAAACTATGTATTCTTTATACATTTTTAAGTTGATATATAAATACTTTCATTATAAGGATAAATTAATATACACTATTTGTAGTAGTTAGAAATAATTTTAAAAAGATGAAATAGTATTAATGAATATAACTGGGATAAATATTTCATGATATGATTTGATAAAATAGGTTTCAACAATGTATTAAATGATATCAATGATATCTGAACTATATTATGCAACAGTTTTGCCCATGTGTTCTATATAATATGCTTTGAAAAGCATACGGAGGACTGGCAGTCCTCCAGTGCATTCCAACAACATTTCAGCTTCACTAACCAACAGTTCTGGCTGTATGCATTTAGTGCATCCCAAATAAGCTAACACATTTTTCTAACAGCAGTATCACTCCTTCCTCATGGAAAAGGCAGGGAAAGACAAGAAACTTTATAAATTTATGTTCCCAAAGTTAAATATTAAAATATACTTTTTTAAAGCCAGTATTTCAATTTCTCCTACTTGCTGCCCTGGTGTATTTTACAACTTGATGAAGATTTTAAAACATCGCATAAGATTTGGTATGGGTGAGTTTTGTTTGTTTATTACTTACTTGTTTATTATTGATAAATTGTGGAAGAGAGAACATTATTAATGCTGGTTCATTCTCAAGCATATCAGTTATAGCAAAAGTCATATCTGAAAGCTCAAGATCTGGAAACGATGCTTAAAATTGTGGTGCAAATACATACATGGACAGCCTTTCTATGTCACCATAGGTTCATGTATCATCACAGGTACTCAAACCACTGCTCTAGAATAGACTGGGGAGTTTCAGAGTCCTGTGGAATTACCAAAACTACAGTGTAGATTTGAGGAAACAAACAGGAAGTGAGGAAGGAATTGTAAGTGTGGTAGAGTTTATATTTCTTGCAACCTGCAGGTGATAGTATACATGAACCTGGAAGAAGGCATGGCCAAAGTAGGATGGCACCACATATGCCAGCTTTTTAGGATTTTAAGGACTGTGAATTAGAGGTGAATGAGAGCATAAGCCTATACATTGTTACTTTAGAAGTTCCGCTCTATCAGATTATTATTATTATTTTGTATATAGTCGGCATCTTAACTGGAAGTTGAAGTTTGGAAAACAATATTCTTTTCCATTCAAATTAGGCTGTGCTCACGGGGTGGAGTAGATTGTTTCAAGATGGGTGCTACTGATCCTTTCCATCCTTCTATGTGCTAGCCATTCTACCCTTGAGAGATGGAGTCTAGTTCTTCAATCCCTTGAATCCAGGATGCCCTATGATTGAATTAATACTGTCTGACTTTTGTAATTAGATAAGAAGAAATATTCCAGTTTCCTCCTAGGTCTCTTGGACCATGTGCTCTGAAGAAAGCTACCTGCCAGGAAGGAAGTCCCTACCCTGAGATCTCTATGCTGTTAGAAAGCCCAGCCTATCTAGATGAAAGCAAAAGCAGGGTAGGATCGAGGGTGGACAGTGGGAATGGCTGGGGTTGTGGGGAATGATGAGGGGGAATAGGAGACAACTGCACTCGAACAACAATAAAAATAAAAATAAAAAAATAAAATTAATAAAGCTACTATGAAAAGAAAAGAAAGGCCATAAAGAAGGGTGTCCAGCTAGCATTTATCTCTTACAGACATCTATGATTCCAATCACCAATCCCAATATGTGGGAGTTTTCCTCCACATATTGAAGCAATTCTTCAATAGTAGGCTTGTGTCTTGCAATTCAACTCAGATTTGACACTTTATATCTAGACATAGTAACAGATCCCACAGGTCAAAAGCTCTGTCCTACAAGATCTCCCTTCTTCCAACTTCAGTTGCCAATCACAAGTACAGGTTGTCACTTGTGCTTCTGACTAACTGTGATAAGATAGAAGTTCCCATGACCCCCTTCTAGGGTTCAATTACTTTGCTAGAATTACTCACAGAACTCAGAGAAGCATTTTACTTACTAGATTATCAGGTTATTATAAAAGGATATGACTCAGAACAGCCAGATAGAACAGATGCTTAGGGCAAGGCAGGGACTGTCCTTGCTCTCTGAGTACATCACTTTCCCATATCTCAATTTGTTCATCAACCCACAAGCTTTCCAAAGCCAATCCTTCAGTGGGGGAAGGGTTTATGGAGGCTTCAATACATAGACATGATAGATTAAATTATTAGCCATTGGTGTTTGAATCGACCTCCAGCCCCACCTACTCAAAGACATCACCATACTTATTGAGGCTAGCCTAAGTCTTCCTGCTTGCTCACTGCCTCCTCCCATCCATTCTCCACAGAGCAGCAAGCTTGATTTATATAAACATTAATGCCATTGTCACTAACCTGCATAAAATACTTCAGAGGCTTCCCACTGTCATAGAAGTCCAGCCAGCTTACCAAGACTCATGAAGTCCCACCTTCTTTCTCTCAGTTGCTTCACCACTAAGCTTAGTCCCCACACCGGGCCTTTGGGATGGCCATTCCCTCCACTGGTTCTGGTGCAAGCTCCGGTGTGGCTGTTTTCTTCTCTGTATTTGGGCCTCAGGTTAGTGCTCTAGAGATGACTTTTCTGAACATTCTGTCCAAAGTAGCTGCTCACCATTCCCTTACTCTTTATCATGTTACCCAGTTTATAAACTTCAAAATGATGGTTCAATTGTATTATGTACCACCTGCTTATTGTTTATCTTCTTCACTATGATCTAGGAGAACAAAAACCTTCTTTGTCTTTTTTTATTGTTTATTCTTAGTGGTAAGTACTACATATGGCAGAGAGTGGGTATTCCATAAATTTCTACAGAGAAACAGAAGAGATGAGTGAATGGACTCACTGGGGCTAGGCACAGAAAAACATTTGAAAACATATTGCATGTCCTCTTGGAGGTTATTATTTGTTACTATGACACTGAAAGGACATACACAACAATTTTTAAAAAGATAAATTCAAATGAAGTAGAGAACATAAAATTTTCAATTCAAAAGTGAGAATTTTCTATAAATGGAGGACAGAGGGAAGTCTCTTGATATCAAATTTTTATTTGGCATAGAGCATGTGCTTAGACCCATGCTAGTCATTTGAATGAATGAAAAGAATATTTTAGGCATCATATTTGATTTATAAGAGCTTATCATCTACTCACTGAGGCATATATATATGTGTGTGTATATATATGTGTATATATATATATTTGTATATAGTCCAGATAGTAGTCACATTTGCATGCTAAAGAACAAGAAAGAGCCATACATTTCTTCAGAGGCCTGCTTCCCTTCATGGAATGAAGAAGAAAAGGGAGATGATTTTCTAGATTACTTAGAAAACAAAGATCAAACAAAGTCAAATAAACTTATTAAATTTTAAGTATATGTTTAAAATAGTATTTTTATTAGCATGAACCATTATATCTTAAGGGATACATATAAAGACTATTTTTTAGAGATTTCCTAGGCACAAAGTTCTTTTTGTGGGTTTCCAAATTGAAGGGAATACAGACACACACACACATATATACTGTGTGGGGCAAACATAGGTTTACAGTTGTGAGTATGTGAAGCACAGAGTTTATTCTTGTATTATTATTTATTAATTATTATTATTTTCCACATGAACAACTATAAACCTACTTTTGCCCCATGCTGTATTTTCTTTTGTATGCCTCATACCATACAGCACAGTTCTAGGTGCAAAATATGTCACCAATGCTTACAATTGCCCAGAAAATAATAAAATAAAATAAAATAAAACAAAATAAAATAAAATAAAATAAATAAATAATAAATAATACAATAAAAATGTAGTGGAAATATTTGTAGATTGGAAGTAAAAACTTGTATTTTAAGTGTGAATATACCCCAAAATACTAGGTAACTTTAAACCTCAGTATTCATTTTGTCAGCTATGAAATGAGAAGGCTAAACTAAGTTATTTCTAATTTACAATTCTACAAATAGGTAAAATCATGCAAAAAAGCAAGGGATTCTTTGAACACTTATGACTTTTAAAGAAATTACCAATGTTGAAAAAAGTAAGTCTTTCTGGAGCCTTAGTGATCGACAAAAGGATAAAGAAGTCTGAGATGCAAAAAAAAAAGATGTTCTCTGCTAAGAATAACAAGAAAATATTTAATTCTACAATAAAGGGCAGACAGTTTACTCAGAGGTTTTGGTAAATATGGGGAGATGCTTTAAGCAAAATATAGCTTTGCACCATCAAAAACAAGAAAGAAATGGGAGTATATATTGAATCTAACTCTGCCAAGAAAAATATCATGACTCAGATATCAAACAATTAAATTTATATAGACATAGAAGAGATTTCAAGAAAACATGGCAAAAAAAATCATCTCAGTTTTCATTCAAATAAATCATAATCAATATGCCTTATTTTCTCTAAAGGCAGTCATCAATACTGTCTTACATTATGTCCAGTTCCTGGTTATTATCTATTAATAATTATGTAATTAATTGTGCCATGTTCACTCTAAAATTCTAAATATTATGGATTATTCATGTAGTTGACCAATAGATTATCAAATTGTACTTGTAAGTGTGGACAATTTATGTATCCATTTAGGGTCCTTGAGAATACTAAGGATATCCTTCCCTTTTGGTTTTTTAATTACTTTTTTATTTTAAGAAATTCAACTTGCCATTTATTTTGAAAGCATTCTCTCTATCTTAATTGAGGTCCTCTTGTACATCCGAGGGTTTCATTTTTCACTATAGGGATTTATTTCATTAATTCATTCTGGAAAATTTTCAGCCATTGTCTAGCTCTATTCACTCTAGTCTCTCCTTTTGGAACTTTGTTTAGATGTACATTAAACATTCTTACACTTCCCTCCATGTCTCCTAATTTCCCTACAGTATATGACACTTGCAGACCTACTAAAATGTTTCACTTTACTTTCAAATACAAAGGAAAAATGGAGCACTTTTAGGTTGAAGAAAATATTTTGATACACATGATTAATATGTTTGTCTTTACACCAGCATAGTCATAAAATGTAAGTTTTTGTATGTGTGTATATATACAGATGTGGAAAGGGCAAAAACAAATGCCCAGGGTCCACCAAAATTATAACATTGTTCTGGCTTCCTCATATGGTCTTCTAATTTTTTCTAAATATATTTTATTGACTATGCTATTACAATTCTCCCATTTTCCCCCTTTATTTCCCTCTACCCTGCATACCCTCTTCTACCAGCATTCCTACCCTCCCCTTAGTTCATGTCCATGGGTTGTACGTATAAGTTCTTTGGTTTCTACATTTCCTACACTATTCTTAACTTCCCCCTGTCTATCTTCTACCTACCATTTATGTTACTTATTCCCTGTACCTTTTCCCTCATTCCCTGCCTCCTCTCCCCCACTGATAACTCTCCATGTCATTTCTATTTCTGTTATTCTGTTCCTGTTCTAGTTGTTTGCTTAGTTCAGTTTTGTTTTTGCTTTGTTTTCTTAGGTTTGGTTGTTGATAGTTGTGTTTGTTGTCACTCTACTGTTCATATTTTTTATCTTCTTTTTCTTAGATAAACCCTTTAACATTTCATAGAATAAGGGCTTGGTGATGATGAATTTCCTTTAACTTGACCTTATCTGGGAAGCACTTTATTTGCACTTCCATTCTAAATGATAGCTTTGCTGGATAGAGTAGTCTTGGAAGTAGGTCTTTGTCTTTCATGACTTCGAATACTTCTTTTCAGCCACTTCTTGCTTGTAAGGTTTCTTTTGTGAAATCAGCTGATAGTCTTATGGGCACTCCTTTGTATATAACTGTCTCATTTTCTCTTGCTGCTTTGAAGATTCTCTCCTCTTTCATCTTGGGTAATGTAATTATGATGTGCCTGGTGTGCGCTTCCTTGGGTCCAACTTCTTTGGGACTACTGAGCTTCCTGGACTTCCTGGAAGTCTATTTCCTTGGCCAGATTGGGGAATTTCTCCTTCATTATGTTTTTAAATAAGTTTTCAATTTCTTGCACTTCCACTTCTCCTCCTGGCACTCCTATGATTCAGATGTTGGAACAGTTAAAGTTGTTCTGGAGGTTCCTAAGCCTCTCCTCATTGTTTCAAATTCTTCTTTCTTTACTGTGTTCTGGTTGAATGTTATTTCTTCCTTCTGGTCCAAACTGTTGATTTGAGTCCTGGTTTCCTTCCCACCACTGTTGGTTCCTTGTACATTTTAATTTATTTAAATTTTTATAGCCTTCACTTTTCCCTCTATTTTGTAACCATACTTAACCATTTCTGTGAGCATCCTGATTACCAGTGTTTTGAACTATGTATCTCATAGGCTGGCTATCTCTTCATCTCTTAGTTGTATTTTTTCTGGAGCTTTGGTTTCTTCTTTCATTCAGGCCATTTTTTTTTGTCTCAGTGCACCTTTTATGTAGCAAGGGACAGAGCTTTAGGTGTTCACTGGGGCAGAGCAACCTACACCCTGCATTGTGGTGCTGTCAGTAGGAGAGGAGTCCAAGAAGGAACAATGCAGCTTGTTCAGCTCTGGGTCAGCTTTCAGTCACTTCCTCTGCTATCCACAAGCAAGTTTGGCCCTTCTGTTGCTGATTCCCAGGTGGGTAGGTTTGTGTACATTCTAGAACCCTGTGGGTCTCTTCAATGAACTCTCCTATTAGGCTGGGAGGTTTTCCCGTAGCTTCAACCCCCACAGCTTGTTTTATCAGTCAGAGGTTTTGAGGCCTCATTTCCCCAAACTGGAAACCTGGGTTGTGTGGTCTGTCTTGCTCCCCAATTGGTCCTCCTGGTTTATCCCCATGCAAATGTGGGACCACCCGCTCTGCCAGTCACTGCCTTGCTGCGAGTCCTTTCTACCCTGGCTGCCCATCTCTACCCCTCCTACTAATCTGGATGAATGTTTCTTCTTTAACTCCTAGTTTATCAGATATCCATACAGTTCCATTTTCTGGCAGTTCTGGTTGTTTTTTTCTTTTTAAATTTGTTGTTGTCCTTTTCATTGTGTGGGGAGGCACAATTATCTATGCCTTCATCTTGGCAGGAAGTGAGTCTTCTAATTTTTTAAGAAAATATATTTTATTTTAATATTGGATGGTTCTATGAAGTTCTAGTCTATGCAGTTTCTCCACTCTGTGCTTCAGATTCTCTCACTTATTGTGTTTGCTGACGCTTGCTCATGGTAACTTATTATTTCCTTAGGTATTTCCCGATGGATGTGTGTATGTGTCTAAATTTATTTTCTTTAGAACTTTCTAGGACTGAATGTTTTTCCAATAACTTCAGGAACAAGACAAGGATGTTCACTTTCGATACTTCTATTCAAGATTGTATTTGAAGATCTAATGAGGACAATATGGCATGAAAACAAAATAGGAGGTATGTAGATAAAGAAACATGTGAATTTTGTACAGCAAATAATAAGGTATTATATATAGAAAACCCTGAAAAACCCATTGAAATCCATTAAAGCCATTAGAATTAATGAACAAGTTTAACAAAGTTGCAAGATACACCATCAGCATTTAAAAATTTATCATATATCTATACATTAAAATAAAAAATCTAAAAATATAAATAATTCTATTTAAAACATCATCAAAAGAACATAATACTTGAAAATAACTTTAACCAAAGAGGTGAAGATGTGTCAACTTCTATAAGCAAAAAAAAAAAAGTGAAGAAATTTTGCAGAGTATCAGCTTAGACATTTCTTTAGCAAAGAAATGGAAATGGTCACTAAGTGCATGAAAAGATGCTCAACATAATTAGTTACTGAAAGAGTTCATGTAAAAACTATGATGACATATCATTTCATACTCTTTAGATTCCTTATACTAAAAAAGACAAAGAATAACAAGTGTTGATGAGGATGTAGAGAAATTTGAACACATACAGAATATTGGTAGGAATGTAAATGAGCACAACCTCTTTGGAAACCATTTTGGCAGTTTGTCAAATATATTGGATTATTATATTACCCAGAAATTCTGCTCTTTCATTTTGCATCCAAGAGAAATGAAAACCTATATCTTTATTAAAAATTTTACACAAATATTTATACAGTAGAATTCAAAATAAGCAGAGTGGAATCAACCCAAATGTCATGAATCATTCATGAATGGATAAAAAAATGGTCTGTCCATAACATTGAATATTATTCAGCAATAAAAAAGAAATAAAGTACTGATATTTGCTACAAAACAGATGAACACTGAAAACGTTATGCTAAGTGAAAGAGGCCAGTCACAAAACACTGAATACATGATTCTTTTTATAAGAAATATCCAGAATAGGCAAATCTATAGAGATAGAAATTAGGTAAGTGGTTGGCTAGGGTGAGAGGGGAAATGACTGCTAATGAGTATTGAGTTTCTTTGAGGGATGATGAAAATGATCTAAAATTAGATTACTTTGATGTTTAATTAACTCTATGAGTTTTACACTTTATTTTAAAATTTATTTTCTATTAAAATATAGTTGAAATACAATTAGTAGTTTTTAAATACAGAAGGTTGAAATACAAATATTAGGTTTCAGCTGTACAGCTTAGTAATTTGACATTCTTATACTTTATGATGTGATTACTGCAGTAAGTATAGTAACCATCTGTCACATACAAAGTTAAGATATTATTGACTATTTTTTCTATGATGTACATTTTATCTTTATCATTTATTATTTTATAGCTAGAAGTTTGTGTCTCTTATTCCCCTTCACCTTTTTGCACACATCATCCAACCCCCTGAGTTGTACACTTTAAATGTGTGAATTATAGGTGAATTATACATCAATGAAGCAACTTAAAAAATAGAAAGGGACTTCATGTATGTTTTTGTAAGGAAAAAAATAGTAGGTATTATACTTGATGAAATGTTAAATGCTTGCATTTTGAAATTTAAAAATAATTACACCTTCTGTAACTATTTTTTCAACATTTTACTGGAGGCTTTTGTCAAAAAGCTAAAGCCATAAAAAATGAAGGAAAAGTGAAACCAGTTATTATTATAAGATGATAAAATTATTTGCATATGAAATATAAAACAAGCACAGATAAATTGTTATAATTAATGAGAGTTTTTCAAGGTTGCTGGATACTAAGTAAACAAAATTCCATTTTTATATTTCAGCAATAAACAGAAAATAAGATTTTACCATATATATAAATTATGTATATAAATTATATATTATATATATAAAGATATAATATCTAATATTCATAAAGGAAAACTCCTGGATGATCCCATATCTATGGCTCCAGGAGGAGGCCATTTGGCCTGTTGAAACTGAAGCAATGGCCCTATGATATTTGAATCACCTTTGAGGTCATTTTACCCTTCTTTTGAAGAACAGCATCCCTCAGAGCCAAATAGTTCTATCAGGCAGGCCTATCAACTCTAAGGAGTTTGGCAGTTTTTCTTCATTTTCTGGCAGTGTCCCTACTTGTACACTCTTATAATCAAGTGATAGTCCAGTCACACCCTTAGTGTTCTCTTGAGAACATGCTTTCTCATTTTTTGCAATAGGGATAAGCTAAGCATTTTTTTAACTCCAATTTCTGATTCCTTTCTGCTTAATAGTTTCTTCTTCAGTTAAGCTTTCTCTTCTTACATTTTACTCTAATCAGTCAGGAGAAATAATTTTTCCTTCAACACTTAGCTTAGACATATCCTTAGCTAAATATCTAATTTCATTGCTTACAAATTTTACCTCCTACAAAACACTAAGGAAAAAAACACAACTTATCAAAATTCTTTGCCACTTTGTAATAAGGGTCATCTTTCTTTCAGTTTCCAGTAATATGTCCTCATTTCTATTTGAGACCTCAACTAATTGACCTATAAGTTCCATAATTCTACCAACATTCTATTTAAGACTACTTATATGTTATTTAAGAAGATAAAAACATTCTCCTCAGGTCTCCTCTTTCCCTTAATCCCCATATTTCTGCCATGCACCTCAAAACTCCCCCAGCCTCTATCCATTATCCAGTTCCAAAGCCACTTCCACAATTTTAGGTACTTGTTACATCATCCCGTGTTTAGTACCAAAATCTGTCAACTATGGCTGCCATTACATAACATAGTCTGGAGGGCTAAAAAACAGATTTCTATTTTTCATAGTTCTGGGTGCTGAAAGTCCAAGATCAAGGTGCCAACTAGGTAGATTTCTTTCTTTTTACAAATTAAAAAAATTTCATTACAGTTGACATTCAATATTATCTTAGTTGCAGGCATATAGCATAATGGTTAGACATTGATATAACTTTTGAAGGGATCTCCCCCGTAAGTGTAGTAACCACCTAGCAGCATACATAGTTATTACAATAAAATATTACTGATTATATTCCCTATGCTATATTTAAATCTCAATTTGTACTTCTTTTTAAAAATTTTGTATTTATTTATTAAGTATATTTTATTGATTATGCTATTACAGTTATCCCATTTTTTCTCCCTTTTATCTTCCTACGCTCTGTATATCCTTCCCTCCAGCATTCCTCCCCCCATTAGTTCATGTCCATGGGTCATACATATAAGTTTTTTGGCTTCTCCATTTCCTATACTTTTCTTAACCTCTTCCTGCCTATTTTGTACCTACCAATTATGCTTTTTATTCCCTGTACCAATTTGTACTTCTTAATCTCTTTCCTTTTTTCACCCATTCTTCCAACCCTCCTTATATAAAAATATTTCCTATATCACCCTGGCTAGCATAGTTCAGTGGACTGAGTGCAGGCCTGTGAACCAAAATGCTGCCAGTTTGATTCTTTGTCAGGGTACCTACCTGGGTTGAGGGCCAGGTCCCCATTTGGGGGCATGCAAGAGGCAACCAATAGATGTTTCTCTCCCTCTCTTTTTCCCTCCCTCCCCATCTCTCTAAAAATAAATAAATAAAATTAAAAAAATATCCTCCGTATCTATGTTTGTTTTTGTTTTGTTCACTTGTTTATTTTGTGTGGACAGCAGAACCAATAAAATGGCATTGGTCCAGTCAAGATCACGTGAAGTATTTAAAACAAAGTGGAGTCACTCATGTCAACTAAGATAGCTGTCACTCAACCATGACACTTTGGTTCAAGAGGGAAACTACCTAAGCTATAGCAGACACGTCTGGCAAGGAGACACACCTAAGATATCTGCACACATGATCAGAACAGCCATGTCTGCAGAGTGGGACCACCCATAGATAGGTTCCTGGGCAAATACCCCACTTGGCATGATGGTGTCAAGACAATTATTGAAAAGACACAAAAGGGTGGAGTACACCACTTTCAAGGTATAACTGAGGCAGGCTCCAGACCACTGCTGAGATAGTTGAGCTCCACACACCAGAGTGCTGCTCCATGCCACACTGATCTCCCTTGGCATCAGCTGCTAGAGGCTCTGCCCTGCTGTTCACCTGGCTCTGGAGATCCTTCCTTGCAAAACACTGACAACTCCCTTGCCTACCACGCTGACTCCTGGACCTGACGACTGAGATTCCGGGACTCGGGTTCGTTATCCCCTGTTGATTGCTGTGTGTGTATAATATTACTCTTAGGTTGTTAAGAGTGTGAATAGTATATTAATGTATGTTGATGTTCTACTTTGAGTGAACCTGCATTCAATAAAAGCTGAGTGAATAGCACAGTTACTGTGTATGACTCTTGTCTACTCCTTGGTGCTGGGCTGCTCAGCAGGCAGCTAGCTGAGCAGTTGCCTGGCTGACTTATAGGAAAGACTACATCACAAACATATGTTTGTGACATTTTGATGTCTAGATTCTATATGTAAGTAAAGTCATATGGTATTTGTCTTTCTCTCTCTAACTTATTTTACTTATATGTCTATCCACGTTGTTGCAAATGGTAAGATTTCATCCCTTTTTATGGCCAAATATTATATTATTTAATTATATATACATAGATCTTATTTATCCAATCATCCATCAATGGACACTTAAGTTGCTCTTATATATTGTCCATTATATATAAAATGTCCTTCTGTGTCACTTGTTACAGCCTTTGCTTTAAAGTCTATTTTGTCTAATATAAGTATTGCTACCTTTTGCACAAAATATCTTCTTTCAATCCTTTACTTTCAGTCTGTGGTGGTATTTTTTAATCTGAAATATGTCTCTGGTAGGCAGCATATGTATGAGTTTTGTTTTTTCTCTAGTCAGCCACCTTATGTCTTGATTAAAGCATTTAATCCATTTACATTTAAGGTAATTATTGATAGATATGTAGTTAAAGCCATTTTATTATTCATATTGTTTATCTTTTTTTCTTCTTCTTAAAGAAGTAATACTGGTTTTGGGGTGATTAACTCCTTTAGCTTTTTATTATCTGGGAAGCTCCTTTGATTCTAACTGATAGCTTTATTAGGTAGAATAATTTTGGTCATAGGTTCTTGCATTTCATCACTTTGAATATTTTGTAGTGGTCCCTTCTGGTCTGCAAAATTTCTGTCAAGAAATCTTATGGGAACTCCCTTGTAGGTAATTAACTGCTTTTTTTCTTGATGTTTTTAAGATTCTTTCTGTGTCTTTAACCTTTGAGAGATTTTAGGAAAGCCTGCAGCACAGGCAGAGGCCAGCACCTTGTGGGGAACAGCCACCACACATGGGTTTCTGATGAGACTGTTTCAGATCTCTGTCCCTTCATGCCCATCTCTACATGATTTTCTTCTGTATATTATTAGTTATATGACCTTTGTTCAGCTTTGCAAGTGTGACTTTTCTGTAATTTAGTTGGAATATCTATGTAGTCATGGAAGGAGGCGAGCACAGCATTTATTTACCCTGCCATCTTGACTAGAAGTGGTAGGGTTCTTCCTGCGGCTTGTATGCTGGGACAGGATATCACAGCCTTCTTGTTTGCTCACATGACCTTTCCTCAGTGTATGTGTGTGGGGACAGCAATCTCTCTCTTCTTAAAAGGTTTCCAATCCTACTGGATTAGGGCTGCATTCTTATGACCTCATTTAACCAAATTACCTCCTAAAGACTATCTCCAAATACAGTCACATTGGAGGTTAGGGTTTCAACATATGAATGTTGAGGAAACATGTAGTCTATAACACATGATTATTAATTAAATGGTTTAATAATATAAAGATCACATTTTCCTCCAAATTCATGTAGAGACAATGAAGTCAAATCTAAAATATAAGCATATTTTTTATTTGGTAATGGAGTGAAACTTAACAAGCAAATTCTAAAATTTTCTGAAAATAACAGATCGATAATAGCCAACAGTTAAAAAGAAGAACATAAGAAGAGGTTCTCAGCTTGATATCAAGACTTGTTTTAAAGAAATGGCAATCAACAAAATATGGCATTAGTGCATGGACTGAATCTTGACAACTGAATAGTTAGAGTCTAGAAGTACATCCTTTCATTTGTGTACACTTAATTTATGACAAAGGTAACACTGCAGAGCAATGGATAAAAAACAGGGTTTTTTTCCCAATAAATAGTATGAGAACAATTGGATATCCATTTGAAAATATTGAATTTGTTACCTACATCACATCATATAAATAAATCAGCTTAAAGTATATTATAGGCCTAAATTCAAAAGGCATTTTCCTGCAAAGCTTCTATAAGATTATAGAACAAAATAGCTTTTTACATTCAAGTTTGAAAAAGACATCTTAAAAAGATCGCAAAAAGCAATAGCCATAAATGATAGGTTAAGTCATATATCACAGTTAGTGACTTTTGTTGATCAAATGAAATGAGGAAAATGAAAAAATAAACCACAAATGAGGTAATATTTGAAAGAGATAAAGAAACAAAAGATTGTGTTCAAATAGGCATAGCCCTTATACCAATGGCTGCATTCTTATTTTACACAGATGGCCATGTGAAAGGGAAAGGTAAGCGACCTAGTCAGAAAAGAGCAAAAACTTAAATAGGTACCTCACAAATGATGAACTCCAAATTTTTAATAAATATGTGAAAATGTGATCAACTTTATTTGTAATCTGGTGAGTGAAAATTAAAACCACAATCAGATATTACGAGACACTCACCAGATTGCCAAAATACAAAGACTGACAATACCACATACTTCTAAGCCAACAGTGCTTCTTTTAGGTACATATCCAATATAAGGTGTACACATGGCCACTAAGAGACATTCACAAAATGTCAATGGCAACACAATCGTAACAGACCCAAATTGAAACAACCAAAATGTTCATCAACAGTAAAACACATATAAAAATTGTTACATTTTCAGCAATGAAACTGCATGAACTAAGGCTACATAAATTAACATAGATAAATATTATAAATATATTATTGGGATAAAAAGAAAATTATAAAAAAGAATAATAGAGATGATTCTATTGTATAAGCTTCAGAGACCTATAACAATTAAAGTATGGTATGTAAGAATCCATTTTTAGGCAGTAAAAGTATAATAAAAGTAAAGAATTCAATACCATAAAGGTCAAGAGTGTGGTTCTATCTGGGAGAGAGAGGGGGATTTTAACTGGGGGGAAGGACATGAAGGACTTCTGAGGGTCTAGCTCTGTTGTATTTCTTGTTCCATGTGATAGTTACACAATACCTTATTTAACTGCAAACTGTTAAGCTTTACATCAATGTTTAATGCATTTTTCTGGTTGTATATTTTATTTCCCAATAAAAAGTTTAAATGAGTCAAAAAACTAAGCTTGTCTTTACCATTATTTAGCTGACTCTAGAAAATACATGTCAATCATCTGTGAAATGTACATATGCATGAAAGTATTTTCATATATAGAATTTTAATGTTGACTAAACTACTATGTATAGCCTTCCTTGGGTAGCTATCTGCTCATGACTGTTTAAAAAATCCTGAAAGAAGAAAAAGGTATTCATCTAAATAGCTAATATGCATTTTTCCTTTGTCACACCTCTCTCCATGTAATAAATTAGATGAGATTCTCAACTACCAAAACTACATTAAGATTCTAGTCCACATCCAGAGGATTGATTTAGAAGAGACTTAGAGAATTAATGACCTGAAGTTGCTGTGCATATTAAGTACAGGCCACTCCATGAGAGAAGAGATTAGGCAAATTGTTGCAGGGACATCAGGAGAAAAATAAAACCTTTTTCTTTTCTTCAGTTTATTGATACTGCAGTTTGAAAGCTGTGTCTATGTAAAACCAACATATACCTTGTTACTGAAAAGTAAAACCTTCTGCAAACCAAATAGTTGCATTACTATTTAAAAACATGATTTAACCAATTGTTCTATGAAGTATAGACATCTGAGTGCTGTGTTAAGTAGTGACTAAGTTATTATTAAATTTAGATTTAACTGTCATTTATAGGGCCCTCACTCTTGTCCAAGGTTGGTAACAATACTTTTTAATTCTTACAACTTGTATGATGGGAGTTTTACAGCCAGAAAAATAAATAGAAAGAAATTAAATAATTACCTAAGGTTATACAGCTAGTAAATATTAGAGGTACAGATTGAACAAAAATATCCTAACTCCTTTTGGAATAGGTTTTCACTCTTGTATCAGTTACAGTAGGAGTTAGCCTAGTTACAATAGGCTAACTCCTACTGTAACTGACAATCTTTAAACCTAAGTGGCTGCAAATAATAATATTCATTTTTATTACACAATTCAACATTCTGGGTGCCAAGTTGAGGAATAGGGCTGTGCATTCACAATCATTAAGAACTCCTTCAGCTCCTATCTCCCCAATGCTAGTGAAGTCTTCCAGTGGGTCCTTTGGCATCTGTGCACCATATGAAAGATGAGAAAGACATCAAGGGTCCTATTGAAGGGATTGAAATTCTCCATTTGGAAATAGCCTACATATATCTCTTATTTATATTCCAGTATCCTGAACTCATCAACTGGACTCACCTTACTGCAATTACACTGAGAAGTGAAACCCTCTAATATACTCATGAGGAAGACAGAGGGATTTTGTGAATTTCTGTATACAACCTAAGGCGTCTTTTCTTGAGACTATGGCCAGCCACATTTGTGTAATTGCTAACTGATTATGGATTTTTCACATTTGATATTTTGGCATTCATATTTCATTATTTTATTTTCAACAAATATGCTAAGTACTCATAGCTCTCATTTTCAGGTCCTTTAGTGAAATGATAGTAGACAGTACTTTGGTTCATACTATATGTAAAGTATTTAGTGTTTAATAATTATTAACCAGTTTTAGCTTCTCAGCATGTATATATGAAGTAAGAACCATTATCATCTTTTATAAATTAGCAAACTGAGGTATAGAATTTAAGTAACTTGCCTAATTGTCATATTTCTAATAAGTGCAACAAGGAACAACTGGATTTTTACGGTTGGTATCACATTAATCCTTTTCAATATTCAATTTTCCTGGCCATCATTCATGTACTTTTCCATCTTTTACATATTATTACTTACTCATTTTGTCTTTTTACATCTTTTTATGAAGGATTAAGAAAATGGTAGATATCCATTGAGAAGTTGCATGAGGGTAGCAAAGATTATTGGGTGGAAGGGAGCTAAATTAGTATATGGTCAGAATTAACCTGCTGAGGTTGTACAGATAAGGAGAAAAGAGCAATGCCTAAGATATCCTTTTATTCTATTTCACAACTTTAACTGAAAGGTTGACTTTATATTACTTATGAACAAAATACAATATTTTATCATTAATATGTTAATTTGATGAAATTAAATTTAAGCTTTAATTTGCTTATAAACCTGAAATGAGTCATTATTATTTCTATAGAGTGAAGATTTGCTTTTTATTCTTGAAATCATGACTCTCCATATTTTGTCCCAACCACCCTTTTTCACATTGACAACTCTGTTAATCTGTCTGAATTTCTCATTCCACAGCCAAGATAAATTACTTACTCTTTCTCTCTACCATTGCTGTGCCTCATTTGCTATTTCTTCATCATAGCATTATTTCTCTCTGTGCCCTCTACACATGTCCAAAAGTTGCCTAATTTCTAGGACCAATCCTAAATGCCATGTCCCTGAAATCTCCCCCATCTAGAATTAGATTTTTCTCCTTTGGACCATTATAGCATTTGATCTGAATCTCTGTTAAGGCTCATATTGCTTTCCTGTTTATTATTTTTTATTCCATATTAACTCATAGTATATGTGCAATATATTTAATGATAAATGCATGCCTTGCAAACTGCATTACATGAAGCATCAATATACTGGGAGAATGATGTATTTTGAAAAAGAATCCTGATTATTTATTTTTGGGAAAGTGTACTTTTTCCTTAATACATATTTCTTGAAACCCTGCAACATAAAAGAAGTTATTTAGAAAATAAAGTATTTGAAACCTTGTTTAACTCTGGAAATCATAATGTTTTAATAAGGACTCTTTGATCTTGGGGTATATTGGTTTTCCACAGAATGCACTTAATACTTATATCTAATGGGCAATGGTTTTACCATTGCCTTAGCTCAGTGGATTTGTAGTTAGCTCTGCTAAATCCCATCTTCCCTAGTTGTGGGAATTCATTCCTTTCTGTCACTGCCATTTGTCTTGGCTCCATCTTCTGTCCTGTGTTTTGGAAAGGAGTCTTGTCCACATGGGAAGGATATGGTGATGGAAGGTGGGGGTATGAGCAATTGCAGTAATTAAAGAGCTACAGGCTGCTATTGGTTGGTAGTGTTCAACAAACAGCAAGGACAACAACTCATTTAACTCTTTGCCTTAGGCAATGTGCAGGATTTATCTGCTTGAAGACATGAGGTTCTCAAGTTGCTTAACAACTCCACTGGCTCTCTGGGGCCAGTTACTAAGTGTGCCTGTGTAGCAGAGCTCAGAAGGCTGTCTTTATTGACTCCATTTCAGTTTGTGTGGTCGTTGATCTCATTCCCTTACCTTCCCTGTAGATCATTAGTATAGTTTGTTGAAAGAAAACAAATTAGATCATAGATTTTTCTTTTCTTTTTAAAATTTTGGCTAATAACTCAGTGGTTCATAACATTTAAACTTAAGAGCCAAGAGTTTCACTTTGTTCTTCTTTGAGAAAACACTCATGTCCAATGGGCATTGATTTTACCACTGTCTCATCTCAGTGGAAGATCCCCTCCAAGGTAATTGATATAGGAAATCTAACTGACTGCATTGATTAGGAGGGGAAGATGTCAGGACAAGGCTTTAGGGTACTAGAAAGATTGAAGGGTTATCAGCAGTAGATGGTTAACATAAAATAGTATTTTAAAACACCAATATACATATATTATATCCCTTACCCAGCTGAAAAATTCCTTGAGATTTATCCTTGGTAGTGTCACATTCATATTACTCAGCAAAGATAGTGTCTTGTGAATGTTTGTTAAATTATTATGAAGATTTGAAGACATTAGTTGTGGGGAGTATTTGCAACCACCTCTGATGTTTTTGGTGGGGTTATTAAGTTTCAAGCTCACAAAGATGGTAGGGAATTCTTCTAAAGGGGATTAAGGATTCTGCCTCATGGCAGAATACTATGCCCAGACAAAAAAAGGCATGAGTTATTTCTGCAGACTGACAGACATCCTCAGCAGAGGGCACATTCTTCCAAGAAGGACTAGGGTATAAATAATTATTTGATGTACAATGTGATATTGAAGGTAATGTGCAGATTTCTTCTTCTCTAAATTATAATTTTGACTCAGTGCTATTCAATCACTCATAGCAAAAGAGGATTAGCAGCCTCTTTAATCATCCACCAGGAAAAAATACATTTTAAAGATATTACCAAATGATTCTTCAATGTCACATGATATTCTTGCAGTGATTTGAAATTGTTTGCTAATGACTGATTATGCTTCTTTTTTATAGAAGTGCTGCTGGTGGCAATGGCTCTATGTGTGAGCACAGTTAAAACAATGTTTTCCACTTGGTTCACTCCCCATAAGCACATACTTGGAGATAACCCTTGTGCACTTTTGTCTACTTGTGGCATTTCTTGATGCAGTTAAGCTGAATTTTTAATAATAAACCTTTCCATTTATTGGATGCTTAACATTTTTAAGCTACTTAACACCTGTGTGCCATATCAAATTAGTAATTGCCCCAAGAGGTAAAGAGAGCCAGAATTAAGTTTCTAATTCCACATTAACTACATATGACAAACAGCATTTTTCACAAAGTTTGTAACAGGGCATAGTCTACTTTGACATGTCCTTAAAATATTTTTCACCTGTGACAGTTGCCTCTTCCCATGCTCAGCTTGCATCATCATCTCACAGTTGCTTGGACACTTGGCTGTCAATCACTCTCACAGATATTCTTTTCACAGACTTAGTTGTGATGGGCATTTATGAAGGCCTTAGAATTTGCCTAGGACATTTATTCCCCTCTGTCTTTTTAAAACATCAGTTTTGATTTTTACACAGTAGCATCTTTCATCAGGATATGATTTTCCAGAACTACTGGAAACTAAAAACATGTATCAGATCTAAATTGTTGTATTTTCTCGAGTAGGGTGACAGCAACCACCTATATTGTGCCCTACTCCAGAGCTCTCACATGGCATATATTCAATAAATAGGAGAAACTAAAACATTGTTATTTCTAAGTTGATGTGCATTGTCAATGGCTCACTTTGCTCCAAACTTGATTTAGTTATTCATTGAATTATTAGAACATAGTAGACCCTCAGTTTTGTTTCAAGAACAAATGATACTAATAAGTATCCAAATTTTGAGTGCAAAAACAAGTGGGTAATAATTTAAATTGCTCTAGTTGTAGTTTATTTTTATAAAATTTTGAGAATCTGGCTTTGGGATATTAAGGACTATTCTACATTTGTGGGTCTAATTCAGCTTTGCTCCTTTGTATATGTTCTATTTCAAGCTCTCCTCTTTCCAAAGTTCCTGCTCTGTACCCTTTTTGGCAGGGGGTAATTTTATACTTTATTTCTTATCCCCATTTTCCCCTCAATATTGCTTCTTGTCCCTTCCATGATTAAATTGCTCTTTTCCCAACTCTTTCCCATTTCTTGAGCAACACATTTTCTCTTTGCCTTGCAGTTCACAAAATCATCTAGAGAACATGCTGCTTACTCAAACCTATTTTACTACCTGCTAATGCATCAGTCAACCTGAGATTGCTTGTTCATCATCAGAACTAGAAAACAGAGGTATATCTAATAGTACATCTTGTACTAATTGGCATTAAACCATGTTTGTCTCTCCTCTCCATCAGTCCATATCTCCAAATATAGTCAAATTTTAAGGTGCTAAAGGTTAAGATTTCAACATAAGAATTTTGGAGAGACACAATTTGGCCCTCAATAAAATACAAAATACCTCCAGAAACCGACCTTCCTGAGGTGGGGCTGAGAGTACAGTGGTTACTAAATGAAGAGCTTCTGGGCAAAGTTATCTCTGGTGGACCGTCTCATGACGACACCTCCATTACAAGAAGAAAATGTTGGTGGGATTGCAGACTTGTACAACCACTATGGAAAACGGTATGGGATTTCCTCAGAAAACTAAAAATGGATCTGCTTTTTGACCCAGCAATTCCACTGCTGGGACTATATCCTAAGAACCCTGAAACACCAATCCAAAAGAACCTGTGCACACCAATGTTCATAGCAGCACAATTTACAATAGCTAAGTGCT